>VKKW01000253.1:0-250266 GCA_018350135.1 Citrus trifoliata | reverse complement strand
AAATTAATAAAATCCGGTCATCTAATAGTATTTCAGACTATAGAGTTTCAGTATTTACAAGGTAATATTTGAATATTACTTGAAAACTTATATAATTCACTTATGCCATTTTAAGACATGTATTATAACAATTGGATGAAAATAATGGTATGGTTGATATTAGTACATTTCACAATTTAGATCTATTAACAGGGATAGTAACAGATTTCGAACAAAAAAAAAAAAAATCATTGTACAAGTTACACTTAAGCAAATTATGCTGGAATTTTAATGTAAAGGACCGCTGAAATCTGCTGTTGTTATTTAGGAAATGAGTGGTTAGTGCCCAAACTATGAATTAATTTAGTATCCTTTATTTGACATGATATTATTGTCTATTTAATCGTTAGTTCTTATATTGTAAAGTTTGATTACGATATCTTAAGTAATATCGTTGGATGGTTAAAAAGTCAATAAAATTTAGTCATCCGACCGAATCCAGACTATAGAATTTCAGTATAATTACAACCTAATGCTTGACTATTACTTGAAAATTATATATAATTCACTTATGCCATTTCGAGACACGTATTATGACAATTAGATGAAAATGATGGTATGATCAATATTACTACATTTCACAGTTTAGACCTATTAACAGGGATCAATAACAGATTTCGAAAAAAAAAAACCATTGTAAAAGTAGCACTTAAGCAATAATTATGCTGGAATATTATTGTAAAGGACTGCCAAACTCTGCTGTTGTTATTTAGGAAACGAGTGGTTAGTGGGAAAAATGAAATGAAGATGAAGACCGTCCACCTACTGAGCATAGAAATGGCCATTTTTCATGCTTCATAGGAGAAAGAAAAAATTGTCAAACACTACTATAGGGTTGGGAGATTGGACAAGTTCCTTATCATTATTATCAACCCATCAATTCACCGTTGGATTTTTCATTAGCAAATATTCTTAGGTGGATAAAATTGTGTTGGGCTACTTTATAGGGTCTGATTATCGTATCCGAAGGGTATCCATCAAATCCTACGACTCAAACATCGTCGAATAGTAAAAAAATTCAATAAGAGTTAACAAAAAAAATCATGTGTTATTTATAATAGTGTAAAGTTAAAATATAATTACGGATAAAAGTTTATTTAGTCTCTATATTTTAAAATTAATATTCGTTAGTCTTTGTATTTTTTAAAATACTTCAAAACATCTCTGCAGTTAAAGTATTGATACCCCTACCGTTACTTTTTTTTTTTGACTTATTTTTATAATATTATCTTTTTATAATAATTTTTTTTTAAACATTAATAAAAAATAATTAAATTACCAATTTTACCCTATAATTAAGACAATGATAGTAACTTAATCTTCCATAATACTAAAAATAACGATGATATAAATCATCGCCAAAGATTTTATTTAAAAGAAAATAAAATGACGGTCACGTGCGGTGCATGGCGTGGTTCGTTCTTTTTGACATGGGGAGTTGAGAACGTTACGCGTGTCCAGACAAAACGTCATCTGATGTTTAATTTTGGGATCCGGATTCCCATTTTCATTAACTCTATTTGATTTTTTGGTGCTCCATTCATGAATCATTTCTCCTTTCTCACGCAACACCGTCGTCGTCGCCCTTTAAAAAAACAAATGGGAAAATTATTAGCAAAAATTATCAAATTCTCATGCAACTCCATCGACCTACCCTCGCTTTGTCGAGAGCATCTCCCTTTTTTTTTGTTTGGTGTTGACCTTCCTTAATATATGCTAAAAAGTATAATGGTCATTATCAACTTTTTATTAGAGGAATATTGACATTTGATTATCTAACTTTTAATAAACCTTCGCCGAAACACAATGTCTTCATCTATGTAAATAGTTTACCAAATAGATGAGTTGCCTCTCATGAATTAATTATCTTAAAAATCACTCTTTTTTTTAAATTTCATTTTATTTTATTTTTGTTAAGAAGATAAAAAAAAAAAAAATCAACTCACACCCATTTGTCTTTATCTTTGTGGTTTTAAAAATGAGATAGTGATTTGAAAATACTCAATTTTCAAGTGGGTAATCCGACATTTACCTCAATACAATTTCAAAAGGGGTTCCTCTATGATGCTGTAATTTTTTTTACAGCATCAATAATGTTTTTAATTGTGCACCATTGGATTTAATCAATGGTACACTATTTGTAGGTAAAATAAAAATAAAAATTAATAGTAAACGGTTAACAAACATGTGTAAAGGGTGAAGAAATTTGTAAAATAACTATGATCACCCTTAGAATTTGAAACAATTTCACTTAAACATCATATTTTATTTAAAATTAATTTTCAATCCCCCTTTAAATTTGAAATGTGAATTTTTTATAAAATAAATCTTTCAAAATCTATTACCATTAGTATAAATATAATGGTAGGTTATTTAATACAAATCAAATAAATAAGTTGCAATTGTAAAATTTATATATAATATAACACTAATAAATAACACAATGAAGTACATATAGTTAAGTAAATGTCATACTTACATCAATAAACTCATTGTTGAGATTGCTTGTAACATAAAAATTACTTGATCACATATGTTTTAATAAAATTTAATATCGTATATTAAAATACTCATTATTTTATATAATATTAAGGGCTATTGTATAATTGATCATGAAGTATATTCATTTTTAACACCCATTTAACATACTTATTTTCTATACTTTATATTTATCTTACAATTAATAACCTTACATGGTGGGAGTTTAAGTTTTATAAGATTATATATTTTCATTTTATTTTCAAATATCACTTTATTAATTTCATAAAAGTTTAATCGAATATATTCCTAATGAGTTTTAATTTATTAATCGTGAAAAATTATTTTATTAATATCCTTGAATTGTAATTATAAAATTTTATGTTATGAAGAGTCATTATTTTGTTATGATAGTAGTGATAATAAATAAAATATTACCTCCGATAATATTTACGTAGGAAAAAAAGTGAAAGAAAATCATTTATATTTTTAGATTTTTATTGACATGGTAGAAAATTATTTGAGCCTTATAAAATTTAACTTTCACAAGCTTGTTTTAATTTTATTTTCAAATGTCACTTTGTTAATTTCATAAAAGTTAAATCTAACACATACTCT
The DNA here is from genome assembly GCA_018350135.1 of Citrus trifoliata. Classification (NCBI taxonomy): domain Eukaryota; kingdom Viridiplantae; phylum Streptophyta; class Magnoliopsida; order Sapindales; family Rutaceae; genus Citrus; species Citrus trifoliata. The sequence goes on along the minus strand of VKKW01000253.1, from coordinate 247,131 downwards.
TAATTTAATTTTAGTTTATGAATCATGAAAAATTATTATTGTTATTCTTTGATAGTAATTATAAAATTTTTATGTTACAAAGAGTCATTACTTTTATTATGATAATTAATAGTGACAATAAATAAAATATCACATCAAATAATATTTAATGGACAAAATGAGAAAAAAATCATTGTGTGTTTATATTTCCATTAAAGATATGGTTTGAGATACTTTAACTTAAAATTTTGACACAATATTTGATCCACTAATTTATCATAATCTAATGGTTGATATTGAAGTCAAAGCAACATTTCATAATGTTATATCCTCCACCATTGAATTGCATGAAATAAATAGTTTAATTTTTTGTTAAAAATTTAAATCAAAATATTTCTCACTCTATAGTTATATAGACATATATATTTTCAATAATAATTGGTGAATAAAATATTTCTCATTTGTTGTGACTCATATAGTAGTTAATAAAACACATATAAAATAGTTTATTGAAATGCCTTCTATTATCATTATTGTTTAGGTATTAATGGTTTGTAATTAAATTCATACAATACAAATTATTATAAGACTTTGTGTTAAATAACCTACTTGATATTATATTTATACTTAATGGTAATTGATTTTGGAATATTTATTTAAAAAGATTATCATATTACAAATTTAAAGGAGGCCTGAAAAGTAATTTTAAATAAAATATGCTATTTAAGTGAAATTATTTCAAACTCTAAGGTGGTCATAATTATTTTACAAAAACTCTTCACCCACTTGAACGGTTAACAAATTGTTTATTATTATTTTTAAATTATTTTTTAGTACAAATATTATACACCATTGATTAAATCTAATGGTTTACAATTAATACATTATTGATACTGTAAATTTTTTACAGCATCATAGAGAAACCCTTTCAAAAGATATGTTTTCAACTATTTTTGAAATTTTTTTGTTAAAGTTAGATAAACCTCAAACTGTGTTAAGAGAATTATTGGGGCCAGCCCAATTTTCGGCCAATTGTGTTCAGTTTCGGCCATTTATTCAAGGCTCTAAGTTTTACAACTATTGCCAATCGATTCATTCGGTGTACTGAACCCCAATTCAAACGAAGTGCTTATTCGAAAAACACTCTTTTTTTTTTTTTTACTTCTTTTAAGTCGTTTATTGAAAAAAAAAAAAACAACACAAAATTATAGACTATTATTCATCTTTTAAAACAATTAATTAAACAAAAAAAAAGAAAAAAGAAATGAGGCATCGAATGGGTATTTGAATTTAGACATTATTGCTGCCAACGATTGATTGGGCTAAATTGATTAAGTTTAAACGAAAGAGTGGTTTTTTTTTTTTTTTTAACATCCCTTCAAGATCCTGATAAAACCCTCTCTACTATTAAAAGTAGGCTAAGAATAAATATTAGTCCAATTAAACCATTTTTTTGTCTGTTCAAATTCTTCAAGCAAAACAAGTATTATATAATTTTATTGTTCTGCAAAATATACAGACAGCAACAAGGTATTTTGCGTTTAAATCGACAATTAATTTATTGATTTGCACAAACTTATAGTATCTAATTTTCTTCCTCCTGCAATTAAATTATTCCAACCGTGAACGCTTTAAATTTTAATTTTTTAATAATTTAAAACTAAAATATAAATTATGTTTATAACGGCAACCAATAATGATATTACTAACAATGATAAATAAATTATTAATATTTTGCTTTCAATTTAAACAATTAGGTCAAGATAAGTTATAGGAGTTTTTGTTGCTTCACTTCCACTGATGTGTTTACTTCTCGTTAACAATATTTACTTCATAAAATAAGACGGGGATTAGAATCAGAACTGGTGGGGCACAATTTAAATTAGGAACGAGAAATGAGAGACTGATTTTTAAGAGAAAATTGAGAATTAATCCCCCATTCTTAAGACTGACGGTTTTCCCCCCATAAAATTTATGATATCTTGAAAATGCCTTCATTTAAATTAAATAAAAAAAAAAAGCTAACTCTCACTACCATCAGATCCCTTGTCTTTGCTAGTCATCGCCTGTGGAGCAGTAGTGGGTTGCCAATCGTCGCGTCAAATGCAGCAGTAGTCACAAATAGCAGCTGTTTCGTCGTGGAAGTCGAACCACTAACAATGTTCATTGCATTCCGATTTTATGATAATGATGATGATGCCGAACGATGATGATGAGGCGGACGATGATTTGATTATTATTATGATTATTACTACTACTACTATTATTTGTAATATTAATGTTGGTATATTTGAAAAGTATTATACTAATTAGGTATTAATATTTATAAATAATAATACTTATTATATTAACAATAATTAATAATAATGATAATAATCACAAGATTAAAATATAAATAATAATTATGACACACTTTATTTAAGGACTTTTAATAGTTTGTAACAATCTAACTCATTCCAATTCTAATTATAAGATAAAGTAAAACACATTAATGATAATACAACTTATTTCAATTCCGATTTTAATTCCAATTCCTATAGTTAAAGTAAATAATTTATTTTTATTCTCATTTCTCGTTTTTATTCAGCTCATTATGATTCTAGTCCACTTCCTTTTAGTAACGCACATGATAGTTTTTGTCAAATCCAATCCAATTATATAAATAGATTTTTCCAATTTTACAGTTAATTGATCCGATTATTAATTGAAATTCAATTAATAAAGACCACATTGTTGTGATCCTATCGATTGTGCAGGTTAACACGTCATAAAAATTATCATGCAAAAATTAAGGCTACATAGGAATTGATGTTATCTATTATAAAAAAATTATAATTATAAGATAAAAGTTAATAGTATATAGTAAATATAATTTTTTAAATAATAATTTGACGTAATAATGCAAGATATTGTGTATAAATTTTTAATCATACAAGTGGTAGATTAAATTAATTTAACTTCTAAATCACAATAACTAATATTTATTAAACACTATAATGCTGTAACTTTTAAACACAACTACCCAATTTTAATACCAAATAAGACTCATTACTCATACATCATGAAAACAATCTATTCTATTGTCTTAAATGATCTTAGCTGAATCTACAATAATAACACATTGACAATTTGCATATGGCAAAGTCCATAGCAATAATTGGTGAATATGACATATTTTAAGGAGGTTGGTGAGTTATTTTCAATTATAATTGACTGTAGATTGACATAGTTGGGCTGTTGGGGGCTTGGGGTTTCCATCAATGGGAATGTGTTCATTGCACTCCATTTTTTTTTCTTTTTTTTTTTTTTAAACAATTGATGATGGATATAGGGATGAATAAAGGGAGCCCCTATGTTACAATTAATGTAACATAACATTTGCCATGAATAAATATTGCCCTTTCACACTTTATTTAGTGCAATGGACAATGGTACAGAAAAGGGCTATTTTTTTTTTATTTCATATCTTCAAAATTTTCCATTTTCAAAATTTTCTCATAGTTGCAATGTCTTCATCTTAAAGACATGATATGAAGTGGATTGATTCGAATTTGATATGATAGGCGTGACTAACTAGTTAAATAGTTACAAATTATTTTGGCACACATATTGTATCTTATATCATATGTTAAGTTAACAAATCAATGCCTTAGAGATCATGTTATGTTGGATAATTCATTTGAACTAGATTAAAATTCAAAAGTAAATATAAATATACTTGTTCTTTCTTGAAAATGCATCTCATTATCTTCAAAAGAATAACAAAAATGTATTTCTTTATATTCTTATGCCTTATTTATTAATTTGTCAATCACTTACTAACAATGCTGAAATACATAATTAATTTGTAATTTCGTACCATTTTTTGTCAAATTTGTCCGACAAAATTAAATTCAATGTAGTCAATATCAATCTTGTCTCACTCAGTTTAGAAATTTCTTTTTATTTTATTAAATTTCAATCGAGTCCCACATATTCATTTAAAAATAAATAAAAACAATGAACATGGCTTTTTGTTTTTAACTTTAAAAAATTTATTTTAGAAAATGACACCAAAGGCATTTTCATTTTTTTTTTTAAATATTATTTTGAAAAGCAATATTTCTTTCCTTACTTGTTGTTTTCAAATGCAACATTTTGAAAACGATAGCAAACAGATACTATATTTTCCAGATAAGTAAGGTATATATAAATTATGAGTTGTATAACCAAATTAGTAATTCCACCAACTCATGTTTATATACTACAAAAAGGGAGGTGTGGCTATTTAAAACTACAAATTTTCTCTTTATACCCTCTTTTTTATTAAGAATTTTATTATCTAAATAATTTTTGAAAAAATTTCTTTATTAACCCTTTCTTCTCTTTCTTTTCTTAATTTCACAAATTCGCATAAATTTATTTAGATATATTCTTTAACTTAAAATAATTGATATCACTAACTAAAAAGAATGAAACCTACTATATAAAAATGAACATTAACAAAATTTTTCGGCTATGAAAGTTAATGATATCAAGAAATTAATTCTTACCATAAGCTAATAAATATTAAGATAAAAATTTCATATATTGAAAGCATGAAATTTAATCATAATATTAAGAAAGTTAAAAAATGAATTTAAAAGAGAGTAAAATTGAATGTTTAGTTTGCAAAACATGAGAGTAAAGAGAGAATATGTAATTGTAAGATAGAGAGAAAGTGATTGAGAAATAGTAATTTTGAAATTTTAACTTTTAATAATAAATTTATTTTTTAAAATGGGTATAGAGAGGATTTTGATGGGTTCAAATAGCCCTGCTCTTACAAAAGTGTATATATATATTTTTAAATTTCTTGTAACTAATTGACACTTTTGATATACTAATTTACTCTTTAGACATTCCTAAATAATTCTACCATTTTTTTTAAAAATAATTATTTAAATACCATATTTTGTCAAATTTTTTTAAAAATTATATATATTAATTCATGTAAAACTACAATATTTTCTTAAAAGTGACTTTTTTTTAATGAAATCAGATAAATTTGACAAAATAGTAAATTTAAAAGTACGAATTATGCACAACCTTACTGAAACGGTGCGATTGAACCATGAACCAAACTTAAATTATTTTTTCTAATGATCAATAATTGGAAAGAAGAAAATTAAAAAGAAAAAAAGAAAAAAGAAAACTAACAGTATTTTCTCTATCGATCCCGTTGGAGCTCTCAAAGCGTCTCTGCAATCTCAGAGACATAACACGAGGAAGAAACTGTAAAAGCAGAAAGATCCAATCCATCATCACCATCGTCGTCATCATCATCATCGAACTAACAAACAAAACAGGTAAAACGAAAACATTCCACAGACGCACACAAATCTCTCATTTGATGTTTGAAGCCCACGTGTGTGTTACGGTTTCGCTATCATTACTGCTTAAATTGAATTGAAAATTCTGTTGGGTTGTCACTTTAGCAAATCCCAACTCTTCACCTAACCAAAATATTTGAAAAAGAAAGAAAACAAGTCCAATTTTAATATCTTATGTGCTTTTGCTTTGAGTGTAAAATATCTATGCGCAATGTGAGATTTATTTTAGGTTTTTCCAACTCTATTTAGATCCTCTGAATTGTTTCTGATTTGGGTTTTTGTTTATCTTGTTGAATTGTGTGTATGTTTTCTCTTTTGATGTAGTGTGCGTATTGTGAATTTTGTGACAGGATGGGTTTCTGAGGCTGATATAAGGATTTATAGATACCCATTTTGGAGATTTGAAGTGGGTACTGAAGAATGTGGAGTAATTTGGATTGAAAAGTGGGTTGTTTCTGTTCAGTTTGATTTGTCTATCAAGTGTTTGAACTAATGGCTGATTTGGCTGGCTTACAAGAGGCTGCTGGGTCTAGATTTAGTGCTTTGGAGTTGATTGGGAGAGGTTCTTTTGGAGACGTCTATAAAGCGTAAGTGTGTGTACTTTGACTGGTTTAAATGCATTTTGATTCATTGCAATGTAGTCTTGTTTACCTTGTTAATGGTGCTTTTGGTTTATGTTATAGTTTAGTGAAAGACATTCTTGAATTTTGACAAATCTTCTAATGGTTAATAGTTGTCTCTTGCATGGTTGCTTTGTTTTAGATTCTTGAACCACCTGGTGGTATGTAAGTGTTGTGGATTTTGAAAATATTGTATGCAATTCCATAGTTGCTTAGTTTTTAGCATAAACAGAATCTTTTTGCTGACAGTATTATTGAACTTCAATACATGGAAATGACTTTAATTTATGTGGTATTTGATTTCTTGGAATATAGGATTGGCCACTGTATTTTAGGGATCGAATGACTGCCATTTGGGATAATGGCATTTAGTAACTTTACTTACTATGAAGCCACATGTTTTGTATTCATAGATGGCTGTTACTGGTTAACCTTTTTAGCTAAGCCCATGTTAGGCTTCATATCGAGGACTTGATTTCTAGAGACATTTTAGAAGTATGATTAGTATCTTAGATACATATGCCATTTCACTAATTATTTATGTGCAGACACCTGAATGTAAATTATGCTGTTTTTATGATTGAGGGAGATATATATTATTTTTTTCCTTTAAACCATGGATGTTTAAGTTTATTATTGATGCTGCTATTGGATATTGAACTTGTGGCTGTGTTTAGGATGCATGCATTTTGTATTGGTCATTTATAGTCGAATGTATGGCATGTAAACGTAAATCTCTTGTCATTTCTTTTTCCTATTTAATGGAGTTTTGTCATTATTATTTGAAGACATTTCTGCATGGAGTTGGTGGACTAGTCCCTGATGCCTTCCCAATTTGCAGGTTTGATAAAGAACTTAACAAAGATGTTGCCATCAAAGTTATTGATTTGGAAGAATCGTAAGTATTTGCTGTTGTTAATATTATTATTTGTCTGTATTTTCAGTTGTGAAATTAGAGTCTTTCTATTGGTGAGCAATATTCTTACTCTGTCTGAATCTCTTTGTATATATAAAAAGAAAAAAAGAGAAAGATGTTTGAAGCATAGTTGAGATGATGATTATGGAATATTGTTATTTTTCAATCAATTTAATTTGAAACCCAAAAGATGACCATCGTAGAGGATAGTTCTTGTAACTGAAGGATTGTGTGAAATCAATTTTCATTGTTATGCCATTAATGCTCTAAAGCTTGTTCTTATTGTGCCTTCTGCAGAGAAGATGAAATTGAGGACATCCAGAAGGTATTAATTCTTTTAGAAAAAAATTATATTTGTGTGCTGACCATGAGTTGACTAATTATTTTTGTTGCTAATCTATGTCACTGTTGTGGTAGGAAATTTCTGTTTTATCACAATGTCGATCTCCATATATCACCGAGTACTATGGCTCTTATCTCCACCAGACTAAACTATGGATAATAATGGAATATATGGCTGGGGGCTCTGTTGCTGACCTGGTAGGTTACTTTTCTCGTTGACTTGCAATTGCTTGTTTTGTGCAAGAAAATTGATGTGTTTTTTCATTATAAGTTTATAGTGAAGCATAATATTATGTTTATGTCAAAAGTTGTTTCTCTTGTGAACAGCTAATGTTGATTTTACTGTTGCAGATACAATCAGGTCCTCCGCTGGATGAAATGTCCATTGCTTGCATTTTACGTGATTTGCTGCATGCAATAGAATATCTACATAATGAAGGAAAAATTCACAGAGATATAAAAGGTTTCCTCTCATCTAACATTTAGTTAGTGTCATTATAACAGTGATAGTAGGAGATCTCTTAATTTTGTTAATTGTAGAATTCTTTTTCTTTTCTTTTAATAACTTATCACACACCCAGTCCGTCGCCTCCTATGCAAAACATGTACACAATTCTTCTCCGAAGTGGTAGAGCAATTGAATCCCTAGTCCATTGCATGAGATCTAACTTTGTTTCATTATCATTTATTTCTGATTTCTTTGGGCCAATGATAACTTCTATAATGTTAATTTGGCAGCGGCAAACATTTTATTGACGGAGAATGGTGACGTTAAGGTACATCATTTCTTCTTGAACAGGTTCATGTTGTCTTGAATTGTTTCGGTGGATTTACTATCCAGAAGGGCAAATAAATATGAGTCGGTTTTCTTGCATTTGTTTCTGGTTGTCAAAGTTACATTTGTGATCTTGTAACAGGTTGCAGACTTTGGTGTTTCTGCACAATTAACTAGGACAATATCAAGGAGAAAGGTATTATATTTGCTATGTGAAGGTTGCTTTTGTTTAATAGCTATTGTAGCTTCTGGGGCTTTTGGTTTGCTATTTATTGTCTAATAGAAATGTAGATTTTGGCTCCTATTTATGATCTTACTTCTAGTTCTATGCTCAGTAGGCTATAGTTTTCCTTCCCTCCATCCTTTTTTTGTTCTCCTCATCTTTTTCTGGGTAAAAGGTGCTCCGTGCAAGCTGTGACCATTGTGTATATATATATTTTATGTAGGAGTGTATTAATGTCTGGGAGAGTGAATTTCAGATTGCTTTCTTTTTATTTCTTTCTGCCATCTTTGTGCAATTTTATTGCTAGATAATGTATAATTTGAAAGGGCTTTCTATAAGAACAACTGTTAGTTATATATTAAGAGTGAATTTCAGATTGCTTTCTTTTTATTTCTTTCTACCATCTTTGCCCAATTTATTGCTAAATAATATATAATTTGAAAAGGCTTTCTTTAAGAACAACTGTTAGTTATAAATTATTGCTTTTTTTTGTTGCATATAATCAAACATTGTTCTTAATAGCAAATAGATCACTTTAAAGCATTGCAAGCTGTTTTCAAGTAAAAAGTGCTTTAGCCTTTTAAGTTTTAGAACCAAGCAGCCATAGGGTTGTGCACGTATTAGTGATATTCATATGGGATTTCTGTATGCTTAATGTTTGGCCCCATATTTTTTCTTTGTTGTTAGCAATACAAACTATGGAGTAATTTAGAAATTTTGTCAACAATAGACTAATTTTTTTGATGGTACCAGACATTTGTAGGTACCCCATTCTGGATGGCGCCAGAGGTGATTCAAAATTCAGAAGGGTACAATGAGAAGGTACCTTTGAGGGTTTTTTTTTTTTAAATTTTTATTTTTCTTCAATTATCAAAAGTAGTTATTATTGTCTTGCTGCAATGGCATAACCTCTTACCCCCTCCTTCTGTGCCCCTTTCTCACTCTACTCTCTTATTCTCTCAGCATTTTTAAGTTACGAACAATGCCGCACTAAATCCCTTGCTTAATGCAGGCAGACATTTGGTCTCTTGGAATAACTGTTATTGAGATGGCAAAAGGAGAACCACCACTTGCAGATCTTCACCCAATGAGAGTTCTTTTCATCATACCTCGAGAAAATCCACCGCAGGTTCTCTTATTATTGTTTGATGTCACACTGATTAGATGTTTGATAAGTTATTCGTCAAGCTGAATTGCAGCAATTTAAATTTAAAATATCATTGTTTACTGTTTATTACTGTTGTGCAGTTGGATGAACATTTTTCCTCGCCTTATGAAAGAATTTGTTTCATTGTGTTTGAAGAAAGTACCTGCTGAGGCAAGCTTGTTATACCCTTCGTATACATTGCTATTGTTTTACACATGGTTTGTCTGTTAATATTCTTGGTTGAAGATACAATTGTTTTTGATTGGGCATGAAATTTTAATTTCTGTGAATGGAATATATCACCTTGAATTTTATCTGGTTTTTGTGTTTCAGATTAAATAAGAACATCCATAATTCTTGCCTCTGTAATCGGAATGATTAGGAATATCTATAGAATCCACACGCATGTAATCATGCCACTGGTTAAGCCTAATTCTTGTAATGTATTGATGGAGATGTAAACTTCATTTATAAAAATTTCTCTGCTTTTCTATGTTTTACATGTTTTCAACTTTCTTCTTCAAGTTAGAGCAATGGTGATACTATTTCTGCTTCTTTTAACTATTCCATGCTTTAATTTCAGAGGCCAAGTGCTAAGGAACTTCTCAGGCACCGTTTTATTAGGAATGCCAGGAAGAGTCCAAGGCTTCTGGAAAGAATAAGGTGTGATATGTTGGTATAAGCGTATTACTTTGGTACATTGTTTCAAGTCAGGGAAAACGCTTAGTTATGATTTTTTCTGTTGCATTGTTGAGCATTGTGTTAATGTATGTCTTCTGTTATCTTGATAGAGAGCGCCCAAAGTACCCTATACAGGAAGAACCGGATACTCCTATAAATGGTGTCAGAGCTGTAGGAGAGGCATCTGGCACTGTGAAGGTGGTAAGAGATAAGAGAAGTGAAGAAACTGTTCAAGTTAGGTAAGTTGAACTTGCTGATAACTGTTGCTTTGTTAATTGTGATATAAGTTGATTGACTTCTTTTATTTGCAGTAGTCAGGGGCAAACTGTGAGGAATGCTGGTTGGAACTTCAGTCTTAGTGAGTCACATGGTACAGGAACTATTAGGACTGCTGTAAAACCACCTCAAGTCAGAGAAAGAAACCAGAGTTTTCATATAATCAGTCTACCCCAAAAAGAACTGCTGAGAGAAGTAGTCATGGTTTCTCTGCCTCTGGAAGTACACTTCATGAGTCCCCAGATGCCTCTCCTACAAGATATGCTAGAGATTCATATTTTGATGATCGTCAGGATGATTACTATGAAGATGTAAGTTTCTTTCTGTGATGCAAATGCAACAGCATTTTGGTGGTCTATGAGTTTACGTTATTGGTTCTTCTGACACCAATATTGGATGTTAGTTACTCCAACTGTGAAATTGTGAGTTGGACAGTTAATTCTAGGAGATGTGAGAATTGGCACTAGATTCATGGTTACCGTCCGAGTGCATGTCTGTTATAATACCTCTCAAGGGGAATCTTATGTGTTAAGCATAATTCAACCATGCAAAAAGTCATTTTTCTTTCAGTAAGGATTACTTTGTTTCCTGAACCTTGGTTAAGTTTACCGATCAAACTTTAATAATGGGGTGATCCGGACCCAATGCCGAATAGTTTCAGAAATTTTCTGGAAAGTGCTGCCATGAATCAGACCATCAATGATACAATTCTGTGACAAGAGTAAAAATGCCATTGATTCATTTGTTTTTATATGCTGATGATGGACATAAAATCAAGCATTTAGTATACTTGGTCCAACACAGTAATGGAAACTGAATTAACCATAGCTGTCTTATCAGATTTCAGTTAATGCGTTCTGATAATAAAATAATCTGTTGGGTTTCTGTCCTCCTGTCCTTGAAATGTGTTTGAAGTGCTCCATTTTTCCAGGATGATACATCTGCAAGTGCATCAGGAACTGTTGTGATACGGAGTCCTAGAGGATCTCGATCATCTGGTTTGTTCCGTGATCGAAGTACCGTGGTATAAGTCCTGTCCAATAATTATGAAAATATTAGATAGTTAAGTTCTAGTTTATTCCTTTTCTGTCTTGGCCACTATTTGATTACCATACCATGTACTGTGTAGTCTAGCAGCACATATACTTCTGCTGAAGATGCATCTACTAGTGGAACAGTTGTTTACCGTGGTCAACACGATGATTCTGACTCTGCTCGCACACCAAGATCAAGACTAGGAATTCAGGAGAGAAGTTCTAGTGCATCACTTGAAGATAGTGCAGTAAACCTTGCAGAGGTTGTTTTTCCTCTGTTACCACTTATCTCCCAAATTAGCTTTAATCAAAATCATATATCTCTACTTGTGTATCAACTTATTCCATTCTTATGATCCTATGATTTTTTAATGTAGTTACAATTTTGTTTATTTATTCTTTTGAGGAATATGTAAATTATCATTTTCCAATTTTAATTCTCTGTCAAACTCAGAACATTCATCTATTTTTCGGGCTTTTTACCCCTGGAACTCTCCCAAAACTTTCCTCTCATATCATGTTTTTGTGGCTGGATTTACTTTTCGAGAATTGTCTTGCCTAGTGTTAAGTATCTATTGTTGAAAATTTCTTTCAGGCAAAAGCTGCAATTCAAAGTGGGTTGAAGAAAGGTAATGCTAGAGAACGCTTAGCGCTTGGCAAGATGAACAATGATGGAGAATATAGAAGGAGAGAACAAATAACAAGCAGTTCAGATTCTTCCAGGTACATCTAATAGTCATATTGCTAGTTTCTGTTGTAGTAGAGGTACTTGGTCATTACAATTTGTAAAAGGGAACATTTTACCTCAGAGATTCTCGTGATTACTTGGATGCACAAAGAGGATTCTCAAGACCACGCCAAGGAAGTGATGAAGAAGAAAGTGCAAAAATAGCATCCTCATCTGGAGCACTATCAGTTTTGCTTATCCCTTCCATAAAAGAGGTGAGCGGCTGGCTGATGTACATTTTTAATCAGTTTGACAGTATCACCTTGTAATAATTTAGTAAAGTGTGGAAATTATGATTCTTGCAACATTAAGAACCCAAATGTGGTTGAGATTCTACTCAAATTAGGATGTGGATGGAAAAGGGTTGATTTCTGTGATAATTTTGAAAAACGAAAGTGACTTGTTACTTTAGGGCAAACTTCATGGGACTAGCGTTGTTTAGTCTATAATTTCTTCAACACTGTCTTTTGTCTGTTTTATTTATGAAGAGCATGTACTCTGACATTGTATAAGGCTGATATGCAAAACAAATAGCATAATCTTTGTATACAATTTCAAGTTGAGGTTGGCAACTGACCTTTAAGCAACATTAAATTTCAGCTTGCTCTTTTTGCCACTAATAATTTGTGTGTAATGTTTAGGCAGTTGCTGATGATTCAGAAGGACCAGTTGTGCGACAAGTTGTAAGTTCACTTGCATATATGGAACGCATAAAGCCAGGTTCTTGTGAAGTTTTTGTGAGAAGATTGCTTCAGCAATTGGCAAGGTTCAAAACTTCATTCTCCTAACCCCTCACTCTTTCCTTCCCTCTTAGAAAACAAATAAATACATTAGATTATAAATGTAAATTATAGTGAAATATTGGTTCTTCAATAGCTCATGTTCTGAAATGGAGCTGAAGTATCAAGTTGGATTTAAATCTTTGCAGTTCAAAGGAATCATCTGTGAAAGATCTCCAGGAGTTGTCATCTCGTATATTCACCAAGGGAAAGACAGCCGAAACAGCACAGAATGCAAATGCAGAGGATAACAAGAAAAAGCAACCGAACAAGGATGTTAATTCAAATGCCAATTTAAGCCCACTTGCGAGGTTTCTGCTCTCAAGGTTTGTTCACTGATTTGTTCCTTCTGATGATTGCATGCTTCAACGAAAGGGGTACTACTTATTTGCTTCAATAATTGAGACCCTTTTTTTTCCCGATTGATACGACTGTTTTCCTTCCCTTTCATGCATATATGGCAAAACTTGCAGCATGAACTATAATTATTGATTTGGCTTCTTTGTACTGCAGATGGCAAGGGCAAGCTTCACGGGATCTCAATCCAACTTAGAAGAAGTGGTTCGAACAGCACTTACATATTTGTTTTGTAGTGTGTTTCTGTTTATGCATTTAATCTGATTGGATGTACATAACATTGTAAGAAATTGTGTATTTATTATCCACCATTATTATTTCTCTATTTCAAATTTTTGTTTTGCAGTTGCGGCAGCATTGATGTATAATTAGGCTTGCTATAAGTAGCAATGTAATCTCACTAACATTGATTTTAATCAATTAAGAAATTTATCTTTCAGCAGTAATTTTGTCAATGATTCGTGCGTTCCCACAATGCATTTACTTACAGCTCCCTTCGTTTGTCCTATGGCATTTGAGACTTTAGATATGAAGTAGACCTGAATAACTCTTCGAGATTTATGCGGTAACAAGCAACAACTGAACTGAAAATTTGAACAACTGAATTAAAACTAAAAGATCTTATTGTGTACCTATAATATACTATTCATAAACATATTGTAAGTGATTGTTGCTTGATTTGCAAAGATATACAAATTTTTTCTAGCACAATGATTACTAAAAAATGTTGCAATTTGTCATTCACATGCCAGCTCACGCTTCAATAAGTTGAACCCTCCACTGCTATCAATCACAAAACAGAAACTCGCAATTACTTTATTAACATAATCGATTTTCATCTGATCCGAGAAGGTTGCTTTGAAGGAGAGAGCTTACGAAATGCAGCATGCAAAATCATAACTACAAAGCAGTAGACTAATTGTTAGCTCACTCTAAGCAACGGCAACATTCATAAAAGATGAAGAGTTTCTAATATTTACCAATATAACTGATAGCAAGTGCACAGAATAGAGCCATCTGAACATTCAGAAGCATAAGAACAACCAATGTAGCTGCAAAGATGAGATGTGATTACTACTGTGAAGTCGAGGAAAGAATTCCATTATTTATCAACAGCTAGACAGTAGTATAATGGAAAGACTTGTTAAGGAAAGTTTAAAGCAAAACTCATCCAGAGAAGGCAAGAACAAAAGCATAGAAGCAAAAGTGCACACATTCATATTTAGGGGTAACAAGAAATGTATCATAAATCACTTGCTCTAGCACAGTACTATTTCATGCTAATTTTCTTGCTCGTTCTATGGTTAGGACCCTTTGAGCGGAAAGAAATCAAATCACAATGCTTATTCTAGCTAGAAACTCCTGAAGTCCATGCTTGAACCCTGTGTCAATTGGTCATAGACTCCATATTCTCCCAAAAGTATGACATTTTTTTCTTCCAGAGTGATTAATGGAACTTAAAACTGTTTTGCCACAATCTTAGTTATACGAACCCTTGCTCTTTATATTACTTCTTAAGGTCATCAGACCCAAACCAGAACATGTTTAATTCCTAGGAGAAATCTTAAATATCTTAATCAATACGGAACTGTGTAGTTCAGAGAGCATTCCCTTGGCCAACCAGATGTAACGATTTGCAATGTCCTAGTGGGTCTATGAGCGGAACTAACAGTGCTCTTCCAATATGGAAAAACAATCGTCAAAAACAATTTTTTTACCCCATCAACCACATACAGTATAAGACTGTGGCAGGTTATCTCAATATCAGCTGCCATTTTGATTCAAAGAAGAAATATTTGAGAACTCACCACATTGTGCAATGCGAACCAGAACCTGCCTAATCACAGGATACCGATCCCAGTTCCATTTGTCACTACAGAACTTGAAAAAGTCCCAAAGTGCCAAACTTGATATCAACCCAACAAGAGCAAGCGGCATCTGGTATCTATAAGACGGAGACAGAGACAATGTCACTAGATAGATAATACACAGAAAAAAAAACTTGTAATACAACTAACACACACTATACTATGATTAAAAAAAAATCTCCATCAGTTAAAAACTAAACAATGAAAAGGTGAGACTCTATGAACTAATGCCCTGAACCAGCACAAATACCGATTCTCCTGGAGTATTTTAAGTATTCATATAGTTGTTTCAAAGCACAGGAAAAAAAAAAAAACAACGCAAAATTGCAAATTCATAGTGCTGTTATTTATCAATTGGAACCCAGAAAAAAATAATCTGTAACTTAATTATTCATTTAAGCAGATTGAAACCCTTACAAACACAGGTAAGCAAATCAAAATTATCATTAAAAATCCAATCAAGGCCACATAAATCTAATCACATCCAAAAGCATCCCAAAATCTCGTTCAATATTCATACACCCACATACAAAAACCATTCAAAAATTTAATTTTTTTAACTCAAAATAATAACTCAGAAAAGGAAACAAAATTCTTACAGAGAGCAAGCAAAGAAGAGGATGAACAAAGAAGCATAATTCCTGGCATAACGTTTCACATTCTCATGAACTCTCAACTTAAGGGTGTGTGGGGAAGAGGGAAACGAGTAAGACCCAAGAGCCCCAATAAACTCACGGGTCCAAGATGGGGTCTTGGCTGAGAAATCATCAGTGGTGAGTTTAGCAAAAGGGTTGACGGTGAGAAGAGAGATAAAGGTGTATAAATAATGTAAAAGGCTGTGAGTTATGGTCGTGGCTGTGGTTGTTTCTTTGGTGGAGGCTGTTGTGACGGCGGTGGCCGACGTGGTGGTGGCGGTGTCGAGGATTTCGAGGTAGCCTGAGTCACGAAGCCATGACTCGAATGCTGGGTCGGGTACGTTTAGAGATAACGGGTTGGATGCGAATACCTTCCCCATTACAAAAAAGCTATCCAATTTCTGTTGAATGAGAGTAAATAAATGTAATTAATTTAATATGCTTAAGGATTTTTAGTATTTTAAAGACCGTACAAAATATAACTTAATTTTTTTAAATTTAATAGATGAGTGTGTAGAATAATAGAGTATTTAAAGTAAGAGTAATGATACAACCACAAATTCTTGTACAAATTTATTATGTACAAACTGACGTGTCATTAATTCATTGGTTGAATGAAAATATAAAATAATAAAAACAAATCATGTGGGCCAAGTGATATTTAAATCAACCAATCTTATTATGCCACATCAGTTTGTACAAAATAAATTTGCACAAGAATTTGTGGTTATATCATTACTCTTATGAAGTGTTTACTTTTTGGAGTGGGAGTGTGGAGTGTGGATTCCTCCCGTGTTTACTTACCTTAAAATAGGTGGGAGTGGGAGTGGGAATCCGTGGGTCCCACTTAATTTTGGAGTGGGGAGTGGAATTCCCACTCCCATGGGGATAGGTGGGAGTGGGAATCCACTCCCCCCTCTTCCCATTTTATCCCCATAATTAAATAAATAAATAATATTTAATAAAATAAATAATATTATATTTATTAAAAATAATAATTATATCATATTTATTTTATTAAATTTAATAAAATAAAAATAAATAAATATTATACTTAAATTAATAATATTAAACATTAATTTTAATAAATATTAATTATTTAATTAATAATAATAAATATTTATTCTAAAAAATATTAATTTGTACTATATTATTAATAATAATATTTCATTTGTGTTGTTATTACTTATTATTAATAATTTTTATTCACATAATTAAATTAAAATTAATAAAAAAATTATGATTTATATAATTAAGAATATTAGTAATTATTATTAATTTAGAAATAATAAAATATTTATTTTATTTTCCAAATATTTTTTATTAATTTTTTAATTATAAATTAAAATTCTGTACATAAGGATAAAATTGTAATTTAAAACAATTTACTCCCAATCCAAGACAAAGTAAACAAATAATTAGGATTCTGATTGACAATCCATACTTTCATTTAGTCTAAGTAAACACCCTACTCCCACTCCCACTCCACACTCCTAATCAAAGGATTCCCACTCCTCAGTATTCCCACTCCAATCCAAAAAGTAAACACAGCATTAAAGTATTATGTGATATTTAGTTGGAAGGAGAGAATGGGGGATAGGAAAGTAATTTAAATTGCATTTTTATTTTTATTGTTTGATTGCACAAAATATATAAAAATTTAATTTTTATTAAAATTTAATATCCTTTGTAATGTAAAATTTAAATTCCACACCAAAGAGTGAAGAATTCAAATTTTTCTTATGTTAAAAACCTAAGCTTCTAAATTTGCCCTCCAATATTTTAACTTGTTTAATGCTATTAATAATTATTATTTATGATTTTATTTTATTAATTTAATATTATAAATAATTTTATATTAATTAAATTTAATGAATGATTTAAGCAATTTAATAAAATAAATAAACTTATTTATTTATTTAATATGAAAATATATAAATATAAATTAACTTCACCGGACCGTCGTCGGATCCTTAGACATTGCCAAAAGCCTCCAAAATTTTGCCGGAAAGTCACTGGCTACCGCTGACCTCGTTGATCGATATTGACTTTTGTTGACCGACATTGATTTATATTAACCGCTATTGTTGACCGGCTTTTATTTAAATTAAATTATATTAAATAGTTTAGTATATTAAATTATTTTATATTAAATATAAATCATGAATTGTTTTAGAACTTTTTGAAATTAAAACGATTTAGTATTAATATCAAATTATATATGCATATCTTATTTATTATTCTTATACCACATGTCAGCTTTCAACTAGTCCATAAATATCCTTCTAAATTTACCTCCAAACAACCTCTTGAAAACGAAAAATTAAAAATTTATTCAATCATTCAGTGTTAAGGAAATTGGCCAAGTAATGGAATGCTAACAAACCAAATTGAATTTCTACATTTATTTTTTTTCTTTGGCCTGTACCAAATTTCATCACTTGATTTAATTTAATACAATTGATTTAATTAAATACAACAAATACATTATAACTGCTTTCTATTTACATACGGGTAGAGCAATAAAGACCGGTTATTAAACGGACGTGGATGAAAATGGTGTTAAAAGACTGGTTATGAAAATCTTTTAACATAAATCTTGTGTTTAATAAACTTTTAGTTCATAACCATGGCATATGGTAGCAATGAAAAAGGCTCTTGCAGGATATATTCAAGCAAATTGGTTTGGGTAACCACAAACAAAAGAGCCTTGCAAGTGATAAAGTTCCTCCTTTGCCCACTCAAATGCATTACATAATGTCGCAGTACATTTTATTTATGCAAATACGTACGTACATGCATATCTTGATAACTATTTTAACATGTGATCTAATATAGAACATAATTTCGCTCTGAATTTTTTTTATAATTGATTTGTTATAAATTTGAACGAGGGATTGCAATTATACCTTCTTGAATTTTATAGATGTTTTCATGCATGCTCTACGAAAAAATATTTGATGTCGTGTCAATGCTCACTGCAAAATATATCTTAGATGCTCGGGCATATACCGTAGGCTATAGCTATACAAAAACTTAATACTTGCTTTCTCGAATGCACACACTTGCACGCAAAATTCTATTATTGAAAGTCGCTGCTTACTATAACACGGCCTTTTTCTAGCCTTTTATTAGACGTGGTTTCAATTTATTGAACCATTAGAGGGACACATCAGTAGTCACAAAAATGCCCCTCTAAATGGCAATTCTCGTAATCATTTTGCTGCCGCTCTTCATTCCACTCCCAAGTACGCAGCCCAAATTTCAACTTTCTCTGGGAAGGTAATGAAGCGTGGCTCAGTCTCAGTAATCTGTCTTCCATATTCCATGAAATGAGCCAAAGGAGAAATACTTCTATAGTTAGAAGCAACTAGCAATCATATTGAAGGAATTTTCTGTATCAGATAAAGAAAGAGCAGCCGAGAACAAAGCTGTTAATCAATCAACACATGTACAACAGTATTAGTATTTCTGCCTTATTGTAGTGCCTAATTGGGTATTAGATTTCTCCACAAGAACGTTTACTAAGACATTCGGCCAAGTATGAAGTTCATCAATAATCAATCTTTTCGGTAAATAAACGAAACATATTGAGTGCCAAACTTGCCCAGCCTTTGAAACAGGATTTCAGAGCAAGCAAGAGAACAAAGAAAAAAAAAAAAACATTCAACTGAATCCAACACTAGAAAACATCACAAATATTACTCATTTTTTTGTACACAATTAACGAACCATGGCTGAAGCACAAATCAATGAACTCTCAACTGAAAATCCGAAACGAAACTTCTTATTTATGAATAGACAGCGGAAACAAAGAAACCAAAAAAAAGTCCACCACCGTAGGATCAGGACTTATTTGTGTAGACAGCAGAAGTGAAGACGGAAAGGATTCTGGTTGAAATTGAAGCTCGGGCTGCAGTCATGATGTTTTCTGCTCTGATTTCACCTACACAAGTCATTGAAGAAATTGTGAAAAATAAGAAATTAAATTACATATTTTTTTCTTAACTACTAAAACAAATGAACACCGATGTCTGCTAGGTTCATGGTTGAATATGGAAGAGTACATAAGTCTCCACGGTTGCTAAAGAGGGCTTGATGATTGGGGTGAGCATCGGAAACTCTAAAGGGTACTTAATGTTGAGACAAATTAGAAGAAAACACTTTGTATAACCATTTTTATATTGAAGAGAAGGGAAAAAAAAGTATAGAAATTGGATAAATAATTAAAAGTTGAAGAAATTGGTTAAAACGAGAAACATACATCAAATTCAATGGGGCCTAATCAAATTCCGTAAGGATATAGTTGAATGCCGCACTGTTCCTTATCCTCAAATTCCCGTAGCTTTTGTCTTAGCTCTGGCTGAGGCCACCAGCAATCGAACTTGTTTAAGCTCTTTATGCACCAGAGCTGTTCAGGCATCTTTTTCAAGTAAGCACAAGGGTTGATAATCAAGCATTCTAGTTTTGGCATGGCTGCATTCCCCATAGTCCACTCCTCTAGCCATAGCATTGATTTCAGGTGCAACACCTTGAGGTTCGGAAAACCATAAGAGCCACAAGTCAGCTTTCTACCTGAATAAGAGTTTTGCTTCAATTTGAGCACTTGAAGAAGCGGCAGCTTTTCTAGTGCCGGCATGGGATCATCCATTAGGTCAGTATTTGAAAAACTCAAGTGGGTTAGACTATGAGGAAATAGGTATTCAGCAAGGACGATTTTGGAGAGCCGTGGCATCTTGCTTTTATTCGCCAGCTTCAATGACTCGAGACAGCTCAATCTGCAGAGACTTTTCGACAGCAAAGATTGATCATAACTTAAATCTCCCCGTATTCGGAGATTTTGAAGTTTAGGTAGCCTGCCCAATATATCTTCAGTACAGCAGCAAGGGTGCAAGGCTGAAATGAAATTTAGATTTTCCAGAGAGCCACAATATTTTCCTGGATGCGCAGGAAGTGTGATTGACCCAAAATTTAGATGCCTGAGTTTGTTCATCTTCCAAAATTCATCTGCCGTATGATCTATGTAGCTAAAGGGCATGTCTAGGGTGTAGAGGTTTAGAAGATTGCTTAATAATGAGGAAGGCAGGCTTTTGAGGGAAGGGATATTCAACTTCAAATATCTCAAAAGAAATAAATTTTCAATTCCGGATGGATATTGGATGAGAACAATAGATCCCAAATCCAATACTCTGAGAAGTTTGAACATTCCACAAATTTTCTCCCAATATATGGGGTCAAAGTGGCGGGTTTCTGGAGAGCAGCACAACAAAGAATGCTGTTGCGAGTTATGATCATCTAAGCAAGCAAAATCACCCTCTCTTTCAACAGCGTTTAACCGTTTGGCTTTTTTTCCTGATTCTCTATGGAAAGAAGGGGAAAAGATGAATTCCACCTCAGGAGGAACTAAGAGCAACACGGGACGCCAACGGCCAGGAATAGAGCATGTGTTGATAGTGCCTCCAGCTTTTCTCTTCTTTGCTTCAACAAAGCCTTCCTTGATAAGTTGTTCCAAGTAACTCTCAGCAGTTGCCTCACTATTGTCTGGAATGAAACCTTCAGCTATCCACAACTGATATAACTGCCTGGTGGATATCTCTAGGTGTGCGGCAAACACAGATAAGTAGAGAAAACAAAGTTTCAAGCAAAAAGGTAAACTGCAACATTTGAAGTACCGAAGCCAAAGGGGTGTCGCCACTGCTTCCCGTATATTTTCTTCTAATGAGATGCTTCCATGATATAAGATGGGGAAAGGCCATCCTTTATATGTAGCTCTCAATGGTCCTCCAGTGGGCACAAAATCAAGCCGAATGTTCTCTCCGTCTTCGAACTGAAATGAGGTGACAATCTCAATCTTAGTGAGTGTTATTAATACTCTACTTCCATTCTGATTATCCGGAAGTATTTCTCGAATAACATCCCACATATCAATGGTCCATACATCATCAATCACAATCAAATACCGCTTGGTCATCAGATATTCATGAAGAATTATTTTTTTCATTTCATAATTTTTATCCATTATTTCACTCAACCTATATGAAGGCATCAGAAACTTAATAATGATATCTAATATTTGGTCAGTATCATAGCGGTAAGGATCTCTAATCCAAGCGTGACAATCAAAATAATGCTTCACATAACTGCTGTTGTAAGCCTCTCCAGCGAAAGCCGTCTTGTCCAACCCAATGCTATCAAGTATGGCCACCACTGAAAGCTGAGGTGGTCCCTCGATCAATAGATCTAACAACTCCATTCTATCATCTAGACCCACCGTGTCCCTACTTTGAGAAGATGAAGATATACCGGCTTCAGCTTCAAAAGTTCTGAATTCATCCATGAGTTCGGAATCCATGTGCTTAAGTTGTTGCTTCCGTTGCTTAATATTATTAAAATCAATAAAGGTGTTTGGTAAATGAGAAAAAATTGAAAGAAAACTTTTAGCTGAGAGAATTCTTATTGATTAGAATCTTGAATTACATGCATGATTATGTTAACCACTGTTTATAGTTACAAGAAGAAGTTGATTACTAAAACAGAGCTCAAAGCTGCAACGTTAACTAACTAATAAGCCTTCCAATCATAACGTGCCACCTGGACAAATTGTTACAACTAAATCAAAACCAAATAACCACCCAATCCAGCTCAGCAGCTCAGTACGTCATCAGCCAGCTCAGCAGCCTCAACTTATACACTTAACATCCCTCCTCAAGCTCAACCTGGATTGGTAAGGGTGAGCTTGTCTATGAGATAATGAAAAGAGTGATAAGCTAAAGCTTTAGTGAGGATATCAGCTGAGTTATGGGAACTGGGAACATAACTAACTTGAAAGCTCTTATTAGCAATCTTTTCTCGCAAGAAATGAACATCAAGTTCTATGTGCTTAGTTCGGGAGTGAAATTTGGGATTACTTGCTAAGGCAGCAGCACTCTGGTTATCACACCAAATGACAGGAGTAGAGGCAAGAGAAATACCAATTTCAGTCAGCAAGGACTTAAACCACAAAACTTCAGATGCTGCCATTGCCAGAGCTCGATACTCTGACTCAGTACTAGACCTGGAAACCACTCCTTGTTTCTTTGAACACCAAGAGATCAGATTAGGACCAAAGTAAACACAGTATCCAGCAATTGATTTTCGATCATCTCTATCAGCTGCCCAGTCTGCATCACTGAAACAATCTATATGTAAGGGCCCTTGATTGGAATACTGTAATCCCATATGCAATGTACCCTTTAGATATCGAAGAATCCTTTTGCACGCTTGCCAATGATTGGTTGTTGGTGCAGCTAGAAATTGGCTGAGTTTGTTGACTGGAAATGCTATCTCAGGTCTGGTCAAGGTAGCATACTGAAGAGCTCCAATTGTGCTTCTATACAAAGTTGCATCAGCAAATAAGTCACTGTCAGTTTTGGTAAGTGGAACATTGGCAGCCATGGGTGTAGAACAAGGAGTACAATCTTGCATTTTAACTTTGTTGAGAAGATCTGCTATATACTTTGTCTGAGAGAGATGTAACCCTGTGGCAGTTTTGGTAACTTGAATACCAAGAAAATAGTGCAATTCTCCAAGGTCTTTGAGAGCAAAGGTAGTCTGCAGATTAGTGATAACTTGCTGAATCTGTGTAGAATCTGAACCTGTTACAATGATGTCATCAACATAGAGTAATACCAGCAAGAGATGACCTTGAATCCTCTGGAAAAACAGAGAGTTATCAGACTTGGAATTCTTAAACCCCCATTGATTAGTCAACACTGTCTTTAGTCTATCAAACCAAGCTCTAGGGGCTTGTTTAAGACCATATAATGCCTTTTGAAGTTTACAGATGTGAGTAGGTTTGGATTGATCCACAAAGCCTGGAGGTTGCTGCATATACACCTCTTCAGTAAGATAGCCATGGAGGAAAGCATTGTTGATGTCGACTTGTCTTAGTGACCAGTGATTAAGAACAGCCAAACTTAAAATAAGTTTAACTGTAGAAGCCTTCACCACTGGACTAAAAGTTTCATTATAATCAATACCTTGAGTTTGATGGAAGCCCTTTGCTACAAGTCTGGCTTTATACCTGGAAACACTACCATCTGCATTGTGTTTAATTCGAAATACCCACTTGTTTCCTACAACTTTGACAGGTGATGTAGGCTGAACAAGTGTCCAAGTCTGATTATTCACTAAGGCTTGATACTCTTCTTGCATTGCTTGAAGCCACTTTGGATCACTGAGAGCAGCTGAAACTGTAAGTGGTTCTGTTGGCTTAGGATTACAATGAACTAGGTATGCCTTTTTTGGTTTGAAGACTCCATTTTTAGATCGAGTAGTCATGGAATGTCCAATTATGGGCTGTGAAGGTGGAGATAGATGATGAAGAGGTTGAGAAGATGATTGCTGGTTTATAGGACTAGGAGTATGAGATAACAATTGGTTTTCTGAACTGGACAAGTTGGAGGTGGTAGGTAAAACAGTTGCTGAAGGTGCAGATTGAGAGAAAGATCTATCAAGTTGTGCAGCAGTCTGTGATAATGTAAATGAGACAAGAGGGTTGGAAGAAGGGGACTCATGTGAAGAATCAGAACATGACTTTGTAGAAAATTTTACAGCTGACTTAAATGGAAAAAAGAACTCATCAAAGGTAACATGATTACTTATATAGACCCTTCCAGAGGGATGTAGACACTGATAACCTTTGTGAAGGGAGCTATAGCCAAGGAAGACACACATTTCACTTTTGAACTGGAGCTTATGATGATTGTAAGGTCTGAGATAAGGGTAACAGGAACAACCAAAAACTTTCATCAATGAATAATCTGGTGGTTTATGAAATAGTTTCTCAAAGGGTGATTGTATGCCTTGTTCAGAAAGATATGATACAAAAGGCCTGAATTCCCCACCCCAATCAGATTGTAAGCATTTGATTCTTAAATTCAGACAATTTTCAATCATGGTTTTGAAGTCAATAAAGGCTGACAGAGTTTTGGATTTTGCAGTAAGAGGAAATATCCGAGTGTATCGGGTGTAGTCATCCAGGATAGACAGATAATAGGAATATCCTTGGGAAGAGGTAATGGGAGCTGGTCCCCAAAGATCAGCATGTAACAATTCAAGGGGCTGAGTGGTTGAGGTTTCTATTGAAGGAAAATGCTGCATATGACACTTGCCTAGTTGACAAGCATCACAAAACTGTAATTTTGAGTCTTTGGAAAGAACAAAAGTTGAATCCAGGCATTTCACAATTTGTTTCAAGGCATGAATTGTGGGATGACCCATTCTTTTGTGCAGTAAACTATAATCAAGAGTCTTATTACATGAAGCAACATGAGCCACAGAGACATTCTTATTGAATTGAGAACTATTTACAACCTGAAGAGGAGAAGTTTCAGTATCAAATGAATTCAATTGAGTAAACATAGACACTGGTACTGCTGACAATGGACTTATTGGATTGAAAACAGACTCAGATGAGGTGGACACTGAAATAACAGAACTTGAATTATCACAGACTGCATTTAAACTTGAAACTTGATAAAGACCTCCTCTAGCAATCCCCTTGAGCAATGTGATCCTTGAGGTCTTGTCCTTAACAAAACAGACATGATTGTAAAATTCAATGAAAACATTGTTATCAGCAAGCAATTTGGAAACACTGATAAGGTTTTTGGTAATTGCAGGTACATGTAAAACATGATTCAGGTAAATAGGTTCTGTAGACAAGGTTTTAATAGCAACAGATCCAACATTATGAATAGGCAATCCCATACCATTTCCTACATGCAGTTTTTCACAACCATGGTAAGTTGAGTATTTAGATAATATACCTGCATCTTGAGCAATGTGATTAGTTGCTCCAGAATCAATGTACTAGGCTGGATCAGCTACACTGCTATAGTTTGCCAATTGTGCAGAGGGAGGTACATTGTGAGGAATACCAATATTTCCAGCATACATGTTTGCCGTTTGAGTCCCATTATATGCACCATTTGTATTTTGAAAGTCAAAAGCACCTTGAGGATTCATGATACCTGGATTCTGATAAGCAACATAGCCAAAGAAAGGTCCAGCTTGTCTAGGAAAATTTGGCCTAAATCCATAACCAAAACCAGAACCATTGTACCCAGAACCATTGTACCCAGACCCTCTACCAAAATAATTTTGATTGTTTCCAGAAAATCCTCTATATTTCTGACCTCCACCTCTTGGCCTAGAAGCATCAAAACCTCTATTTCTCGGAATAAAACCCTGATTGAACCTGTGTTTACACTTATAAGCTACATGGCCTGGAATGAAACAGATTTGACACACATCTTTTCCAGGACCAGTACTACTGTTCTGACTATTATCATAAGCACCAAAACCACCAGCACCTACATTTTTCTGACTATATCCAGATCTATTATAGCCTTGGTTCTTCTGAGCAAAATTTGCTGTCATATCATGCAGAGATTGATTATGAGATTTTCCTTTGCTCATTTCAAGCCTAGTTTCATGACTAAGCATCATTGAATACACCTCCTCAACAGTGAGTTTCTCTTTTTCCAGCCTAGCAAGTATATTTGTAACTAAAGATTCATAGTTATCATCTAATCCAGTGAGCAAGTGCATAATCAAGTCATTTGAAGTAACTGAATTACCTCCAATAGTCAAACTATCAGCAATTTTCTTCATCTTATTAAAATAATCACTTACTGAGAGTGATCCTTTCTTTGTTGATTGAAGTTGCATTTTCAAAGGCAGATACCTTGCTTTAGATTGTGACATGAAGATTTCAGCAAGCATCTCCCAAAGCTCAAGTGATGTTTCACAGTTGATCACCATGATTAACACATTATCCACCATTGACGACATCATCCAGCTCTGCAGAAGCTTATCGGTTTTCATCCATAAGGCATAATCTGGATTCTCTTGTTTCTGTGAAGCTTCAGCTCCAGATCTTCGAAGTTCTTGAGTTGATTCAGTGAGATAGCGTTCTGGACACAAATTCTCACCATTGATGAAGCTTTCAAGTCCATTAGCAATGATTGATGTTCTAACTTGAGCCTTCCACACCAGATAGTTTGATCTGTCGAGCTTTACAGGTTGAACAAAATGAAAAGAGAGTGAGGAAGAAGCTATATGATTGGATCCAGACATAAGTGTTGGCTCTGATACCATATTAAAATCAATAAAGGTGTTTGGTAAATGAGAAAAAATTGAAAGAAAACTTTTAGCTGAGAGAATTCTTATTGATTAGAATCTTGAATTACATGCATGATTATGTTAACCACTGTTTATAGTTACAGGAAGAAGTTGATTACTAAAACAGAGCTCAAAGCTGCAACGTTAACTAACTAATAAGCCTTCCAATCATAACGTGCCAGCTGGACAAATTGTTACAACTAAATCAAAACCAAATAACCACCCAATCCAGCTCAGCAGCTCAGTACGTCATCAGCCAGCTCAGCAGCCTCAACTTATACACTTAACAAATATCAGTGATTCTGCTTTGGAGTAATTGCAGAGCATCAAAAAAGTCCTTGCTGCAGCTGCTTTGACTCTTCTGTTGAGTGATGCTGTTGATGAATGTGTCAATGACCCTCTCAGATTCATACGTAAAGCAATTGATTTCATCCATAATGGTCCGAAAATCTGGGTCATCAATTTCCTCCTCCGCCATTTTTTCGAACAGAAGCCAGGAGATATCATCTTCAAATTCCCTCAGCCAAGAAGTAACGATTTCAACCTCCGCATTAAGGTTGTGAATAGGTTGTTTTGCAGCATCAGACAACATGACTTCTTCACCAGCTAACACCCTTCTCAGCCTCTCTGAAAATAGTCTGAAGCTGATGTCCATATCTTCTCCTCTCTCAGATTCACCCTGAAATCAGTCCATTAGTGCTGGCTCCCGTACCTCCCTTCTCTTAGCTAGTTCTCCAGTCAAGAAGTTGAATCAAGATCGTTGACTCTCAAATTAGAACAGATCAAGGCAGAATCTTACAATAATCTCGTCTCCCATATGATGAAAAAAGAATAAAGCAGAGAAAAATAACAAGGACATCGTCAAGTATCGATCAAGACCAATTTGTTTTATACATCAACTTTTACGAAAGGAAGGGTAAAAACAATTCCACTGGGACTATAAAAGCTTGTCTGAAAGAAAAGAACGGAGCAAGCACAAGAGCGTTATCAATTATTTAATAATTAAGCTGTGGAAAAATGCAAAATCATGTCTGGTGTTAGTTGTTAAATTTATTGCGAGACTTGCATGTATGTATATCACAAATAAAATTTGTATCCCAGGGTTATAAATGTAAAATTACTCAAATAAATATGCATTCTTAATCATGTGTGATGCAATCTTATTTCTTCAACCAGATTTAGAGAAAGTACTAAATCGTTTGTAAAATTTTATAGTTAATATATGTTCAATTTTCTTTTTAGCATTCTTTTTTAAGAAATGAAAAATGATAAAGAGTTCTAACAACGGGTGACAAAAATAATGGTGAATTGTGCAATGTTACAATGTTAATTGAAAAATAGTTATCATTTTTTTATTTAACACTATAAATAAAATTTATAGTTGTTTTATCACCACTGTTTATTTTTTGATTCAAATATCAGTATTATATGAACTCTCACCTTTTTGAAAGGATTACAGCATAAGACACTATTTATAATTATTTTCATTTGAGCCCTTAGTGTTAAAAATATAACAATCCATCAATGAAATCAATGATAATGGAATTCTAAGTAGGAATGGCAGAAAAATCAAGTCTAGCTAGAGCATGTTTTCTAAGTATTCTGGCTGGTCTTGGGCTCCCGCTAAAAAGTCCGAACCCAGCTCGAAAGCCAAAAAAAGTACTGAAAATTTGAAAAATTGTATAATTCCAAGCCTTAAAGACTTCTCCAAATGTATGGTACAACATTGTATAATAGGACCAATCACATGGAGATGATTTGTAAATTTTTGTACACAATTTTAGTATGCATATCAGAAGAGAGGCAGCAATTCTTAGTTGATACTTTTATTTGACATATGATGTAAGAAACGGAACAAAGATTGTAACGTTACAAATTTTGCAATTCAGCATCCAAAATATCACTAGAACTTGCAATACAAGCTTTAATCTCTTCAACAACCCATCGAATTGCGGCCAGGAACACAAACGCAGAGATGGGTATCAAGATCGCATTCGAAACGACTGACAGGGATTGTCACAGTCGGCATTGCTTTTACAAGTGACTGCTTTTGATTCCGGTTGAGCATCAACTGCCGGCATGGAAATATCAAACAACACACCTGCATATATAAATGCCAAACAATTAGTTGTCATATTATAGTTAATTATGCATGCATTAAAAAGATGAGGAAAATAAGATTAAGGAACAAACATGAGGCCACCAAGAGAGTGATGAAAAATGTGGATTTCAGTTTAAGTTCCATAATGTTTATGCAAGCAAAAGTGCAAAACTGAGAGTTTGAGGATAATGATATCATTAAATTTAATATGGGTTTGGTTTGTTTAGATTCATGAGTTTCTCTAGACAGTGTATATGGGGGGAAATTTAATCCACTTGACAACTAAAAAAATTCAGAAATCAAACCTCGATTTGACAAATTAGAAATTTAAACAATTAATTTTTTTTTCCATATGCATGCAGAAAATTAGATGTATGTAACTTGTCATATGCTATATATACTCTATCAAGTGAGATTTTCTATTCATTTGTATCAAATATACGGTATCAATCAATATATTCTTGTTTTGTTATATATACTTATGGCATCTTATAGTAAACTAAGAAATATTAAAGATCTTCTAGCGTGTTTTGAGTTGTAAAATGTTAAAAAAAAAATCAGTTGTAAAGTATAATTAACTATTTTGTGTTCCAAGTATTATGAAACGTCTTTGAAGCTTTTGGATGTTTTTTTGACCCATTTGTCAAAAAGTGAAACTATTAGCACCACTTTAAACTACTCGTAAAGCCTCTCTTCTAAAAGTACACGATTAAAAACATATCTAAATAGGGGTGGACACGGTTGGGTCCAGTTCGGTTCGAATCAAAATTAATCAAAACTGATTTAAATCGGTTATTTTATTAAAAGAAACAAATAAGAACCGAACTTAATAAAAATCGAACATAAACAGATCTTTTTGGATCGGTTCGGTTTGGTTCGATTTTTTTTTATTTTGGGCCTATTGAACATATTTTGAATTTCTAAATTTTTAGCCCATTAGGCCTCATGAATATAATAATTTTTTTAACAATTAATTTATCCTAATTTCATTACAAATATTAACAATAAATACAAAGTATTCAAAACACATTTTATCACTAATATCTTACTAACTACTCAAATGCAACTTACGCAACCCAAGAGGGAGGGTGAATTGAATTTTTAAAATTATGCAATACAATTCGCACAACAAATCAATCTAATGCCTTAATGAAATAGAAAACAATAAATTCAAACAAGCATAATAATAAAAGAGTAAGGGAAGAGAAAAACAAACACACGGATTTTTACGTGGTTCGGTAATCTCTGCCTACATCCACGCCTCCAAGCCAACCAAGCTCGAGAATTTCATTATCTAAGCCTCCCAAGACTTCAAGTTCTTAAAATTGGCTTCCAAGGTGTAAATGAACCTTTACAATCAAGAGATTATCTCCCCAATCTCTTCACCCCAAGTGTTTCTCACACTTGTACACTCACAATTTGATAAGAAATAAAAATTACAATAAAAACTCTCTTTAAGAGTAGATATGCAAATAATAGCATAATAATGATTCAATCTATGATGATTTACGATTTGAAAGCTCAATATATGTTATATGATCTTATTTATACTTGTATTATTTCTTAAAATAAAGTTGGAGTTGAGTTTTTATAGTTAAAGCCCGAAAAATAGCCGTTATAGACAAATTCCCACAACCAAGCGGTTAGCCGCTTGTAACAGTGATATTACTGTTATTTTTGAATTTTGCTACAGTAATACTGTTCACTAAAATTATACTTTAACTCAAATTATTTTATAATTATAGTATAGCCCAAAATATTATAAAACTTTCTAAATATGTCTAATTTCAGAATTTTTAAATAATGATTGTCATTTCAACACTTTCTAAAATTATGATATGACTCCAAATATATTATTATATTTCAAAGAGGTCTTCTTTCAAAATTTTAACATAATAACTACATTTTTTCAAAGTTCTCAAAACCTTTCACTTTAGTCCAAATGTTCATAAATTATAGTATGGTCCAAAACATTTCAAATGTTTGCAAAAAGGTCCAACTCCAAAATTCAAAATAATACTCATTAAAATCAAAGGTTGCAAAACTTTTCATTTAAGTCTAAATTACTCAAATCCACAAAATACTTTATCTTATAAAAATAAAAATTTTTAGTTTATGAAAAGTAATTATTTAAATAAATCTCTTGAGCTTATCAAATGCTAAATCATGCATCAATTAAATCATACTGCCTTTACAAGAATTTATTGCAATAATTTGTCCGTTGAGCTCTAAACTTTATTCTTAATTTCGCCGTTGTCTGTTGAGTATTTTGAACTTGATTCACTTGCATAAATATTACCCTTAAAAAATTAGTGAAAATATGAAATACAATATTTATTAAACCACTTAATACACATGTTTGTTGTCATTAAAATTTCATTATGTGTAGCCCTTTAGGGTAACAACTACTAATAAGGTACTTACAAAATATGAAATATTAAGATTTCAAAATACATAATCAAACTCCAATACTCCATCTACATAAACATAATATTGTAAAAACAAATAAAAATAACAACAATTAAAACTTACAACACAAAATAAAAAGAAAATTTGAAAACAAACACCAACAATATTCTCCGATCTTCACAAAAAAAATAAAAAATAAATTGCAAACAAACGCCAACAACATTCTTCAATCTTCATCAATATCAGCATCAACTTCAGACATTTTTTAACTCAATATTTGGACCTATAAAAAAAATTTAAAAAAATAAATAATTAAATAAATAATTAAATAAATAATCTATATAAATAAGATATTATTTTTTAAAAAATATAAAAAAATTTACTGGTCAGCAACACCAACGAACTGTCATTTACTCCTCAGATTCAGCTCCCCCGAATCCATTCCCATGGGCTGTGTTGCTAACAGCTAACGTGTGGCTACCCTTACAGCTATCATTTGGCTCCCTGTCTGATGAGGTTGAAACTTTATATTTTAATTTCTTATTTTTTTCTTTTATTTGATTATCGATTCATATCTTGTAAAGGATCTTGAGAGCAACAATAAACAAGAAATGAAACTCATATCCCATTTGCAAATTGGCTTCTATTTGCGTTAAAAGTGTGCTTCTAAATTCCAATGTAATGTACCAGTTGGCCTTAGATTTTTGTTGACTTTGTTGGTTCAATTGCTAGAAAGGTAGCCAGAGGAAAAAATTAATAATAATACTAAATAAGCACAAAATTTTCAATGTTTGGTATGGAATTGAAAATTAGCTTTTTTCTGTGTTAAAAGAGTGCCTCTAAAACGCCATTATAATGTTACTTGGTCTTAGATTTTGTTGAATGTAGAGTGGCTTCCGAATAAAAACTACAGTTTTAAAATTTACTTACAGATTACTTTTATGCAGATATATATTGATTCCATATTTCCTGAATGTAAAGACGTGGATGGTGCATATTAAATGCTACTAATTCCATAGGCTTGAAATAGATACCGCGCTGTGAAGTTAAAATGGGAGAGCAATGCAACTGGATAAAGAAAGCTCAGGTTTGTTTGCTCTCCTTTTTCTCTCTATCACAATGGTATAATTGGAATTATTGTTATGTCAATTTGATTCTCTTTTCTTACATGTTGCAGGAGTCATTTCCTTCCGTTGAGGTGACAAAATGACTATGGATTGTGCCCGAGTGGAGCACGCCACCAGTATGATTATCTCACTCCCTTTGGAGGTTTTGTTGCAGTAATTTCTCATCTTTTATAGGGTACCCTCCTCTTCATTGCTTCTGTAGAAGTCTTATGAGCTAATTGCTTCGAAATCTTTAAATTTCTTTAATGAGGAACCTTCGTTTGGAAAATCGATTTTCATCTGTCCGAGAAGGTTGCTTTGAAGGAGAAAGCTTACCAAATGCAGCATGCAAAATCATAACTACAAAGCAGTAGACTAATTGTTAGCTCACTCTAAGCAAAGGCAACGTTCATAAAAGATGAAGAAGAGTTTCTAATATTTACCAATATAACTTATAGCAAGTGCACAGAATAGAGCCATCTGAACATTCAGGAGCATAAGAACAACCAATGTAGCTGCAAAGATGAGATGTAATTACTACTGTGAAGACGAGGAAAGAATTCCATTATTTATCAACAGCTAGACTGTAGTATAATGGAAAGACTTGCTAAGGAAAGTTTAAAGCAACACTCATCCAGAGAAGGCAAGAACAAGTATAGAAGCAAAAGTGCACACATTCATACATAGGGGTAACGAGTAATGTATCATAAATCACTTGCTCTAGCTCAGGAAAAAAAAAAACAACGCAATATTGCAAATTCATAGTGTTGTTATTTATCAATTGGAACCCAGAAAAAAATAATCTGTAACTTAATTATTCATTTAAGCAGATTGAAACCCTTACACACACAGGTAAGCAAATCAAAATTATCATTAAAAATCCAATCAAGGCCACATAAATCTAATCACGTCCAAAAGCATCCCAAAATCTCGTTCAAAATTCATATACCCACATACAAAAACCATTCAGAAAAGGAAACAAAATTCTTACAGAGAGCAAGCAAAGAAGAGGATGAACAAAAAAGCATAATTCCTGGCATAACGTTTAACATTCTCATGAACTCTCAACTTAAGGGTGTGTGGGGAAGAGGGAAACGAGTAAGACCCAAGAGCCCCAATAAACTCACGGGTCCAAGATGGGGTCTTGGCTGAGAAATCATCAGTGGTGAGTTTAGCAAAGGGTTGACGGTAAGAAGAGAGACAAAGGTGTATAAATAATGTAAAAGGCTGTGAGTTATGGTCGTGGCTGTGGCTGTTTCTTTGGCGGAGGCTGTTGTGACGGCGGTGGCCGACGTGGTTGTGGCGGTGTCGAGGATTTCGAGGTAGCCTGAGTCACGTAGCCATGACTCGAATGCTGGGTCGGGTACGTTTAGAGATAGTGGGTTGGATGCGAATACCTTCCCCGTTAGAGAAAGCTATCCAACTTTGGTTGAATGATGTCAAAGCTGGTGGCCACAAGGCAAATTCAAGTTGGTTTTGACAAGCCGGCCAAAGAAAATGTTAAAAAATTTTGGTGCCGTCCAAAGAAAAAAAGAAAAAGTTGGCAACAACATTTAAAATATATACATATATATATATATATTAATTTAATAGCCATTTTTTGGCTATAACAGGAAGAGCTCCCTAATTCATTTGCATCCAATTTTGTAGAGAGAGTTGAGAGTTGTGAGAAGTGATTTTTTGCAAAAGTTAAGAATTTTGTGTGCTTAGTGATTTGAGAGTTTGGGTGTATTGGAGATTTGGGTAGTGAGTTAAAATACTACAATACTTGTAACTCATTTTCATTAATATAATATTTCTTTCTGTCTTCGCCGTGGACGTAGACTAAAAGCCGAACTACGTAATTTTTGGTGTTTTCGTTTGTGCTTGTTCTTTATTTTTCTGCCAATTTTACTTTATCTGCGTATCTGCTTCACCCACCAATTTTCTAACAGTGGAATCAGAGCTATTGATTGTATTTTTTTGGAGTCAGGTACTGTTCACGTATACGGCACTATTCACGTATACGGTACTGTTCACGTGAAACGGTAGGAGCGATTCAAGAATTTTACGGTTCAAAGCAGGGAATAGTGGTGTGAGTAAAACAACTGTGTGTTTTTTTGTACATGTCTAGGAAAGTTCTGTCATAAAGGTGATAAGAGCTTAAGGAGTCTGGGTTTTAAGTGGGACCATTATGACCCCTCCACTCTTTCCTGGGAATTTTCCTAGTGTGCATTCTCACACATACTCACAACTATTCAAGGTGGTACATTAGCTTGTGTGCGATGCGGTATTTATCAACAAAATGACGTCAAAGTATGAAATTGAGAAGTTTAACGGAAATAATTTTTCGTTGTGGAAAATGAAGATGAAAGCTGTATTGAGGAAAAATAATTGCTTGGTAACAATTGGAGAAAGACCCATGGAGATAACTGATGATAAGTGGAATGAGGTAGACGGCAACGCCATTTCTGATCTACACTTGGCACTTGCGGATGGAGTATTATCCAGTATGGCAGAGAAAATTACAGCGAAGGAAATTTGGGATATTCTTACAAAATTGTACGAGGTCAAGTCACTACACAACAAAATCTTCTTGGAAAGGAAACTTTATACTCTTCGAATGACGGAATCTACAATGGTGACTGACCATATTAACATCTTGAAGACTCTATTTTCACAACTCACAACGTTGGGTCATAATATAGAGAAAAATGAACGTGCAGAGCTTCTACTTCAAAGTTTACCAGATTCGTATGATTAACTCATCATCAACCTGACGAACAACAATCCAGCAGACAGTCTAGTTTTCGACGATGTTGTAGCCTCCGTATTAAATAAGGAGAGCAGGCGGAAAAATAAAGAAAATAGATAAGCAAGTTCACAGTAAGCGGAGGCGCTATCGGTGACGAGAGGGAGATCAACAGAACGTAGCCCTAGTGGGAGTCAAAATCATGGTAGATCAAAATCCAGAAGTAAGAAGAATGTTAAATGCTACAACTGTGGCAAGAAAGGGCACACCAAGAAAGAGTGTTGGAGTAACCAGAAGAGAAGAGAGAGCAAAGAACCTGAGTCATCAAATGCTCAGTGTTGTGTAGCAAGTACCTCGGATGATGGCAAATACTCTACAGCGAGGCAATAACTGTTTCAGAAGGCAGAAAACGACTGTCTGATGTCTGACTTATAGACTCAGGAGCTACCTGGCACATGACCTCTCGGAGAGAATTGTTCCACACATATGAAGCTATCTCAGGAGGATCTGTATATATGAGAGATGATCATGCCTTGGAGATCACTGGTATTAGTACTATCAAAATAAAAATGTTTGATGATACAATTCGCATAATTGGGGAGGTACGACATGTCAACGGCCTGAAAAAAAATCTATTGTCTTTGGGACAAATAGACAATCATGGGTACAAAACTCATGTGGAGAATAGAATTATGAAGATCGTTAAAGGAGCGCTTGTATTGATGAAGGAAGAAAAGATCGGTGCTAATCTATTCATGCTTAAAAGAGAAACACTATAGGAGGCTGATGCGTGTGTCGCATCAAATGGAGAAGAGTCAACGATGATGTGGCATCTCAAACTTGGTCACATGTCAGAACAAAGTTTGAAGATTCTCTCTAAGTAAAAATTGCTTCTAGGGCTCAAATCGGTAAGTTTACCATTTTGCGAGCATTGTGTTATAAGTAAGCAGCATAGATTAAAATTCAGTAGATCTATTACTAGAAGTAAATGCATTCTAGACTTGATTCATTATGATGTTTGGGAATCACCGGATATATCCATGGGAGGTGCAAAGTACATGGTGACTTTCATTGATGATTATTCCAGAAGATGTTGGGTGTATCCAATTAAGAAAAAAACTAGATGTATTTCCTGTGTTTAAAGAATATAAAGCGCGGGTGGAACTTGAATCTGGTAAAAAGATCAAGTGCTTGAGGACGGATAACGATGGAGAATATACAAACGAAGATTTTCTTGCTTTCTGTAAGCAAGAAAGAATTCAGAGGCAGTTCACGGTGGCATACACTCCTCAACAAAACAGAGTGGCGGAGCGGATGAACAGAACTCTTACAGAAAGAATAAGAGCTATGTTGAGGACTGCTGGTCTACCCAATTCATTCTGGGCAGAAGTAGCCAAAACTGCTTGTTAGTAAATCGATCGCCATCTGCAGCTATTGGGCTGAAGACAGCG
Organism: Citrus trifoliata; assembly: GCA_018350135.1. Lineage (NCBI taxonomy): Eukaryota > Viridiplantae > Streptophyta > Magnoliopsida > Sapindales > Rutaceae > Citrus > Citrus trifoliata. The sequence continues at coordinate 210,457 of VKKW01000253.1, read as the reverse complement.
ATGAAGATGTGGACTGGAAAGCCAGCTGATTATTCCTACTTACATGCATTTGGATGTCCTATGTACTGATGTACAATGTACAAGAAAGAACAAAGCTAGATGCAAAATCAAGAAGATATATTTTCTTGGGATATGCTGATGGAGTAAAGGGGTATCATCTGCGGGACCCCACTGCCCAAAAAATCATCATCACCAGAGATGTTATTTTTGTAAAAGATCAACTACAAATGAAAGATGGAGGTGATGGCACTATAAAAGAAAAGTTAGAGATTGTGCCGGTATATGTCGAAAATAATCCAGAAGATTCAGATTCTTCTGAAGCAGCACCAGAGCACGAGGAACAAGAATCAGTCGAGTCCGAGGCTCCAGAAGTTCGTTGGTCAACTCGTGAGAGACGACCACCAACGTGGCACTCGAAGTATGTCATAGAGATCAATGTTACATACTGTCTTCTAACAGAGAATAGAGAGCCATCAACTTTCCATGAAACTTTAGAAAACTTAGATGTTACTTTGTGGATGACAGCAATATAGGAAGAAATTAAAGCTTTACACAAGAACAAAACATGAGAACTTGTACCACTACCACACGGAAGAAAAGCCATTGGAAACAAATGGGTCTACAAGATCAAATGTGATGGCAATGACCAAGTGGAGAGGTATCGTGAGAGATTGGTAGTGAAAGGATATGCTCAGAAAGAAGGTATTGACTTCAACGAGATATTTTCGCCGGTGGTTCGACTCACAACAGTCAAAATAGTATTGGCAATGTGTGTTACATTTGACTTACATCTAGAGCAGTTAGATGTGAAAACTGCATTTCTTCATGGAGAATTTGAAGAAGAAATATATATGCTCCGACCAGAAGGTTTTGCAGAAACAGGAAAGGAGAACTTGGTTTGTAGTTTGAAGAAATCTCTATACGGTCTCAAATAGGCGCCGATGTGTTGGTATAAGAGATTTGATTCATTTATTATGAGCCTTGAATACAACAAACTCAGTTCAGACCATTGTGCATATTACAAGAGGTTTGAAGATAATGATTTCATCATTTTGCTGTTGTATGTGGATGACATGTTGATAGCAGGCCCTAACAAAAATCGAGTCCAAGAATTGAAGGCACAATTGGCTAGGGAGTTTGAAATGAAGGACTTGGGACCAGCAAATAAGATTATAGGGATGCAAATTCACCGAGACAGAAATAACATGAAGATTTGGCTTTCGCAGAAGAATTACTTGAAGAAAATCTTGCGGCACTTCAACATGCAAGATTGTAAGTCAATTTCTACCCCACTTCCTGTTAATTTCAAATTATCCTCAAGTATGTGTCCTAGCAATGAAGCAAAGAGGAAGGAGATATCTCGAGTACCGTATGCATCAGCAGTAGGAAGTTTGATGTTCGTTATGATATGTACAAGACCAGACATTGCACAAGCAGTAGGAGCAGTCAGCCGATACATGGCGAATCCTGGTGGAGAACATTGGATAGCTGTGAAGAAGATTTTGAGATACATAAGAGGAACCTCAGATGTTGCATTATGTTATGGAGGATCAGAATTTACTGTCAGGGGCTATGTAGATTCAGATTTTGTAGGAGATATTGATAAAAGAAAATCCACTACTGGTTATGTGTTTACACTTGCAGGAGCAGCTGTAAGTTGGGTTTCGAAACTGCAGACCGTTGTGGCTTTATCTACAACAGAAGCAGAGTACATGACAGCTACACAAGCTTGCAAGGAAACTATTTGGATACAAAGGTTATTGGAGGAGCTTCGGCACAAATAAGAGAAAATTTCTGTATTTTGTGACAGTCATAGTGCCTTACACATTGCAAGGAATCCAACCTTTCATTCCAGGACAAAACGCATAGGAGTTCAGTATCACTTTGTTCGTGAAGTAGTGGAAGATGGAAGTGTGGATTTGCAGAAAATCCATACCAAAGAAAACCTAGCAAATGTTTTGACCAAGCCGATCAATAATGACAAGTTTGTCTAGAGTAGATCCTCTAGTGGCCTAGCAGAAACGTAGGCAACATGATTATGGCGAAGCAAAAAGGATGATGTGGAGATTGATTGATTCTCAATCAAATCTCCAAGTGGGAGAAATGTCAAAGCCGGTGGCCACAAGGCAAATTCAAGTTGGCTTTGACAAGCCGGCCAAAGAAAATGTTAAAAAGTTTTGGTGCCGTCCAAAGAAAAAAAGAAGAAGTTGGCAACAACATTTGAAATATATACATATATATATATATATATTAATTTAATAGCCATTTTTTGGCTATAAAAGGGAGAGCTCCCTAATTCATTTGCATCCAATTTTGTAGAAAGAGTTGAGAGTTGTGAGAAGTGATTCTTGCAAGAGCAAAGAATTTTGTGTGCTTAGTGATTTGAGAGTTTGGGTGTATTGGAGTTTTGGGTAGTGAACTAAAATACTACAATACATGTAACTCCTTTTCACTAATATAATATTTTTTTCTATCTTTGCTCGTGGACGTAGGCTAAAAGCCGAACCACGTAATTTCTGGTATTTTCTTTTGTGCTTGTTCTTCATTTTTCTACCAATTTTACTTTACCTGCATGTTTGCTTCACCCACCAATTTCCTAACAAATGAGAGTCCCTAAATTATCAAAATATTAATAATTAATTAATTTGTAACAAAATTCATATGATATGATGATATAGGGCTTGGTTTGTGGTTTTCTAAGCACATTATTATTATTATTATTATTATTATTATTATTATTATTATTATTATTCTTTTAATCACTCCAAGTTTAAATTTGGAAGAGGTAGAGGATAGAAATAAATGATATTAGAATTTGCCGATTTGTCAATAAAACTTCGGTATTATATGCTAAATTTTTTTAAAGAATTTTCTTTTAGTATTGTTTTGAGAAAATAAATAAAGGTTGTCAATTTAATATGCTTAAGAATTTTTAGTATTTTAAAGACTGGACAAAGCATAATTTACTTTTTAAATTTAATAGATAAGTGTCTAGAATAATAGAGTATTTAAAGTAATTATTAGAATGCAAATAGTCATATCCAATACTTCAACTTATGATGGTTGGTTGTTGTTTTCACTGAATTTTCAGATTTGAATTGAATCAATTACGAGTTGTGTGGTTGGAGCTCAAGAGAGATGAAGATAAAAAAAAATGGAATTCTTCTTTTGTCCCTTTTAAGTGAATATATTTAGTTTGGGTTAATGGGTACCATAGGACACTTTCATCTTTTCTGCCATATGACACCTCTTTACTCAAATGTCAAATGGGCTTGCTCATCAAGCTTTGGTATTCATCATTTGAATCCTTGATCACGTGACGCTTGTTGACTAGGCAGCCTTGTTGCCTTAGTTATAGAAATGCTGAGGAGGCTTTTTACTGACTAGATATTTCTATAGATTTAATTTCCTATTGTTTTCTTGTTCTCAGGCTGGAAGGCATTATTTTTTCTTGTTATCTCTTAACTTATTCCATATTTGTCCTTCTAAGTGAGCTAATTTTACCAAAACTATCATTTTCCTTGATTGGCTCATGTAGGACAGTTGATGTATTATTTTTTCCACCAATCATCTTCTTATTTATTATTCTTGTACCACATGTCAACTTTCAATTAGTCCATAAATATCCTTCCAAATTTGCCTCCAAACAAATCCAATAACCTCTTGAAAACGAAAAATTAAAAATTAATTCAATCATCATTCAATGTTAAGGAAATTGGCCAAGTAATGGAATGCTAACAAACCAAATTAAATTTCTACACTTACTCTTTTTCTTTGGCCTGTACCAAATTTCATCACTTAATTTTCCTTTAATTAAATAAAACAAATACATTATAACTGCTTACTATTTACATCTGAATAGAGCAATAAAGACTGGTTATTAAAGACCGGTTATTAAACGGATATGGATGAAAATGTTGTTAAAAGACTGGTTATGAAAAATCTTTTAACATATATCTTGTGTTTAATAAACTTTTAGTTCACAACATGGCATATGGTAGCAATAACAAAGGCTCTTGCAGGATATATTCAAGCAAACTTTTAGTTCACTTGCTTTCTCGAATGCACACTCTTGCACACAAAATTCTATTATTGAAAGTCGCTGCTTACTATAACAAGGCCTTTTTCTAGCCTTTTACTACGACGTGGTTTCAATTTATTGAACCATTAGAGGGACACATCAGTAGTCACAAAAATGCCCCTCTAAATGGCAATTCTCGTAATCATTTTGTTGCCGCTCTTCATTCCACTCCCAAGTACACAGCCCAAACTTCAATTTTCTCTGGGAAGGTAATGAAGCGTGGCTCAGTCTCGGTAATATGTATTCCATATTCCATGGAATGAGCCAAAGGAGTAATACTTCTATAGTTAGAAGCAACTAGCAATCATATTGAAGGAATTTTCTGTATCAGATAAAGAAAGAGCAGCAGAGAACAAAGCTGTTAATCAATCAACACATGTACAACATTATTAGTATTTCTGCCTTATTGTAGTGCCTAAGCGGGTATTAGGATTTTTTCCACAAGAACGTTTACTAAGACATTCAGCCAAGTATGAAGTTCATCACTAATCAATCTTTTCTCTAAATAAACAAAACACATTGAGTGCCAAACTTGCCCAGCCTCTGAAACAGAATTTTCTAAGCTGGCAACAGAACAAAGACAGAAAATACATTCAACTGGACCCAACACTAGAAAGCATCACGGTTATTATTTATTTTTTGTACACAATTAACGAACCAAGGCTGAAGCACAAATCAATGAACTCTCAACGGAAAATCCGAAACGAAATATCTTATTTATGGATAGACAGCGGAAACAAAGAATCCAAAAAAAAGTCCACCACCGTAGGATCAGGATTTATTTGTGTAGGCAGCAGAAGTGAAGACGGAAAGGATTCTGGTTGAAATTGAAGCTCGGGCTGCAGTCATGATGTTTTCTGCTCTGATTTCACCTGCACAAGTCATTAAAGAAATTGTGAAAAAGAAGAATTTTAAATTACATTTTTTTCCTTAACTATTAAAATAAATGAACGCCGATGTCTGCTAGGCTCATGGTTGAATGTGGAAGAGTATTAAGTCTCCGCTGCCGCTAAAGAGGGCTTGATGATTGGGGTGAGTATCGGAAACTCTAAAGGGTACTTAATGTTGAGACAAATCAGAAGAAAACACTTTGTATAACCATCTTTATAATGAAGTGAAGGGGGAAAAAGTATATGAAATTTGATAAATAATAAAAAGTTGAAGAAATTGGATAAAACGCGAAACATACATCAAATTCAATAGGGGCTAATCAAATTCCGTAAGGATATAGTTGAATGCCGCACTGTTCCTTATCCTCAAATTCCCGTAGCTTTTGTCTCAGCTCTGGCTGAGGCCACCAGCAATCGAACTTGTTTAAGCTCTTTACGCACCAGAGCTGTTCAGGCATCTTTTTCAAGTAAGCACAAGGGTTGATAATCAAGCATTCTAGTTTTGGCATGGCTCCAATCCCCACAGTCCACTCCGCTAGCCATAGCATTGATTTCAGGTGCAATACCTTGAGATTTGGAAAACCATCAGAGCCACAAGTCAGCTTCCTACCTGAAAACGAATTTTGCTTCAGTTTGAGCACTTGAAGAAGTGGCAGCTTTTCTAGTGCGGGCATGGGATCCTCCATAAGTTCAGTATTAGAGAAACTCAAGTGGGTTAGTCTTGGAGGAAATTGGTATTCAACAAGGACAATTTTGGAGAAAGCTGGCATCTTGCTTTCGTTCACCAACTTCAATGATTCGAGACAGCTTAATCTGCAAAGACTTTGGGACAACAAAAATTGATAATAACTTAAATCTCCCCATATCCGGAGATTTCGAAGATTAGGTAGTCTGCCCAATATGTCTTCGATACAGCAGGAAGGATGCAAGGCTGAAATGTAATTGAGATTTTCCAGAGAGCCGCAGTATTTCCCTGGATGCGCAGGAAGTGTGATTGACCCAAAATTTAGATGCCTGAGTTTGTTCATCTTCCAAAATTCATCTGCTGTATGATCTATATAGCTAAAGGGCATGTCTAGGGTGTAGAGGTTCCGAAGATTACTTAATAATGATGGAGGCAGACTTTTGGGGGAAGGGATATTCAAATTCAAATATCTCAAAAGAAATAAATTTTCAATTCCGGACGGATATTGGATGAGAACAAGAGATCCCAAGTCCAATACTCTGAGAAGTCTGAACATTTCACAAATTTTCTGCCAATCTATGGGGTCAAGGTGGTTGCTTTCTGAAGTGAAGTACAACAAAGAATGCAGGTGCGAGTCATAACCATCTAAGTAAGCAAAATCACTTTGTTGTTCTAAGGCGTAGAAACGTTTGACATTTTTTTGTGATTTACCTTCTGTATCCATGAAAGGGGAAAAGATAAATTCCACCTCGGAAGCCACTCCTAACAATACAGGACGGCAACGACCGGGAATAGAGCATGTGTTGATTGTGCCTCTCGCGCTTCTCTTATTTGCTTCGACAAAGCCTCTGTTGATAAGTTGCTCTAAGTACTTCTCAGCAGTTGCCTCATTATTGTCTGGAATGAAACCTTCAGCTATCCACAGCTGATATAACTGCCTGGTGGATATCTCTAGGTGTGCGGGAAACACAGAGAAGTAGAGAAAACAAGGTTTCAAGCAAAAAGGTAACATACAATAGATGACGCATTGAAGCCCAAGGGACATGGTCAATACTTCGTCTATATTTTCTTCCAATGAGATGCTTCCATGATACAAGATGTGGAAAGGCCATCCTTGGTATGTAGCTTTCAATGGTCCTCCAGTGGGCACAAAATCAAGCCCAATGTCCTCTCCGTTTTCGAACTGAAATGAGGTGACAATCTCAATTTGAGCGAGTGTTATTAATACTCTACTTCCATTGTGATTATCGGGAAGTATTTTTCGAATAACATCCCATGCTGATATTCTCCACACATTATCAAAAACAATCAAATACCGCTTGGTCATTAGATATTCACGAAGAATTTTTTTTTTCATTTCATAACTTTTATCCTTCATTTCACTCAGTCTAGATGAAGGCATTAGAAACTTAATAATGATATCTAATATTCGGTGAGCATCATAGCTGTGAGGCTCTGGAACCCAAGCGTGACAATCAAAATAATGCTTCGCATAGTTGCTGCTGTAAGCCTCTGCGGCGAAAGCCGTCTTGTCCAATCCAATGCTATCAAGTATGGCCACTGCTGAAAGTTGAGGTGGTCCTTCTATCAATAGATCTAACAACTCCTCCATTCTATCATCTAGACCCACCGTGTCCCTATTCCTAGACGATGAAGATGAACGAAAATTACCGGCTTCAGCTTCAATTGATTTGAGCTCATCAATGATTCCAGAATCGAAGTGCTGAACTTGTTGCATCCGTTGTTTTATATCAATGATTTTGCTTTGGAGTCCTAGCAGAGCATCACAAATGTCCTTGCTGCGCCCGCTTTGTCTCTTCTGTTGAGTAATGCTGCTGATGAATGTGTCAATGACCTTCTCGGATTCATACGTAAAGCAATTGATTTCATTCATAACGGTCCCAAGATCTGGGTTGTCAATTTCAACTTCTCCTATTTTTTGCATCAGAAGGCAGGAGATGTCATCTTCAAATTCACTCAGCCAAGAAGTAACGATTTCAACCTCCGCATGAAGGTTCTGAATAGGTTGTTTTGCAGCATCAGGCAACGTGACTTCTTCACCAGCTAACACCCGTCCCAGCCTCTGGGAAAATAGTCTGAAGTTGATGTCCATATCTCCTCCTCTCTCTGTGCCTAGTGGTCCTAACATGCAAATTGAGAGAGACAATGATTAAAAGATTTAAAAAAAAATAATAAGAAATCTTTATGTCTCTCAATTGAAACATTAACCAGCATTAATTGTTGATGAAACTCTACTCAGAACCTTATGCCTGATACCTTCTCTAATTAATCCTGCCGAGTGTTGCCATTCAAAAAGTTAAATCAAGATTGCTGACAGTCAAATTACAAGAGATGAAAGGCAGAGCGGTGGAAATGAATCTTATATCCTCATGTTGACTATGCATTCTCAACCAAGATTGGTGACCAATCATTACGTAAAACGAATAGAAAGAAAAATTTTATAAAATGCAAATTAGCTTGGAAAGATTCTACCTAGAAACCATCATGTGACAAATTAATCTCTTTGTCAACGCATTTCTGAATGTAATATAATAAATTTCGTCCTGGAAATGAGCAAGATGATGCTTGTACTCAAACTAAGCTAGCTTTCATTCTTTTTTTTTTTATTTCCCCCTTTTTATCTGATTTGTAATCATATGAAACGTGTGAGGAAGAACATAACTTGTAAACGAGAATCAAATGCAAATAAATTGTGAACCTAACATTCATGATATAAAAATAATAAAATGGACTTATTTTGTGGATAATTCAGATATTAAACTACCTGTTTTTTCTTAAAGTGATCACAAACTTCAATATCCCGATGATATATATCTTATTTTGATTAAAAACAACACAATCAAATTATTACATAGAAAGAATAGGAAAAACAAAGCTGAATTTTATTCAAATTGGGTATTGATAGATGAATGATTTTGTTAGAATTGAAAATGATCGTGCATGTGAAAGAAAAATAAGTTCAGAGAAAAATAAAAGATAAAGATCATTTAAACTTTACTTGTAAGTAAAGGAAAATATCTTGGTTCAAGGAAAGAAAGAGATACCAACCTCACAAAATGGAAAAGGAGAAAGGTTAAGCAAAGACTTAGTTCAAAGAAAAGAACATGATGCCGATGTCCTATAATTTTTTTTATAATTAATTTTCATTTTTCTTCTTCCAATTTTTGTTTTTCCAATCCAAAAAATGAACACAATATACATCTGCAAACTGGGAAAAAAAATCATTTTGTCTCAAAATAAAATGACAATATATAATGATTACAAGATGTCTTGTGTTGGGTTCAGTTATTCCATGTGAGCCAACTACCCATGTTGAGACGATGAGCAACTTTTAAGGGGAATAAAACTGTCTGCTTCCTGAGAGGTATTTAAGAAAACATTGTACACTTGGAGTGGGGGATCAGAAGAAGGAATGAAAAAAGAAAATTAATCTTCCATCGTAGAGGAGGAGAGAAAATTTATGTTATTTAATCTTTTTTTTTATTCTGCTTGAGTTATTTCCTTATAGTAAACTATTTAATTTACTCTAAATCTAACTTAAGTATCAGAGGGTTCTCGCCGGATCCCCCACCAGTGAGTCGTGACCGATTTTTGTAGTTTTTAGGCTGCAGATTTAAAGTTCATATCAACATTCAAATTTTGTTCATACTAGTTGTCCACTTGAAACAAATTCAGCTGTTGAGCTCATTTTTCAACATCAACATCTTGGACATTCTTAAGATAGCAAAATCAATAAACTCAACATTATGTTACTGGCTAAAGAGTGAAGAAACCATAAGAATCCAATGACAACCAAAGCAGAAGGATCAATTTTAATACAAAAGGGAGTTCCTCTGCTGCAAACAAGGGCTTTGATGTGATTGTAAGGAAATGAGAGTGAGCAGCAGCACATCCTCTCGCCATCAACTTCATTGCACTGCATTACAAGGCAAATGTGAAAACGATTATAGTTGCTCTTTATTCTCTTAGTGCAATTGGGCTGCTAATCAACCAATAGAGAAAGAATTCAGTCATCAATTCTAACGAAGCTTCCAAAACCTGCAACGCTACAACTAAATTTTAAATCTTCCACTTTCAGAACTTTACTCGTTAAATCTCCTCTTCAATTCTACCTAGTCCTTACTGAATCCTTAAAGTCACCAAGGATTAGTGATGGTTTTTTATTTTACAAGGGCTGCTGGACAACCCAGATTGACGAGGGCTAAAATCTCCATATATTTGGAGGCTATGAAGATTAGACAATATGCCCCAGTTTTTTTTTTTTGGTTGTGTTTAATCCTCTGTTAGTACCAAGTGCACACACCTAAGACCCTCTTTGACGTATCAAGAATCATTCCCAGAAACCCAAACTCAAAATTGAATCAAAGCGCCTACATCCACTAGAGAACAAGGACCATTTCACAATCATTCCAAGAATATACAACTTTTTCTCTTTAACTCTCTCTCTTTCTATGGCTTTGATGAGACCTGTGAAGATGACCCAACAACCAGCCATATAAACTACAATAAAGGCTATTTCCAACAAACCCAAAATTTCCCTGCACTTTTTTAACGAACCCCAACTGACTTTGGACCAGCATTGTCGCCCTTACAATGAACGACACGTCGGCGAAATTCCAAAAAACCGAACGACAATATCGTTCTGCCAATTTTAAGATGATGAGATGTGATCACAGCACAAACATTTTTCGTCTCACTAAAGTAATGAGATTGAACTGTACCACTACTCAAAAACTAGAAAAATAAAATAAAATAAAAAACAATAACATATATTCAATGTTGACAAATTGAATACACTCCAGTGAATGTGAAAATAGAAAGTAAAACAATCAATAAAACTTTTGTACAAAATATTAATCCGAATATGACATAATCCTTGAGAACAAAGAAACCAAAAAGAACAAAGAAACCAAAAAATTCTTATAAAAAAAAAAGAACCACACAATTTCAGTGAAGGCTGGATTCTTATTGAAATTGAAACTTTGGCTACAGTACAGTTAAGATATTTTCCGCTCTGCTTTGACCTACACATACAAGTAATTGAATATCTTATTTTACAGTTTTTCTTGATTATTTCAACAACCAATACATAAGGGTTCTGCCTCTTCTATTAATAAGGGATTAATGATTAGTGTCAGTATCAGGGAATGTAATGGACACTTCCAAGTCTTCTTTAGGCTGCTGCGTACTATCGAATCAATCATAGAGACTAGATGTTTACATGAAATTAGATAAATAATTAGAGGTTGATGTTATTGGATAAAAAGGAAAAAAACTTACATCAAATTCGATCCATGCTAATCAAATTCCATATGGATATAGCTGAATGCCATACTGCTCCTTATCCTCGAATTCCCGTAGCTGTTATCTCAGCTCCGGCTCAGGCGACCACAACTCCAATTTGTTTAAGCTCTTTAGGCACCAAAGCTGTTCAGGAATCCTTTTCAAGTGAGCACAAGGGTTGATGATCAACCATTCTGGTTTCGGCATGGCTCTAATCCCCATAGTCCATTCCTCTATCCATAGCATTGATTTAAGGTGCAGCACCTTGAGTTTTGGAAAGCCATCAGAGCTACAAGCCGGCTTTCTACCTGAATACGAGTTTTGCTTCAGTTTGAGCACCTGAAGAACCGGCAGCTTTTCTAGTGCCGGCATGGGATTATCCATTAGCTCAATATTCGAAAAACTCAAGTGGGTTAGACTTGGAGGAAATTGGTATTCGGCAAGGATGATAATGGATCGCCGTGGAATCTTGCTTTCATTCGCCAACTTCAATGACTCGAGGCAGCTCAATCTACAGAGACTTTTGGACAACAAAGATTGATAATAACTTAAATCTCCCCATATCCGGAGATTTCGAAGATTAGGTAGTCTGCCCAATATATCTTCAGTACAGCAACAAGGATGCAAGGCTGAAATGAAATCGAGATTTTCCAGAGAGCCGCAATATTTCCCTGGATGTGCAGGAAGCGTGATTGAGCCAAAATTTCAATACCTCAGTTTGCTCATCTTCCAAAATTCATCTGCTGTATGATCTATGTAGCTAAAGGGCATGTCTAGGGTGTACAGGTTCAAAAGACTGTTTAATAACGATGAAGGCAGGCTTTTCAGGGAAGGGATATTCAAGTTCAGATATCTCAAAAGAAATAAATTTTCGATTTCGAAAGGATATTGAATGAGAACAAGAGATCCCAAGTAGAGGTGGCAAAAATACCCGCCCGGTTCGGACCCGAACCGTACCCGGGCATTGCGGGCCGGGTAAATGAAGCCAGGTCGGTCTTAGGCATCACTTGATAAACTCGGAACCCGGATTTTATTAAAAAAATTATAAAATATATATTATTTTAAATATTTTATATTTATTTGACTCATTTATTATACATATATAAAGTTTTAAACACTTAAAGTTTATATTTTCACATCAAATTTTATTCAAATAAATTTAAAACTTATAAAATTACCAAAAAATAAAAAATATATACACATAAAATATTAAAAAATATAAAATTCAGGTACCCGGATTAAAACCCAGTCCGGACCCGGACCGGTTGCATCCGGGCAGGGTCCGGTCATGGCAATACCCGGACCCGGCCCGGGGTTTTGCCATCTCTAATCTCGAGTCCAATACTCTGAGAAATTTGAACATTTTACAGATTTTCTCGCAATAAGTGGGGTCAAGGTAGTGGCTTCCTAAAGTGAGGTGCAACAAAGAATGGAGGAACGAGTCAAAATGATCTAAAAATGCAAAATCATTCAAATTTCCATGAGCGGTGAAGCGTTTTACATTTTCCCGTAATTTAACTTCTTGATCCATGATTAGGGAAATGGCAAATTCCCCCTCGAAAGCCACAGTCAACAACGCAGGATTGCAACGCCCAGGAATAGAGCATGTGTTGATTCTACCTCTGTCACTTCTCTTCCCTGCATCAACAAAGCCTGCATTGATTAGTTGTTCTAAGTAAGTTGCCTCATTGTTGTCTGGAATGAAACCTTCAACTATCCACAACTGATACAATTGCTTGGTGGATATCTCAAAGTGCACGGGAAACACAGATAAGTAGAGACAACAAAGTTTCAAGTAAAAAGGTAACATACAATATGCAACGACTTGAAGCCCTCAGGGTTCATCAAGTGCTTCCTCTATATTTTCTTTCAGTGAGATGCTTCCATGACATAAGATGTGGAAAGGCTATCCTTGGTATGTAACTCTCAATGGTCCTCTAGTGGGCACAAATCAAGCCCAATGTTCTCTCCATTTTCGAACTAAAATGAGGCAACGATTTCAATGTTATAAAAAATAATCACAGTGAGTTAAACAAATAAACCAGTAGGTAATTTGACTACAGTAAAACAGCAACTGATATACACAACATGAAAAGAAAAACAACAACTGAAGAAAATAAATTTGAGGCCTATAATACAGTATCCTTAAAATAGATTTACCACCTACTGAATTGCTTTAGGTTTGCTGGTAACTGTTTCTCAGGATACAACAAGCACGAATTTTCTGTCAAGCACAGACAGATAATTCCGGCGAACCACAACAGCGGTAAACTCGATTAGAAAACAAGACGAAAAAAGGAGGAAAGAAAAATTGTAAGTGCTCTGTGTGCTGGTTTCAGTGTGTGTAAAAACAGAAGAGAAAGGTTTTTTTTTATACTCATGTGGGTACGTAACAATAGCATAAAAATTGAATTTCAGAATTCAATATATGCAATTTAATTGCTGTAACAACCATTGAATTTTAAACAATTCAATTCAAAAATTGAATTGCATAACAACCCAAAATAATTGCGAAGCTGTTACAAATCTTTTGAATTCAAAAGGTGTGAAACTGTTACAACAAATTTAAAAGAAAATATAAAACGTGCCATGTGAACTTGGGCTGACATTCGCGGGTGCACACGAGTTCAACCAAATCGGTCATGGATTCACCCCCCCTCCCCCGCGCACGCGCATGTGGAGAGAGCCTCTATCCTTAAAATTCTTGTTCATGCATGGTTAAGTGTTTATATATAAATACTAATCCCTTGGCTTCTTCAATGAGGATAACAAAGTCTCCATTGATTAGCTGTTCTAAGTATTTCTCGACAGTTGCCTTATTGTTGTCTGGAATGAAACCTTCGTCTATCCACAACTGATATAATTGCTTGGTGGATATCTCAAAGTGCACGGGAAACACAGATAAGTAGAGACAACAAATTTTCAAGTAAAAAGGTAACATACAATATGCAACGACTTGAAGCCCTCGGGGTTCATCAAGTGCTTCCTCTAAATTTTCTTTCAGTGAGATGTTTTCATGATATAAGATGGGGAAAGGCCATCCTTGGTATGTAACTCTCAATGGTCCTCTAGTGGGCACAAAATCAAGCCCAATGTTCTCTCCATTTTCGAATTGAAATGAGGCGACGATCTCAATTCGACTGAGTGTTATTAATACTCTACTTCCATTTTGATTATCGAGAAGTATTTCTCGAATAACATCCCATACTGATATTCTCCACACATTATCAAGCACAATCAAATAACGCTTGGTCATTAGATATTCATGAGGAATAATTTTTTTCATTTCCAAGCATTCTTTTATAATTTCACTCAACCGACGTGAAGACATCACACACTTAATAATGTCATATAATATTTGGTCAGCATCATATGGTAAAGACTCTTCAATCCAAGCGTGACAATCAAAATAATGTTTCACATAGTTGCTGCTGTAAGCCTCTGCGGCGAAAGCCGTATTGTCCAATCCAATGCTATCAAGTACGGCCACTACCGAAAGTTGAGGTGGTCCCTCATCAGTAGATCTAATAACTCCTCCATTCTATTATCTAGACCCACCGTGTCCCTATTCTTAAAAGATGAGGATGCAAGAAAATTACAGGCTTTTGCTTCAATCGATTTGAGCTCATCAACGATTCCGGAGTGGATGTGCTGAACTTGCTGCATCTGTCGTTTTATATCAATGATTTTGCTTTGGAGTCCTAGCAGAGCATCACAAATGTCCTCGCTGCATCCGCTTTGACTCTTCTGTTGAGTGATGCTGATAGCAAATGTGTCAATCATATTCTTAGATACGTATGAAAAGCAACGAATTTTGTCAATGATAGCCTTAAAATCTTCTAAATCTGCAAGAGTTTGACCCTTTTCTACATTGACTTGCCGCATGAACCAAGCAGTGTTGTATCCAGAGTCCCTCAGCCAAAAAGCAACGATTTCAGTCCCAGTGTAAAGGTTCTGAATATGTTGTTTAGTAGCATCGGGCAACGTGAATTCTTCACCAGCTAAAACCCTTCTCAGTCTCTCTGAAAATAGTCCAAGGTTGATGTCCATATCTCCTTCACTCTCAGTAGTCAGTAGCCAGCAGCCCTAACATGCAAAGAAAATAATTATAAAAAAAGGTTAAAAGCTCTCCTTTTACTTCAACATTAGTCAACATAATCAACTGAGGATGGCACCAATACCTCCTTCTGTCAAGTAAGTTGAATCAAGTTCAGATGACTATCAAAGTAGAACAGATCAAGGCAGAGCAGTATTGGAAAATGAATCTTAAAACTAAATGCAGCAGGTGTTGTGGGGATACTGATTGATAAGAGGAATTATATTGAGAAATTATTGATGTACAATAATGATTTTCTAAACAAAACCTGAGATATAATGTACGTGTATATAAAGTGTTCTTTATGCAAGAAGATAAAAGGGTGTCTTATAATTTTTGTTTTATATATATGTGTATGAAGAAAGTAAAATAGGCTATCAAGACTAGTTTCTTTTTTGCCCTCTCAAAAGACTGAAAGATTAAAAATAATTCCACTGGGACCATAAAGCTTGTCTAGAGAGAAAACGCATCACCTTGGAATTTGATTCATGTTAGGAAATTGAGTTTTCTCCCAAGATCATTACAAACAATTTGTCAAGCAACAAATTAATAGAAAAAATTAAATGGAGATTACATCAGTCACACAATACAAGAATTACGTAGAAAACTCTAAATCCAAAAAAAAAATACGGCCGTTGTCAAAAGACAACCAAAGAAAAAAAAATTCATTATGTAAAAAATTATTACAACCACACTCTCATAAATAATTTCTCTCACCCAAGCCCCAAATACATGATCCCAAAAATATTCTTTAACATAGCAAACCCATAATACCCATATTGAGGAGCCAAATACTCCTATAATACATCTACATGCTTAAGAATATTTCTCTCCCATTAGAAGCTCTCAATGCTTCTCTTGCATTCACCAATTGAATGCTCTCAATTGGATACAAAAGTGAGGAGGAGCACCCTCATATTTATAGGCAAAAACTTGCCTAATTATTCCCACCAATTTTGATCAAAATTGGTGGCTTAGCCATCAAATTTGGGCAACAAATTTTGGTCAACAAATTTGGTGGTTAAGCCACCAAACTTGAAGCCACCTTTTTTTTTTAATCAATTTTCAACAATCTCCACCTTAATTAAAAAAAAATAATCATAACTACTGCTATAAAGCACTATCTTCACCAACAGTCATAATTCTCAACATAATGAATTATCATACTCTACCATAAAGAGTATACCATTTAGAATTAATTATTCTAAAATTTTTCTCTGCACATGTCAAAATATCCTGCTGAAATTTATGGTGCAATTCTCATACTTGGTTTCACTAAGAATTCTTCAGTCATGACATAACTTTTCCACCACACACCTTGCATTTATACCAAGCTAATGCCCGCGTGCAAACTTGTGGACCCCAGTGATAATAACATGTTCTCTTTCATGGTAACATGAAGATCTATATGCCAAGAGAACTAACCCAATCTCTTATAAAAAAGAAATTACCATCTGCGAGAATATCAGTATCTCTTTTACTGATTTTTGAGTAATTTGCCGAACCCATTCCACATTCTTGACAATTTTCTTGAGGTGCCAAAATTGTTCACACCTTTAAATCTTTATGCATACCAAATTCGATACACCTTTGACCTGAATTCTTCACAAGCCAACAAAAAATCATTCTCCCATTAATTTTTCAACAACATCAAACTCCATCAAGTTTGAAAAACACCAGCTGTTGACATATTTGCTTTATAGATTCACATATTCTCTTCACCATAGATTATTTAGATTGGCTCCTATTGCTTCACGTGAACAGTACCGTATACGTGAACAATATCGTATATGTGAAAAATATCGTGTACGTGAACAGTGCCCTGACACCAAAGCTTCAATCAATGTCTTTGATACCACTGTTAGGAAATTGAGTTTCCTCCCAAGATCACTCCAAGCAATTTGTCAAGCAACAAATTAACAGAAAAATTAAATAGAGAATACACCAGTTACACAACACAAGATTTATGTGGAAAACTCCAAATCTGGAGAAAAACCACGATCGTTGTCAAAAGCCAACTAGAGAAAAAAATATTCATTATGTAGAAAGTTATTACAACCGCACTCTCATAAATAATTTCTTTCACCCAAGCCCTAAATACATGATCCCAAAAAATATTTTTTAACAAAGCAAACCCGTAATACCCTTATTGAGGAGCCAAATGCTCCTACAATACATCTACATGCTTAAGAATATTGCTCTCCCATTAGAAGCTCTCAATTCGTCTCTTGCATTCACCAATTGAATGCTCTCAATTAGATACAAAAGTGAGGAGGAGCACCCTCCTATTTATAGGCAAAAACTTGCGTAATTATGCCCACCAATTTTGATCAAAATTGGTGGCTTAGCCATCAAATTTGATCAACAAATTTTGGTCAACAAATTTGGTAGTTAAGCCACCAAATTTGAAGCCACCTTTTTTAAAAAATCAATTTTCAACAATTTATTGATGCATCAAATGCATAATAGTCGCTATTGTTTAGAGATTTTCTTTTCAAGCGCTCTACAGACTACAACAGAATACGTTATAGTTTGAATCGTTAGATGATCATTCCAATAGGGCTAAAGGTGTGCATGGATTGGATTCAGATGGATATGATTCGATCTGATTTGGATTTAGATATTGCCATTTATATCCGATTGGATAAAATTTGTGCATTCGATGGATTGGATCCACTTTAATTTAAACAATTCGATTGGATTGCACTACTATATATAAATAGGAAAATGCTTAATGTCGGGAAGGCTGAGAGAACCTTAAGAGAAACGGCAGCTTGGGCTGCCGTTTCGTGCGTGTTCTCTTGGCCCCACCCCCACTTTATTTAAAGCATTTCCTCTTTTGTTTTTTATATTATTTTATATCTCTTATGTTTTTTTTCTTCTTTTACCTTCTTTTTTTTCTTTCTCTCTCTTCTACAATTTCTTTGTTACTTCTCTCCAACGTCAATTTCATCTTATTCATCAACAACATCATTATCACAATTATCTTCTTCTTCCTCATGTCAGTTTTGTTTCTTCTTCTTCATCAACATCAAAATTTGGTTTCATCTTCTATCTTGTATAATTAAAAGCTAAGCACCCTTTTGACTTGGAATCAAAAAATTGAAATCAATACAGGCGTTGTTCTTCATTTTTTTGGGGTTTTTAGAACAAAAAATAGGGGAAACACACTTGGAATAATGGAGAGATCCGGATGGAGTGACGAACCGGACTGGTGGTGTCTGTCGTGACGAGCTGAAGAGAAAAAGGTGGCTGTCGGTAACGATGCCGTTGATGAGAGAGAGTGCCGATGAAATTGAGGGGAGTGAGAAGATACAGTAGTTTCTGGTGTTGGAGAGATGAGTTGACTGCAGCAAACGTTAAGTTACAAAGAAAAGGGAAAGTAAAGTGGGGCTGGGGCCATGAGAACACGCGTGAAACAACAACATAAGTTGCCGTTTTTCTCAGGTTCTCTTAGCCTTTCCGACATGTGAAGCTACAGTAAAAGTCAACCAAGCTAAGTCTATTCAAAATGATGATGTCTCCACTCACCAACCACGCATGTGGAGTTACAGTTGAAGCTACAGACTCGCCACAATTCCAGCTTCAATTGATTTAAATTCAAAGCTTCGTAACATTTGAGGGAGGAGTTTTGGGTTCACAACGATTGTATTCTCTCTCTCTCTCTCTCTCTCTGGGAAATCAGGATCAAGACATCAAGGAAAATTATTCCTGTCTTGTAATTTTCCCTTTCTACGAAATCTGTAAACATTTTCCATTGTAAAGCTCTTAGATCCAATCAATTAATGTAAGCATCTCTCCTTTATTTAAAGTTTCAAATGTATGTTTCAATTTCTACAATTAATTTAAAGTTTTTAATTTCCATATAACCTGCTACGTTCTTCCGAGACATAGAGACTGGATCTCTCCCCTTGTTCGTATTTCTCTTCTCCCTCCAATCAATCAGAATACTATTTCTGGGATCCAGATCTAGTATTATCTATGAGCCTTTAGACTTTGTTGCTAGGTCTGCTTTAAAGTTAGTAAAACATTTTAAGATTAGATCGGTATATCGGCTGGAAACCAGAACATGCAGGATATTGATCTGTTCTAAGCTAGATCTGGTCCTAAAGGCAGACTAGTCTCTGCATTAATCAGGTAGAACAACGCCACGTACTGATTTAATTCAACTTTGAATTTAATTTATAAATTTTCCTTAATTCACATCCACCCTTCGATCACATTACCTACTGGTATCAGAGCCACGGGGAGGATAATGTAATATAGGATAGAGACTTTGTGCTTAAAGACTTGTGTTTTAGTTGATTTTTGTTTGTGTGGTGAGTGTTACCTCTGTGTGCCTTGGTAGCTTTTGGTCGTAAGTCTCGATTTGGTTGAAGGGCAGTAAAACCAATTCTTAGCCTTGGATTGTAGCCATACCTACAAGACTAAAACTAGAATATAGGTTTTTACCCATGGATTCTCTACTCTGTAGAGCATCATCCTTTTCTAGCTCTTCTTCTGGAAGAACTAGTGATTCAAAGAATATTGTGAATTCAGAAGAATTTTTAATTGAAGACTTTAATAAAGCTATTGATAATTGGGAATTACCAAAGATTTCTAAAGAAATGATTTACAAAACAAAAAAACTCGATTTTTTAAAGAATGATTATGTTATAAAGACTGAAGAACGTGACATAACCCTTTCAAAGCCATTTGAAACTATCCATTTATTTTCAAAAAATTCTTTAAAGAAATTAAAAGATAAAAATTTTAATTATATTCACATCGGCTTAATACAAGTTGGCATAAAACCTTTAACAAAAGAAGGCCTTAATACCTCCATTCTCGCTGTCCTAAGAGATGGGCGATTCATCTCTTTTGATGATTCTTTACTAAGTAGTATAGAATCAAGTCTTTGTAAAGGTCCCATTTCATTTAGCTGTTACCCGAACATAACAATTTCCTTAAAAGACAAAAATATTCTAAAAAACATGATTTTACAAATCAAGACCCATAATTATAATATGATTGAGGGATCTGTCCCCGTTGCCTTAAATTTTAAAATTTCATACAAAGCCATGATTTCTGCGTTTAGTACGCAACATAAATTTCAGTAAAAAAGAAATGAAACTCTTCTCTTGCAGATTGACTTGTCCAAAGCAAATACAATTATTCCAAAACCAATCCAATAGAAAGATGTCAATCTTCCAGACGAATGGATTCTTGAAGGAGCCACTGCACTAGTGATTCTGAAACAACTTGAGCCTAATACAGAGTTGCAAAATGTGACTCAGTATTCTGATGGTAAAGTCAAATTATCTTTTAGGAGATCTACATCATCTAGATTCTTCGATAAGGATTCATGCTCGAGCATTCCTTCACTAGAAAGAAAAATTTCAAAAATCCCTTCTGTAATAAATCTCCCTTTTGAACCAGTTAATAGCCAACATAGGATTTCCACTTCGGATATACCTAGTTCCTCTATTCACTCTGTTGACTATACCACTACACTAGTAGTCAACATGAACAAAGAAACGAAGAGAAGGAACATTCTCCTCCGACTTCTCCTACATTTTCTGCCGTCACAGAAAATGTAATCAATGTCCTTGAAAAAGAATTTGAACTTGATAAAAACCTTCTTCATAAAGATTTTTACTCTGACAACAATAAAGAAAAAAGACTTTGGTTTTTCAAACATTTCTTAAACCAAAGAAGAGAAATCCAACAAGACTATTATAACTTTGTTAATTTGTATAAAGTTCATATACTGTTTTTTGATTAGTTTGAGATATATGCCTCAGATAACAATATTAATTATCCTTTTAAAGAATCAAATCCCATTACTGTCAGGAAGAAAACCACTGAGTGGATTCTTGCTGGTAGTGGTAGAACCATAGAATCTGAGCATTCACCCCTTAGGAGTTTAACCATTGACCATGGCGAACCTCCTGTTGAGATTAAAGCATCACCTTATAAAATTCACAAAGATCCAGAAACAGATTTAGATAGCATTATTCAACATAATAATTTTTGTAATGCAAATCTAAATACAATAGGAAAACAGTTAACTAGGATAGAAAACCAATTCCAGAAGTCCACCATAGCTGTTTCTCCTACTTCATCAACATCGGATTCTGACAAAAAGGTTAAAGAACCTATTTTCAAACATTTTCAGGTTTCGAAAACTAGTCAAAACCTTGTTTAAGAGTCAAAATCAGATTTTGCTAAAGCCATTAAAGAACAACTAGATAGGGTAAAAGCTACTTCTTCATCTTCTAGTAAAGTTCAAATAGCCCCTGATAGTGCCCAATCCAGCAAGATTGGTGTACTAGAACAAGACCAAATGTCTATAGCCTCTTTGGACATAGAAGCCTTTAAAGAAGAACCCATCCTTAAAGCCAATAAAATCCATTAGGAATTAGCCTTACCTACTGTCAAGTCTCTACCTGACTTAGCCATAGACAATAGGCCTAGTGCATTAAACCAATCACATTTTAATGCATCCTCTGTCTATGAGTGGAATATTGATGGTATGTCTGAGTACAACATCCTAGGATTGTTGCAACAGATGACCATGGCAGCTAATGCCTATAAAACTCAGTCGGGAACTTCTAACAAAGCCATTGCAGAAATTCTCATTGATGGTTTTACTGGTCAACTCAAAGGTTGGTGGGATCATCTTCTTACCAAACAACAACAATTAGATATCCTCAACTCTATCCAAACAGATGAAAATGGAGCCCCCATCCTTAATGAGTTCAATAGCCCAATTCAGGATGCTGTTGCTACCCTAATTTTGACTATATCCCTCCATTTCATAAGTGACCATTATCACCTTAGAGATAAAAATGCTGAGTTACTACATAATTTGAGATGTAGGAAACTTAGTGAATTCCAAAACTACAAAACTAATTTCTTTACCAGACTCTTCCTTATGGATGATGCAAATCATATAACTTGGAAGAAGAAATTCCTTGTAGGTTTACCTACCCTACTAGGAGAAAAGGTAAGGAATTCTATTAAAGCCTTATATGACAACCGTATTCCTTATGACGAATTCACCTATGGTGAATTAGTTAGTTTTGTTAATAAGGAAGGATTAAAGATTTGTCAAGATTTGAAATTACAAAAACGACTTAAATGGGAGCTTAGGAAATCTAAGCAAGAATTAGGCAGTTTCTGTAAACAATTCAATTATGACCCCTTTAAAACTTCCACCTCTAAAGATTATAATGATGAGTGTTCTTCAAAACCTTACAAGAAACATTACAAGTCCATAAGCCATAAGAAACCTTTCCATGATTTTAGAGAATCTTCTTATAAGAAACTCTCAAGGCCTTATAAGAAGCCCAACTTCTCTAAAAAGAAAGATTTTAGACCCAAACAAACCCCTTTTAATTACAAATAAGCTACATGTTACAAGTGCGGAAAAAAAGGCCATACTGAAAAATTTTGCATAATGAACAGAAAGCGCCATGAGCTTGGCCTTGACGATGAAACACTCTCTAAATTTGCCTCTTTACTTATAGAGTCCTCGGACTCTGAGTCTTCCATGACGGGAGACGGTGAGCCTCTACAAATTGATGAATTGATAGATTCTTATACTTCAGAATCAAGTAGTAGTGATTCTGATATGGAATCTCGACTAAAGAAAATCAATGTGTTGACTAAAGAACAAGAAACTTTTTTTGAATTAGTTAAACATATTTATGATCCAAATCTCCAAAAAGAATACCTTGATAAACTTTTAAAAACCTTGGAACTCAATAAAGCAGAAAGTTCTAAAGCCCCTATGATTAAGAAGACTGTTTATGATCTCACTGAAATCCTTGACAAAAAGAAAACAAAGAAAGCAATCCCTAATATTCAGGATTTTCAAAAGGAGATAAAAGAAATAAAACTTGAGATAAAAGAATTAAAAGAAAAAAAAACGACTCTGAAACCATCCAACTCCTCTTACAAAGACAACTAGAAGAAAATTCTAATAAAGATGTTGAATCTGATGATGATAATGAACAAAACCTCGAAAACATTGAATATATACCCAATGATTTTCTGTTTGTGTTAAAGCAAATTACCACTAGAAAATACTTGATTAAAATCACCTTAATACTTTCTAAAGACTTTGAAATTGACACCATTGCCCTTTTTTATACTGGTGCCGATTTAAATTGCATTAAAGAAGACATTGTCCCTAAAAGATTTCAAAAAAAAAAACAAATGAAAGACTCTCAGCAGCCAACAATTCAAAATTAAATGTTAAATCTAAAGTTGATGCCTCGGTGCATAATAATTGTTTTGAATTTAGAACTTCCTTCCTTCTAACAAATGACATTCATCGTTCCGTTATATTAGGAACTCATTTCATAAATCTCATTACCCCTTATACTGTCAATTATGATAATATATCCTTTGAAGCAAAAACCAAGAAACTTGTTTTCCCTTTTATCGAGAAACCCAAAACAAGAAATTTGAATATTGTTAAAGCTTGTTCTGTTTATCATAACCAAATCTATACACTCCTCAAATCAAAACAAAATGACCTTATTTGTTTAAAAAAGGATTTGGGATTACAAAGAATCGAAAATCAGTTACAAAATGAATTCATAAAAACAAAGATCTCTAATTTTAAAACCCTCATTGAAAAAGAAATATGTGATGATCTACCATTTGCTTTTTGGAATAGAAAATAACATTTGGTTGATTTGCCCTATGAAAATTCTTTTGATGAAAAACAAATACCCACCAAAGCTCGTCCAATCCAGATGAACATGGAATTGGAACAACATTGCAAAAATGAAATAAAAGACTTAGAATCTAAAGGTTTAATTGTAAAATCTAGGTCTCCATGGTCTTGTGCCACTTTTTATGTCAACAAGAACTCTGAAATAGAAAGAGGAACACTTAGACTCGTAATAAATTACAAACCTTTGAACAAAGCACTAAAATGGATTAGGTATCCCATACCTAATGAAAAAGATCTACTCCAAAAACTGCATTCTACTTTCATATTTTCTAAATTTGACATGAAATCGGGTTTTTGGCAAATTCAAATCCATCCAAAGACCGTTATAAAACTGCATTTACTGTTCCCTTTGGACAATATGAATGGACTGTTATGTCATTCAGTTTAAAGAATGCTCCATCATAATTTCAGAGAATTATGAATGAATTTATAATCCTTTCTCTGATTTCTGCATTGTCTATATTGATGATGTGCTGATCTTTTCTCAAACAATCGATCAACATTTCAAACATCTAAAGACTTTCTACCTTGCCACTAGAAAGGCTGGTTTAGCCATTTCAAGTTCTAAAGTGTCCTTGTTTCAAACAAGAATTAGGTTACTTGGTCATTATATTTCCAAAGGGACCATTACACCTATTGAGAGATCTCTTGCTTTTGTCGATAAATTTCCTGATAAAATCATCGACAAAACTCAATTACAGAGATTTCTAGGTAGTTTAAATTATGTTCTTGATTTCTGTCCTAATATCAATAGAATTTCAAAACCTTTGCATGATCGATTAAAGAAAAACCATGTTGTATGGACTGATGAACACACTAAAGTTGTTAAACTAATAAAAAATTCTGTTAAAGATATTCCATGTTTATTTCTTGCTAATCCTGCATTACCTAAAATAGTTGAAACTGATGCATCTAATTTAGGATATGGAGGAATACTAAAGCAAAAAGAAAATAATAAAGAACAATTAGTACAATATGTTTCTGCTCATTGGAATGAATGTCAAAGAAATTACTCTACTATTAAAAAAGAACTCCTTTATATTGTTTTATGTATTTCTAAATTTCAAAGTGACTTGTTAAATCAAAGATTTTTACTTAGGATTGATTGCAAAGATGCAAAACATGTTTTAGAAAAGGATGTTCAAAATATTGCATCAAAACAGATTTTTGCACGATGACAAGCCATTTTAAGCGTTTTTTATTTTGACATTGAATTTATTAAAAGAGATACAAATTCTATCCCTGACTTTCTAACCAGGGAATTTTTTCAAAACAGATAATGCTGCCCAAGAAAAAAGACAAAGGTAAAGCTGTTCTTAAAAACACTGGGTCACAAGCAACCTCCAAAGAACCCCAATCAACCCTCTCTAAAGAAAAATTACTTTCTTCTGCCATGCCCATCAAATCTTGGATTGAAATGGTT
Source organism: Citrus trifoliata (assembly GCA_018350135.1). Lineage (NCBI taxonomy): Eukaryota > Viridiplantae > Streptophyta > Magnoliopsida > Sapindales > Rutaceae > Citrus > Citrus trifoliata. The sequence continues at coordinate 185,250 of VKKW01000253.1, read as the reverse complement.
GAAGAACAAGAAGCCCAATATAAAGCTACTACCTCCGAAGATCAGGTAAAAGAATGGATGAATTTTATTACAAAGTCTTCAGAGCTTATGCTCGCCTTACAAAATATTTTTCTTCTCCCCCCAATCAATCAGAATACTATTTCTGGGATCCAGATCTAGTATTATCTATGAGCCTTTAGACTTTGTTGCTAGGTCTGCTTTAAAATCATTAAAACATTTTAAGATTAGATCGGTATATCGGCTGGAAAGCAGAACATGCGGGATATTGATCTGTTCTAAGCCAGATCTAATCCCAAAGGCAGACTAGTCTCTGCATTGATCAGGTAGAACAACGTCACGTACTGATTTAATTCAACTTTTAATTTAATTTATAAATTTTACTTAATTCACATCCACCCTTCGATCACATTACCTACTTGTATCAGAGCCAGTAGGTAATACAAATACAAATAATTACAACCTGGAAAATACAAAGGGAAAATACAACCTGGAAAATACAAATAACTACAACAATTTCGTATTAAGCCGATGTGAATATAATTAAAATTTTTATCTTTTAATTTCTTTAAAGAATTTTCTGAAATAAATGGATAGTTTCAAATGGCTTTGAAAGGGTTATGTCACGTTCTTCAGTCTTTATAACATAATCATTCTTTAAAAAATCGAGCTTTTTTATTTTGTAAATCATTTCTTTAAAAATCTTTGGTAATTCCCAATTATCAATAGCTTTATTAAAGTCTTCAATTACAAATTCTTCTGAATTCACAATATTCTTTGAATCACTAGTTCTTCCGGAAGACGAGATAGAAAAGGATGATGCTCTACAGAGTAGAGAATCCATGGGTAAAAACCTATATTCTAGTTTTAGTCTTGTAGGTATGGCTACAATCCAAGGCTAAGAATTGGTTTTACTGCCCTTCAACCAAATCGGGACTTACGACCAAAAGCTACCAAGGCACACAGAGGTAACACTCACCATACAAACAAAAATAAACTAAAACACAAGTCTTTAAGCACAAAGTCTCTATCCTATATTACACTATCCTCCCCGTGGCTCTGATAGCAGTAGGTAATGTGATCGAAGGGTGGATGTGAATTAAGCAAAATTTATAAATTAAATTCAAAGTTGAATTAAATCAGTACGTGGCGTTGGGGGACAACATCTTTCTTCTTTACGACTTTTAAGAGATGGGTGAAGAGACATGTGCGCTCTCACTTGTGTTCAGGGGACCACCCAAAAATGAAGAATATACCGAAAAGAAAAATACGAAGGAAAATACAAATATAAATAATTACAACCTAGAAAATACAAAGGGAAAATACAACCTGGAAAATACAAAGGGAAAATACAACCTGGAAAATACAAATAACTACAACAATTTCGTAGAAATACTCTTTTTTTTTTACAAGCTAATGATTACAAATGGATTTAAGAATGCTTTATTGGAGAAAATATTCCGAAGCAGTCATCTTCGTTATCATCTCTAAGGGAAACGAACGGCTCAGCTTCTCTTGAGGAGCTTGATGAAGAACTTGCAACGGATGGCTCCGATGTTGTGGCAAGAAGTTGCTGCATCACTTTGAAATAATCATCCTCAGTCTTGGCACTGGCCAACAGGGATTGGGCTTTTGCCCTCTGTGCGAGGAAAGTGCTTTGGGCTTTGACTGCGTCTTTACTTAGAGCAAGGAGGCCTCTTGTAGAAAGCCAGGATTGGACCGTGGCTTCAGAAAATTTTCACTGGTCGTCAAATTTAGACCACCATTTGACTTTGAAAGTTCTTTGTAAAACTAATTGAGTGTCTATGGTGTGGTATTGGAAATTCCACATCCAAACCCAGGGAAGGAAGAAGTTTGTACAGAAGCAGAGAAAATAAGGAAACCTCTTCTTAGACTCAAAAGGAATATAATGGGTTTTAAATAAATTTAAACATTTGGTGGCATTCTGGGTTAGAATGTCTGGGCTTGGCCCAAAGTAGTTCCACCAAATTTGGAACCAGTTTGGAAGGCTTTGAACGGTTATTTTTGAATTAAAGAAAAATAACCAAGAGTGAGACTTCTTTGGATTTTGGATAAAAAATGTGTTAAATCAAGCCTGTTGATAATCCCAGTAGGAGAAGGATAAGTAGTGGTTTAAACGCTTTTGAAAATTAGCGGGAAAGGCTTTTGGTTTGTGGAGTTGGTCACCCCACTGATTTGGACTTAAGACTTTAAGAATGGTAGCCATGGAATAGGCTGGCTCAGAATGAACTTCACTAAGGAAGAAATGTTTAAATTTTACTGACTCAGTGAACTCAAGAATGCTTTGGTAGAAAGACTGGGGTTTGGATAAATCCCATGGTTTGAAAAACCAGCCTTTCGGGAAAATATTTGAAATTGCCTGAAATGGATCAGAATGATAAAACCCATCCTCTATAGATAAAACATTTTGTTGATAGGCTTTATTAAACCAATCCGATGATTTTTATGAAAGCTTTGATTGAGAAACAATAACTTGTGAAGAAGAGCTTTCACATAAAACAATTTCTTTAGAGCAAGAAGGTTTTGAAATTGCTTTAGAAACAGGTTTTTCTTTCTCAGGAACTTGAGAAAGGGTTTTAATTTGAGAAATATTTTGTAAGGCGAGCATAAGCTCTGGAGACTTTGTAATGAAATTCATCCATTCTTTTACCTGATCTTCGGAGGTAGTAGCTTTATATTGGGCTTCTTGTTCTTCAACCATTTCAATCCAAGATTTGATGGGAAGAAAGTAATTTTTCTTTAGAGGGGGTTGATTGGGGTTCTTTGGAGGTTGCTTGTGACCCAGTGTTTTTAAGAACAGCTTTACCTTTGTCTTTTTTCTTGGGCAGCATTATCTGTTTTGAAAAAATTCCCTGGTTAGAAAGTCAGGGATAGAATTTGTATCTCTTTTAATAAATTCAATGTCAAAATAAAAAACGCTTAAAATGGCTTGCCATCGTGCAAAAATCTGTTTTGATGCAATATTTTGAACATCCTTTTCTAAAACATGTTTTGCAGCTTTGCAATCAATCCTAAGTAAAAATCTTTGATTTAACAAGTCACTTTGAAATTTAGAAATACATAAAACAATAGAAAGGAGTTCTTTTTTAATAGTAGAGTAATTTCTTTGACATTCATTCCAATGAGCAGAAACATACTGTACTAATTGTTCTTTATTATTTTCTTTTTGCTTTAGTATTCCTCCATATCCTAAATTAGATGCATCAGTTTCAACTATTTTAGGTAATGCAGGATTAGCAAGAAATAAACATGGAATATCTTTAACAGAATTTTTTATTAGTTTAACAACTTTAGTGTGTTCATCAGTCCTTACAACATGGTTTTTCTTTAATCGATCATGCAAAGGTTTTGAAATTCTATTGATATTAGGACAGAAATCAAGAACATAATTTAAACTACCTAGAAATCTCTGTAATTGAGTTTTGTCGATGATTTTATCAGGAAATTTATCGACAAAAGCAAGAGATCTCTTAATAGGTGTAATGGTCCCTTTGGAAATATAATGACCAAGGAACCTAATTCTTGTTTGAAACAAGGAGACTTTAGAACTTGAAATGGCTAAACCAGCCTTTCTAGTGGCAAGGTAGAAAGTCTTTAGATGTTTGAAATGTTGATCGATTGTTTGAGAAAAGATCAGCACATCATCAATATAGACAATGCAGAAAACAGAGAAAGGATTATAAATTCATTCATAATTCTCTGAAATTATGATGGAGCATTCTTTAAACTGAATGGCATAACAGTCCATTCATATTGTCCAAAGGGAACAGTAAATGCAGTTTTATAACGGTCTTTGGATGGATTTGAATTTGCCAAAAACCTGATTTCATGTCAAATTTAGAAAATATGAAAGTAGAATGCAGTTTTTGGAGTAGATCTTTTTCATTAGGTATGGGATACCTAATCCATTTTAGTGCTTTGTTCAAAGGTTTGTAATTTATTACGAGTCTAAGTGTTCCTCTTTCTATTTCAGAGTTCTTGTTGACATAGAAAGTCTCACAAGACCATGGAGACCTAGATTTTACAATTAAACCTTTAGATTCTAAGTCTTTTATTTCATTTTTGCAATGTTGTTCCAATTCCATGTTCATCTGGATTGGACGAGCTTTGGTGGGTATTTGTTTTTCATCAAAAGAATTTTCATAGGGCAAATCAACCAAATGTTGTTTTCTATTCCAAAAAGCAAATGGTAGATCATCACATATTTCTTTTTCAATGAGGGTTTTAAAATTAGAGATCTTTGTTTTTATGAATTCATTTTGTAACTGATTTTTGATTCTTTGTAATCCCAAATCCTTTTTTAAACAAATAAGGTCATTTTGTTTTGATTTGAGGAGTGTATAGATTTGGTTATGATAAACAGAACAAGCTTTAACAATATTCAAATTTCTTGTTTTGGGTTTCTCGATAAAAGGGAAAACAAGTTTCTTGGTTTTTGCTTCAAAGGATATATTATCATAATTGACAGTATAAGGGGTAATGAGATTTATGAAAGGAGTTCCTAATATAACGGAATGATGAATGTCATTTGTTAGAAGGAAGGAAGTTCTAAATTCAAAACCATTATTATACATCGAGGCATCAACTTTAGATTTAACATTTAATTTTGAATTGTTGGCTGCTGAGAGTCTTTCATTTATTTTTTCATGAAATCTTTTAGGGACAATGTCTTCTTTAATGCAATTTAAATCGACACCAGTATAAAAAAGGGCAATGGTGTCAATTTCAAAGTCTTTAGAAAATATTAAGGTGATTTTAATCAAGTATTTTCTAGTGGTAATTTGCTTTAACACAAACAGAAAATCATTGGGTATAAATTCAATGTTTTCGAGGTTTTGTTCATTATCATCATCAGATTCAACATCTTTATTAGAATTTTCTTCTAGTTGTCTTTGTAAGAGGAGTTGGATGGTTTCAGAGTCGTTTTTTTGTTTTTCTTTTAATTCTTTTATCTGAAGTTTTATTTCTTTTATCTCCTTTTGAAGATCCTGAATATTAGGGATTGCTTTCTTTGTTTTCTTTTTGTCAAGGATTTCAGTGAGATCATAAATAATCTTCTTAATTATAGGGGCTTTAGAATGTTCTTCTTTATTGAGTTCTAAGGTTTTTAAAAGTTTATCGAGGTATTCTTTTTGGAGATTTGGATCAGAAATATGTTTAACTAATTCAAGAAAAGTTTCTTGTTCTTTAGTCAACACATTGATTTTCTTTAGTCGAGATTCCATATCAGAATCACTACTGCTTGATTCTGAAGTATCAGAATCTATCAATTCATCAATTTGTAGAGGCTCACCGTCTCCCGTAATGGAAGACTCAGAGTCAGAGGACTCTATAAGTAAAGAGGCAACTTTAGAGAGTGTTTCATCGTCAAGGCCAAGCTCATGGAGCTTTCTGTTCATTCTACAAAATTTTACAGTATGGCCTTTCTTTCTGCACTTGTAACATGTGGCTTCTTTGTAATTAAAAGGGATTTTTTGTTTGGGTCTAAAATCTTTCTTTTTAGAGAAGTTGGGCTTCTTATAAGGCCTTGAGGGTTTGTTATAAGAAGATTCTCTAAAATCATGGAAAGGTCTCTTATGGCTTTTGGACTTGTAATGTTTCTTGTAAGGTTTTGAAGAACACTCATTATTACAATCTTTAGAGGTGGAAGTTTTAAAGGGGTCATAGTTGAATTGTTTACAGAAACTGCCTAATTCTTGCTTAGATTTCTTAAGCTTCCATTTAAGTCGTTTCTGTGATTTCAAATCTTGACAAATCTTTAATCTTTCCTTATTAACAAAACTAACTAATTCACGATAGGTGAATTCGTCATAAGGAATACGGTTGTCATATAAGGCTTTAATAGAATTCCTTACATTTTCTCCTAGTAGGGTAGGTAAACTTACAAGGAATTTCTCCTTCCAAGTTATATGATTTGCATCATCCATAAGGAAGAGTCTGGTAAAGAAAGTAGTTTTGTAGTTTTAGAATTTACTAAGTTTCCTACATCTCAAATTATGTAGTAACTCAGCATTTTTATCTCTAAGGTGAGAATGGTCACTTATGAAATGGAGGGATATAGTCAAAATTAGGGTAGCAACAGCATCCTGAATTGAGCTATTGAACTCATTAAGGATGGGGGCTCCATTTTCATCTGTTTGGATAGAGTTGAGGATATCTAATTGTTGCTGTTTGATGAGAAGATGATCCTACCAACCTTTGAGTTGACTAGTAAAACCAGCAATGAGAATTTCTATAATGGTTTTGTCAGAAGTTCCCGACTGAGTTTTATATGCATTAGCTGCCATGGTCATCTGTTGCAACAATCCTAGGATGTTGTACTCAGACATACCATCAATATTCCACTCATAGACAGATGATGCATTAAAACGTGATTGGTTTAATGCACTAGGTCTATTGTCTATGGCTAAGTCAGGTGGAGACTTGACAGTAGGTAGGGCTAATTCCCAATGGATTTTATTAGCCTTAGGGATGGGTTCTTCTTTAAAGGCTTTTATGTCCGAAGAGGCTATAGACATTTGGTCTTGTTCTAGTATACCAATCTTGCTGGATTGGGCACTATCAGGGGCTATTTGAACTTTACTAAAAGAGGAAGAAGAAGCTTCTATCCTATCTAGTTGTTCTTTAATGGCTTTAGTAAAATCTGATTTTGACTCTTGAACAAGGTTTTGACTAGTTTTCGAAACATGGAAAGGTTTGAAAATAGGTTCTTTAAGCTTTTTGTCAGAATCCGATTTTGATGAAGTGGAGAAACAGTTATGGTGGACTTTTGGAATTGGTTTTCTATCATAGTTAACTGGTTTCCTATTGTATTTAGATTTGCATTACAGAAATTATTCTGTTGAATAATGCTATCTAAATCTGTTTCTGGATCTTTGTGAATTTTATAAGGTGAGGTTTTAATCTCAACAGGAGGTTCGCCATGGTCAATGGTTAAACTCCTAAGGGGTGGATGCTCAGATTCTACGGTTCTACCACTACCAGAAAGAATCCACTCAGTGGTTTTCTTCCTGACAGTAATGTGATTTGATTCTTTAAAAGGATAATTAATATTGTTATCTGAGGTATATATCTCAAACCAATCAAAAAACAGTATATGAACTTTATGCAAATTAACGAAGTTATAATAGTCTTGTTGGATTTCTCTTATTTGGTTTAAGAAATGTTTGAAAAACTAAAGTCTTTTTTCTTTATTGTTGTCAGAGTAAAAATCTTTATGAAGAAGGTTTTTATCAAGTTCAAATTCTTTTTCAAGGACATTGATTACATTTTCTGTGACGTTATGAATTTTATGTAAAATTAGCAAAAAGACCCAAATCCAAATTTAATCTGAACGAAAAATATCATTTGAATCTAAAATATCATCTAAATCCGAAACAATTTGAAACCAAATTTGTTTGAAATATTTATCAGATCCGATTTATTTTAAATCCGATAAATTGTATTTGAGATTCAGGTTGGATTCGAATGATTTTTTTTTCCTAATCCAAACAATTCAAAATCCAATCGGAATTATCCAAGTCTAAAGTGCAATATTCATCTCTTTTTCATATATCCTTTGCTAAATGAAAGCAATCATGGTGTCGGGCCCTTCTTTAAACAAATAAAAATCTTCAATTTATATGCAACTCCTTTCTCATTATTACTCTTCTTTGTGTTCGACTATTGTTGTGCTTTTTCTTTTCAAATAAACTTTATGGTCCCCAGTGGGATTGTTTTAACCTTTTCTTTCTTGAAAGCGGATAAAACAAATTGATCTTCGATTGATACTTGATGATGTCCTATTTTCTTTTTATTTTCATATTTCTTTTTTTTAACATATTGGAGTACGTAATCGAAATAGAGGTTCATTTGCCACAACAGTCCGTGCTAATATAGACTATCAAGTTGTGACAGGAATTAGTCCATTTGTGCAGCCACATGACAACATTTAAAGTTGTCCCACTGCAAGCAAATAAAATTAGGTGCGACGGATTTAATGGGACAGTCAATTAAATTATGTCCTCTGTTTTTTGTTTATTCATAGTTTTTAATTAAGTTTTAGAATAAATATCTAACTAGATTTTATTTGACAAAGAAATTGTGTACGCTCGTATGCAACTGTGACATCTAACTATCTCTACCATTTCCAAAGCAGAACTTTTACGTCATGTTTAAAACACGAGCAAGGAATTTTAAGTTGGAGAGGTAGAATAGAGACACAATATATGAAAAAGTAAATGTATGCGTTATGAGATTTTCCAAGGCAAGCATATTTGTTGACTCGGTAGTTACATCGAAGCCTTACTCTTCAAGTTAAGTCAACGGTGCAAAATTCATGGAATCTGCATTTAATTGTCTGGTTAATGGGTTCTCAAATTGCAAATGAAAGATAAAAAGCTTTGGTTACACACGCAGACCCAAAAAGAGAAAAAAAATGCCATCACTGGGTTGGATACAATTAGCTGAAATGAGGATATTAAAAAGAACACATTGTCACGGGATGAGTATTTTGCGCAGCTAACCCGTGCGGCACTTAGATAACTTTGCCGAATGTTGCTAAGTAAGTCTTGAGCTTTTCGAACTAGAGAAGAGAACAATTGAGCCGAATAAGAAAGCTTGTATTGCACAAAGAGTGATTACAATGCTTGAGTTGCTTACAAAGCTTGTTGTTGTGTTGGTTGTACACAAATGCCTAATGCCATCTCATATTTATAGGGGAGGCTTGCCAAGCTCTAGAGATTCTAGAGAATTCTACCACTTCCTAGCTATTTACCTGTGCTGGAATTGTATAGAGAATTCTAGAGTATTTACAAGCTCAATGTGCTAGAGTTGCCTAGAACTTTCCGAAATTGGGGCAAGCTAGCACTCTTGGCCTTGTGTTGGGCTCTTGGTGAGCAAATTGGGCTACGAATTTAGGCGGTCCGCAACATCCTCCCCCACCTAAGCTCACGGCATCCTCGTCGCACTCTCGTGCTTGAAGTGTTAGATGTGCTCAGCGAATTGCCACAAATCATCTTCATGTTCCCAAGTGGCTTCGCTCTCGAGGAGGTTTTTCCACTTCACCAAGTACTCGCTATGTGCTGGCACGCCCCTCCTCGAAACCACGCGGTCCGCAATGATGTAGTCCACATCTTTGTCGAATGCGGTGACAACGGCGGTTGGCGCGCGCCTTGATTCTCCGCTGCTTGGGTCTCCCATGTCTTCGTGATATGGCTTGAGAAGACTCACATGGAAGACCGGATGGATCTTGAGTCTTGGCAGAAGTTGGAGTTGATATGAGACATTGCCCACACGTCGAACAACTCGGAAGGGTCCCTCGTAGCGCCTCACTAACCCCTTGTGGACTTTCCGCAATATCTTGAATTATTGGGGTAGGAGCTTGATCATGACTTGATCGCCTTCCTTGTACTCAACATGTCGTCTCCTTGTATCCGCCCATTTCTTCATTTTCCTCACGGCTTTGTCGAGGTAGGCTCACATGATGTCCGCTTCCTTGTGCCATTCGCAGGCGAGCTTGTATGCCGTGGGGCTTTTCCCTCCGTAAGTCGACACTATGGTGTTGGGAGTCATGGGCTGGAATCCCATGATGATCTTGAATGGAGTCTTGCCTGTAGCCTCACTTCACTGCAAGTTATAAGAAAATTGGGCGATGTCAAGTAGTTTCGCCCAATCTCGCTGATGAGCACTCACATAATGCCTCAAGTACATCTCGAAGAGGCCATTAATGCGCTCGGTCTGCCCATCCGTTTGGGGGTGGAAGCTTGTCGAGAACTTGAGATCGGTCCCTAACATCTTGAAGAGCTCCGTCCAAAAATGCCCAGTGAACCGAGGGTCTCGGCCGCTCATAATGCTCTTCGAAACTCCCCAAAGCTTCACAATGTGCTTGACGAATAGGCGGGCTGCCTCGTCCACTTTGCAATCGATTGGTGTGGCAATGAATGTGGCGTACTTACTGTAACGGTCGACAACGACCATGATGCTGCCGCACCCTTCGAACTTGGGCAACGATGTGATGAAGTCCATGGAGACACTTTCCCATGGCCTTGTTGCTAGTGGTAGCAGCTCCAACAATCCCGCTGGGAGTTGATGATCCACTTTGTCTTATTGGCACACAAGACAAGTTTGCACATATGCCTCCTTGTCATCCCTCATGTGCGGAAAAAAATATGAGGCTTGGACTAGTGCAGTGGTGTGTTCGATTCCTGGGTAACCAGACCACTTGGAGTCGTGGCACTCCTTGATTACTTCCTTCCGTAGGTTTTCCCTCCTTGGCACGAACAGTCGATCTTCCTTGGTGAGGAGGATGCCTTCCTCTTGCCAAAATCGCATTGTCTTTCCCTTGAGCACTTTCTCCAGCAAATCCTTTGCAAGGGGATCTTGTTGGAGACCTTCCTTGATGCGTGAGACAAGGTCGGACTTTGGTTGGTTCATGCTAAGACTTGCCAATTCTACCTTGCGGCTTAGAGCATCTGTAACGACATTGGCTTTTCCCAGTTTGTACTCGAGCCGATAGTCAAATTCCGTAAGGAAATCTTGCCACCGTACTTGCTTCGGACTCAACTTCTTTTGTGTTTAAAAGTAGCTCGTCGCTACATTGTCCGTCATGATCGTGAAGTGTGAGCCTAACAAGTAATGTCGCCACACTCTTAGACAATGGATGATGGCTGTCCTATCATTTTCTTGCACCGTATAGTGGTGTTCCGTATCATTTAGCTTTCGACTCTCGAACGCTATGGGGTGGCCTTCTTGCATAAGGACTCCTCCTATGGCGAAATCCGAGGCATCCGTTTGAATTTCGAAGGGCTTGGTGTGGTCCGGAAGAGTGAGGACGGGTTCCTCCGAAATTGCTCTTTTCAATTCCTCGAATGCGCGTTGGCACTTTTCGGACCACTGCCACGTTTTATTTTTCTTGAGCATATCCGTCAAGGGTGCCGCCATTTCCGAATAGCCCTTGATGAAGCGGCGGTAGTAGTTAACCAATCCAAGGAATGAACGAAGCTCGGGCACTTTCGAGGGAGGCTCCCATTCGATAATGGCCTTCACTTTTGCGTTCTCCATCATGAGTTTCCCACCCGCAATCTTGTGGCCAAGGAACTCCACTTCTTGTTAGGCAAACGAGCACTTCTCTAACTTGAGGAAGAGCTCGTTGTCTCAGAGTACTTGGAGAACTTATCGCAAGTGTTGGGCATGATCCTCGAGCGTGGCTATACACCACTATGTCGTCCAAGTACACGACCACAAAGCGGTCGAGGAATGGTTGGAGTGCCTTATTCATGAGCGCGTAAAATGTGGCGGGTGCATTAGTAAGGCCAAAAGGCATCACAAGGAATTCGAAAGACTCGTACCTTGTTGTACACGCTGTCTTCGGTTCGTTTCCCTTGGCGATACGTACTTGGTAGTACCTGGAGTGCAAATCAAGTTTGGTAAAGTACCGCGCTTTGCCAAGCTGGTCGAATAAGTCCGCAATCAAGGGAATCCGATACTTGTTCTTGATGGTGATCTTGTTGAGCACTCTATAGTCGATGTACATCTGCAGCGATCCATCATTTTTCTTTTAGAAGAGGACCGGTGCACCAAATGGGGCCTTAAAGGGGCGAATGTAGCCTGCGTCCAGCAAGTCTTCTAGCTGTCTCTGCAACTCCTCAAGTTCGGGTGACGCCATGCGGTAGGGTGCCAAGGCTGGTGGCTTCGCGCCTTGTTCCAGCTTGATTGCATGATCTACCTCTCATCGAGGTGGGAGCTTTTTCAGAAGTTCTGGAGGCATCACGTCCTTGTACTCGTTGAGAAAATTTTGTATTTGTGGAGGGACTTGGCTTGGCTTGTTTCCGCAATCTCCTTCCTCATTTAGTTCCCGAATGGAGACCAAGAAGCTTGAGTCCTTCTTGAAAACCGTTTGAATTGCATAGTGGAAAGTGTCTTCTCCTCGGACTTGCCTCATTCCGTGGGAACCATGCATGCCTTACTCCCGTCGAGAATGCTTAGGGAGTTTGTAGCGGGCAGCGGGAAGGCATGGACTTGTCGAAGAATTCCATGCCGAGGACCATCTTGAAGTCGTCCATGGGCATAATGGAGAAGTCAAGCTTTCCGCTCCACGTACCGAGTGTGATGCTTGGCCTCGTCTATGGACACGAAATTGTGCGTTGCTCTCATGTCTAGCAGCGCGCAAACGGACTGACCGTTTACCTTTGCGCTTACATACATGAGCCCTTTCTTGACGAGTGTGGGCTGTTGGCGATTGAGTGCGCCAAGGCATTGGAGAGAACCCATGCTGAGTTGGGGTTCTTCCATGGACATTGTGGGGTTGCTCTTGAGTTGGGCAGCAAGAGCGTTGAACGATTTCTTCTCCGGACAGTCGCGTGCCCAATGAGGACCGTTGCATATGAAACATGGGCTTCGTGACTTTGGTGCCTCCTTCTTACCCTCTGATTTTCCTTGCCTGCTCTTGTTGCTAGGTGACTTTTTCTGCCCGCAATCTTTGTGGTCGTTGCCCTTGTCCTTGCGACTCTCTCCCCCACCTTTGCCTTGGTTGGCCTTTTTGTCCTTGGATTGGGTAGAGTATTCGGTGAGTGACTCCGCAATGGCGATGGTGTCGTCAAGTGTTTGAACACCACGCCTATCAAGCTCGGTCTTGGCCCAATCCTTGAGGCCATCTTGGAAATAGAAGAGTGAATCCTTATCGGACATGTCACTTATCTCCAACATAAGGGTAGTGATGTAGTCCCAAATGCTACCCAATTGCTTAAGGCGACGTAAGCGCTCTCGCGCTTCCTTCTCTGCATTGCTTGGGGCGAACTGCTTTCGGAGTTCTTGCTTGAAATCGGTCCAAGTGTCGATGATGCAAATGCCCTTGCCCATCTCGCCATGCTTGCGACACCACTATAATTGTGCAGCGCCTCTAAGATAAGTGGGTGCAGTGCCCACTTTCGATGTCTCATCTCGTACACCTATGGCATCGAAGTATTGATCAAGCCCAAATAGAAAATTGTCCACAATTGTGGCGTTGCGTGTGCCATCGTATGTGTCGGGCTTTGGCACATCAATGCAGTGCGCATCACTCTAGTTTGCAGAAGCTGGACTGGTGGAGAGTGTGTGCTTGTGCCATGCCCAATCCGAGCGGACTTCATCTGCTTCTGCACGGACAGCGCGTAGTTCGTCCTGAACAAAACTATGAAGTTTGAGCAACTCATCATGAAAAGATCAAAACTCACCTCGGAGAGTGTTCACTTGCTTTTGGATGAGAGCTTTTGTTGCCACCGTGAACTCGGTGTATTCCCCCTCGAGACCGTCCACTCTTTCCTCCAAGCCCTCGAGGCTATCTTGAGTGATGGACAATGCAATTTCGAGAGTAGTCACACGAGGCTCCAACGCATCCACGGATGGGGCCTTGGACTTGCCACGAGTCTTGCCTTGAGCGCGTTCTCCCTCTCGGCCACGGCTTGGTTCCAGTGGAACATCCACACCAACAACACCCTCTTGTGCTACATTCGAAGGGTTGGCCATTGCTCGTGAGCTAACTTGCGTGCGTGCAAACCTTAGCTCTAATACCACTTGTCACGAGATGAGTATTTTGCATAGCTAACCCGTGCGGCACTTACACAACTTTGCCGAGTATTGCTAAGTAAGCCTTGAGCTTCTCGAACTACAGAAGAGAGCAATGGAGCCGAATAAAAAAGCTTATATTGCACAAAGAGATATTACAAGACTTGAGTTACTTACAAAGCTTGTTGTTGTGTTGGTTGTATGCAAATGCCTAATGTCATCTCATATTTATAGGGGAGGCTTACTAAGCTCTAGAGATTCTAGAAAATTCTACCACTTCCTAGCCATTTACATGTGTTGGAATTGTATAGAAAATTCTAGAGTATTTACAAGCTCAATGTGCTAGAGTTGCCTAGAACTTTCCAGAATTGGGCCAAGCTAGCACTCTTGGTGAGCAAATTGGGCTACGAATTTGAGCTGTCCGCAACAACGTGCCCTATTTAATTGGTAGAGTATTAATGGAGCTTGTGTAATTGTACATATATTGTTTTTTTAGGTTATTTTTCATATAGTAGAAAGATCATAGAATGTTTTTATTGAATTACACTCATTTAATGTATGTATGATATATATGTGTATGAATTAAATATAAATATAGACAAAGGACAATGTATGCCAGCAAGAAAACTTTTTCTCAAGATTGAAAATGATTTAAAAGAACCATTTTTCTCCCACTAATATCTTCAAAATCATTATTGTTAATAACAGAACCCAAAAAATAATTAAATAATCTCTTGTTTAATATGTTGCATGCTTGCAGAAAATTGCGGATGATTGAACCAATAATTCAACCTTTACTCCATGAGCTTTAAACTAATAATCTGTCATCAGCTATTGTCTAAATAAAGAAATTTATGAATCGGTATAAAATGGGGTCCCAAATCCTGACCTACATTGAAAATTGGGATAAGAAATTTGTAACAAATCTTATATAGGGTTTGTATCTCGATTGGTATCTGGATAATTTTGCCAACCTAGGTTTACGTATTAACAGTTAGAGCGGAAGATCTCAAAAAAGGGTATCTTGAATTTAACCAAATTCATTATAAGGATATATGGACCCATTTGATTGCCTAAGGGATCTCAAATGAAAATTTCAAATGTCTCAAATCCTGTCTTGAATATTAAATTGGAAGAAAACTAGATCTTGAATCTCAACTCGAATAATAAATCAGAATGAGAAATTTTTATCAAATCTTGTATCATTTAGGACGAACTGCCAAATTCCAATCGAGATTTGAGGAATTTTGTATTAGCAACTAGAGCCGAAGATCCCAAAAAATATCTTGAAATTAACCAAATTCACTATAAGGTATGAACTCATTTGATTGCACCCTTAAAAAGTATTACGGATGACACTACACAATCATATTATTAAAACAAACCAAACCACACATATCCAGGCTTAACATGTATATATAAGAGCACAAAAAATAACTTCCTTCTCGTTATAAAGGATAACAGAATCAGCTAGAAGCAGGGGAATCAAAGTATAACAGAAAATAAAAGAAAAAAAATGATACACATTCATTTGTTCAGCAAAAACCAATGACTATAAGGTGAGCATGAGGCATCAACCTTTAAAATTGGACAGAATCAGCTAATTCCTTAAAATTCACATGCTAATACTATTTATAATTTTGAAGTCCAAAGTTTAAAATAATAGTTAGTATTTGTTCAAAACAAGCATTTATAATTATTATTCGGATTATTATTTAGAAAATCTAAGAAAATAACAATCCAGCATTCAAGTTATTTATGAATGATAAGGGCTTAAATCTCCATAAAATTGGAATTCTGAAGATTAGGCAATATGCCCCAGTTTCTATTTCTTGTATTTAGTCCTCTAATGTATCAACAATCAATGCTAGAAACCTAATCCCCGAAATTGAATTAAAAAAAATAGAAAACATAGAGCAAAACAACAGTAGATTCAGCAGCGATGATACCTACATCCAAACTTTTCTTCTAATGGAAGGGATGCAGAATTCCCTTAAGACAATTATGACTGTTTGTGGGATATACTTCGACGAAGACCAGCAGTGATGAGCAAACATCTGGTAGCAGGGTTCCTCGAACAAGTATATCTTGTAAGAGTCTGGTAGCCGGGGGAGCAGGAGTAGGAATGTCCTGCTCGTCCACGAGTACGTCATCCACGAGGCCAATCTCCTATTGGAAGCGTAAAGCCAGTCCTGCTATATTCCTGCTAAAGGTTTAGTCGAGGAGACCCGTTCAACGACAGTTGGCGAGACGTGCTCTCCAGTTCGAGAATCAAGGCACGAAGGCCACGCAACCACCCACGACTACGGAAATGGAGCATCCACTTTCGAGAGGTGGAAGGATGACGAGCGCAAAGGGAGGGAAGGCCTGAGTTCAGAAGTGGCCTATAAAAACGTAGCCAACGAAGGTAAAAGGGTTAGACTTTTTGATATTATAACTAAGAAAAGAAAGCTCTAAAGAGCGGGGACTAGAAAAAAACCATAAGATTAGTGGCTAGTGTTCCTAAGAGCGCAAATAACCTTTATATCTAACTTGAGCGTCGGAGGTTTTACGCCGGAGAAACAACTGGCGTACTCTGATATGCTTCTGTGTATGCAGGAACTTTCGGAGAAGAAATCTTACGAGGAGAGAACTTGGTCGTGGTAGAGTTGATCAAGTAGAGATCCTGGTCTTGGTAGAGAAGGCAACCAGAATCTCGCATCAACATTTTGGCGCCGTCTGTGGGGAGCTGATCAAAAAGCTTCTGTTGACAACAAAAAGAAGAGTAAAGCAAGGGAAAAATCGATGGAGGTAGGAGGAAGTAATGCACAAGGGGGTGATACGAGGCTTAACGATTCCATGACGCTGAGGGAGATAGCTAGTGAAGCACGGGAAAAAGTCATGTTTGACCGGATGGAACGAATGGAAACACATATGGAAACCCTGACAACCATCCTACATGAGCTGTAGAGCAAACGAAAGGGGAACCGAAGAGGAAAGGGTGAGAGGTGGTGGAGTGGCACCAGGTCGCTATAATACGAGGAGAAGCCAAACCACTAGGAGATTCGGTGATGAGAGAGGTAACCTATCTCTGCAGGGAGAAATTCAAAGAGAAGAAGAGCAATCCCCAGTAAGACAGATTTCTGATGAGGACGACAGGGTGGCAAATGCAGAGGAAACAGAGCTCATACAACACTTACATAATGTAAAGCAAGAGCGAGATCAAGTTGCAGCACGTGACCCTGGTTGTGCAGTGCAGCTAGAGGAGGAAGTGCGCAGACTAGCGCAGGTAAGTGATAACATGCAAGGAAGGAGCAGAACTCCTGGTTGGAGGATAATACTGGACGGAGAATCACCGCTCGCAGCAGAGATCATGAGGGCAGTCATTCCAAGAGATTTTTGCCTCCTAGACCTTAGATATTCGGGACGAACTGATCCGTTAGTGCACATAGAACGCTTTAACGACATAACCGGGGTGCAAGGAGTATCTCAATCCCAAAGGTGCCGGGTATTCCCACTATCCCTAGAGGGACGTGCACGCGAGTGGTACATGAAACTTCCTTAGGGGAACATTAAAACCTTCGAGCAGATGTGCCAAGAATTTATAGAGCAGTTTAGTGGGGCAATGGCACCAGAAGATGACATGATGAGTTGAAAAGCATGAAGCAGGGGGAGCAAGAAACCCTTTGGGAATTCATCAAGAGGTTTCATCGTGCTGTCCTCGACTTGGGAGCCTTCAACCACCCTCAGGCGTTAAGGGGATTGAAAGAAGGGGTGAAGATATGAAAGCTGTTGTACAACTTGAGAAGCCCAGTTATTCAGACGTATGTAGCCGCATACAAGCAGGTTAAGAGAGACATAGAGATTGAGGAAGAAAATGTAGCACGGATTAAAAAAGACCAGCTAGAAGGCTTGGGAAAGAAAGAGAAGAGAGCATTACCAAGGAATGGGCCAATCAGGAGGAGGGACCACCAGACCTCAGGTAGTGGTGCAGGAGGTCGGGTAACCGCTTACCAGCCTCATCAGAGGCTACCACAGTATCAGCACAACAAGGCGCAACTTTCTCGCTCACCAGCTAGGGAGCCTTGGAGAAGGCATGACTCGGCATATGGTGGTCTTCATCAACACTCCCACGATAGTAGAGGGAGCAGACCAGAGGCGCTGCCACCGCCTCCAACTCAGAACGGTGCAAATAGAGAAAGGGCTGTGTACATGATCCACCAGAACTAGGACTATGGGCGGTATACTTCCTTGAAGATGTCCCTAGATGAGGTGTACGAGACCATAAAGGACCGGGGATTGTTGTACCTCCCTACCCCATAAAGGACGCTATTGTAAGTTCCATGACACTCATGGCCATACCACTGCAGAATGCAGAGATCTCAAGACCCAGGTTGAAGATTTAGTAAGAAATCGGTACCTGGACGAGTTTATAGATGGGACTTTTCCGATGGTGGCCTCGACATGTGAAGGGGAGTAAAGTGATAGAAACTTGAGGCGCGAGCAGCCTGCAGTAAGGGTGATAGCTGGGGACCCAACAGTGGCCAGAAATTCCAACAGATCGAGGAAGAATTATGCTAGATACGCCATGACTAGTAAAGATGTATCCTTCAACAACCCAGCAGCCAAAGGAGCAAAAGTCAGGCAAGTGCCAATTATGTGGACGGATGAGGATGAGAAAGAGATTCTATACCCCCATGAGGATGCTTTAGTCATTAAGGCTACAGTTGCTAGCAAGAAGTTTGACCGGATACTGGTTGATACAAGGAGCTCAGTTGATGTGTTATTTAAGTCAACTATGGAGGAGATGAGAATAGTAGACCGGAAGTTGGAGTATGCCAATACCTCCTTGAAGGGGTTTGGAGGAGGAAAGCTAGTCCCTCTGGGCACGGGCGAGCTGTCTATCATGATTGGGAGCTCCCCGACAGAAAGGACTATGATACTGGACTTTGTGGTGGTGGATAAAGAAAGTCCTTACCAGATGATCCTAGGTCGGCCATTTCTAAGGATGAGCAAAGCGGTACTGTCCAACCATTATCTGGCTCTCAAGTACCGGGTGAATGGGGTTGTTGGAGTGATACGAGGAGACCAGAGAATCGCACGAAGCTGTTACTCCTCTGCAGCAAGGGAAGCAATGCAGATAACATCCCTTGATACCCAAATGGAAAACAAGAATGACAGACAAGAACCTGTAGAGGAGCTGGATATAGTAAGCCTGGGACCAGAGAATATGGGAAAAACGATCAGAATCGGGTCAAGACTTAAGGAAGAGCAGAAGCAGGAGTTGGTGCAATGCTTACAAGCTCATGCAGATGTGTTTGCTTGGACACATGAAGACATGCCAGGGATTGATCCTGAGGTAGCATGTCATAAGCTGGCAATAAAGAAAGGTGCTCGGGCAGTAAGGCATAAAAGGAGGTGCTTCAACCAGAAGAGGTATGAGGCTATAAATGGCGAGATGGAGAAGTTCTTGAGAGCAAGGATTCATTCGGGAAGTTAATTATCCTGAGTGGATATAGAATGTGGTGTTGGTAAAGAAGGCAAATGGCAAGTGGAGGATATGTGTAGATTTCACATACCCCAATAAGGCGTGCCCGAAAGACAGCTTTCCTTTACCAAAGATCAGTCAGCTAGTAGATTCAACAGCTGGACACGGCCTTCTTAGCTTCATGGATGCGTTTTTCATGATACAATCAAATTCTCATGTACTAGCAGAATGAGGAGAGCACGGCTTTTATTAGTAACCAGGGTTTGTTATGTTACAGGGTAATGCCATTTGGTCTCAAAAATGCTGGGGCCACATACCAGAGACTGGTAAATAAAGTCTTTAAGCCATTGATTATGAGAACCATGGAGGTGTACGTGGACGACATGATAACCAAGTCGAAAATCCCGAAGGAACATGTCGGACACTTCGAGGAGACATTCGGGCTTTTGAGGAAGTATAAGATGAAGCTCAACCTGGAAAAATGTGCTTTTAGGGTCGAGTAAGGGAAATTCCTTGGATTCATGGTGAGCCATAGGGGGATCGAAGCAAATCCCGAGAAGATCCAGGAGAAGATCCAGGCGATCGTGGAGATAAAGTCTCCTCGTAGCTTGAAAGAGATGCAGAGCCTTACGGGGAGGTTGGCGGCATTGAGTCGATTCATATCCAAGGCTACAGATAAGTGTCAGCCATTCTTTCAAGTGATAAGGAGGGGAAAGAAAACAAAATGGACCCTAGAATGCGAAGAAGCCTTCCAGAACTTGAAGCAGTACTTGCAGCAAGCACATCTGCTGTATACACCGAGGGATGGGGACAAGTTATTTTTGTATTTGGCGGTATCAGATCGGGCCACAAGTTCTGTTCTGGTGAGAGAGGAAGAAGGGGTTCAGTATCCGATATACTACATCAGCAAGGTCCTGCTCGACGCTGAGACCAGATACCTGCCGTTGGAGAAATGGGCACTTGCCCTTGTGGTTGCTGCTCGGAAGTTGATGTTAGCCTAAAGGGCTATACATAATGTAATTTTGATGATAACAAACATATGTATTGAGTGATTTAATAAATATTGTATTTCACATTTTCACTAGTTTTTTTTAAGGGTAATATTTATACAAGTGAATCAAGTGAAATCAAGCTCAAGACACTCAACGGACAACGGCGAAATCAAGAATAAAGTTTAGAGCTCAATGGACTATTTATTGCGACAAATTCTTGTAAAGCCGGTATGATTTAATTGATGCATGATTTAGTATTTGAGAAGCTCAATAGATTAATTTAATACTTTTCATAAACTAAAATGTTTTATTTTTATAAAGTAAAATATTTTGTGGATTTAAGTAATTTGAACTTAAATGCTAAGATTTGTAATCTTTGAGTTTATTAAATATTATTTTGAAATTCAAATTTGGACTTATTTGTAAAGGTTTGAAACGTTTTGGGTCATACCATAATTTATGAAACTTTGAGGACTCCAATGTAATTTGGACACTTGAAATCCAAAGTTGGACAGCGAGGAAGCGGCGAACCGCTCGAGCGCTAGCGGCTAGCCGCTTGAGGAAAATCTCATATTTTCAATTTTTGGACTAAAGTGAAAGATTTTGAGAACTTTGAAAAATATGGGTATTATGCTAAATTTGAAAAGGATCTTTTTAAAAAATATTAATATCTTTGGGGCCATATCATAATTTTAGAAAGTTTTAGAATGATAACTATTGGACCTATTTGAAAAGTTTTTTGACGTTTTGGGCCATAGTATAATTATAGAAAGTTTTGGGTCAAAATGTAATTTCAGTGAACATTGTTACTGTAGCAAGATTCAAAAATAACGGTAACATTACTGTTCCTGAGCGGCTAGCCGGTTAATCAAGCGGCTAACCACTTGAGCATGGGTCTTTTGGCTATAACGGCTAGTTTTTGAGATTTCTCTATAAAAACTCAACCCAAACTTCTTTCTAAGGTTGAACACAAGCAAATATAAGATCATATAACATATATTGAGCTTCCATTTCGTAAATCATCATTTGTTAAATCATTATTGAGCTATAATTTGTTATTCACTCTTAAAGAGAGTTTTATTGTTGTGAATTTCATTTCTCATCAATTTGTGAGTGTACAAGTGTGGGAAACACTTGGGGTGAAGAGATTGGGGATATAATCTCTTATTGTAAAGGTTCATTGACACCTTGAAGTCAATTGTAAACGTTTGAAGTCTTGGAAAGGCTTGGATAGTGAAATCCTCAAGCCCGGTGTGCTTGGAGGCGTGGACGTAGGCGGGGATAGCCGAACCACGTAAAAATCCTTGTGTTCGTTTTCTCATCCCTTACTCTTTTAATATTATGCTTGATTGAGTTTATTGTTTTGATTTGATTAAGGCAATAGATTAAATTGTTGTACGAATTGTATTGCATAAATTTTTAAATCCCAATTCACCCCCCCTCTTGGGTTGCATAACTTGCATTTCATTTGGTATCAGAGTAAGGTGCTCTTGTGTAGACTTAACTGTCTAGAGTTAAAGACCCATGGCAACCTATAGTGACTCAACCTTTAGGGAAGGACAATCCACAATTAGACCACTGTTCTTTGACGGTAATGACTACCCATATTGGAAAATTAGGATGAGAATTTATTTACAAGCTTTAGATTATGAAATTTGGGAAATTGTTTGTGATGGTCCATTTATGCTTTTGACTAAAAACGAAGTTGGGGAAGATATTCCAAAACCTTCAAGGGAATGGAATGAATTGGAAAAGAGAAAAGCTTCTCTAAACTCCAAATCTATGAATGCCTTGTTTTGTGCACTAGATAAGAAAGAGTTTCATAGAGTATCTAGTTGTGAAAGTGCTAATGAAATTTGGCACAAACTTGAAGTTGTTTATGAAGGCACGAATCAAGTGAAAGAGTCTAAAATTAGTAGGTACACTCGACAATATGAATTGTTTCAAATGGAACAAAATGAGAGTGTGTATTCTATGTATACTAGATTTACGGACATAGTGAACACTCTAGGAGCCCTAGGAAAGACCTTTTCAAATAGTGAGAAAGTTAAGAAAATAATTAGATCGCTACCTAAGGAATGGAGACCAAAAAGGATTGCCATTGAGGAAGCCAAGGATTTAAATATTTTATCTATTGACGATTTAATTGGTTCTCTTATTTCTTATGAGGAAGATTTGGTAGCCGAAAGAGGCGATGAGGAGAAGAAGAAGAACATTGCTCTCAAAGCCATGAAACATGAAAGTGATGAGGAAAGCGAGCTGGATGAGGAGGAGATGGATATGCTGGCTAAGAGGCTTAGAAAACTTTTTAAGAAATCCGGTGAGCGAAGAAAATCTAGAGACCTCAAGAACCGAAAAGAGAAGAAGGAAGCAATCAAATGTTATGAGTGCAAGAAGCCCGGTCATATAAGAACGAAATGCCCTCTTCTCAACAAGCTCAAGAAGAGAGCAATGGTAGCCACATGGGATGATAGCGATGAGGAAACAAGTGATGGTGAAGAACATCAAGAAATGACAAATCTAGCTCTCATGGCAATTGGAGATGAATCGGATGATGAACTTGATGAGGTAAATGATCTTTCTACTTATGATGAATTATATGATGCTTTTAAAGAATTGCATGATAATTGGATAAAAATTGGTAGAAAGAATGCATGTCTTAAAAAGAAAATGGTAAAGCTCACAAATGAGAATGAATCTCTAAGTGCAAAGATTACATGCCTAGAATTAGAGAATAAAACATTGCATGATAAAGTTGCATTATCGAATGAGAAACCTAGCACTTCACATGAGCATCTAGAATCATATGTAGATGACTTGAAAAATGAAAATGATGCTTTACAAAAATGCAATGATTCATTAAATGAAAAGATTAAAGGAATAGAATTAGATAATAAAATGTTGCATGATAGAATTGCATCATTTAAAGGTAAACAAAGTATTTCATATGAGCATGAAAAATCACATGTTGATAAGTTGATGAAAGAAAATGAAGTGCTTAAGAAAAAGAGTAATGAGCTTAATGAAATTGTGTTAAAATTCACAAATGGTCAAAAGAATTTAGAAAAATTATTAAGCACTCAAAAATGTGTGTTTGATAAAGGAGGACTTGGGTATAAGCCTTATTTGAAACAAAAATATTATAAGAATTATTTTGTTAAGGCTACCTCCACAAGTGATCATAAAATTGTTTGTCATTATTGCAATCAAAATGGTCATATGAGTATTAGATGTTCAGTGAAAAGAAATGCATATTATGGAGCAAAATGCATTTGGGTTCCAAAAGGAACCATTGCTAACACTCAAGGACCCAAGAATATTTGGGTACCAAAATACACAACTTGAACAATTTTTTGTAGGTACCACAATCAAGGAATGGTGGAGAAGTTCCTTGATGAAAACTTGTGAGGATGATCATTTGAGCATGATCTAGGAGAAAAAGATGAGGCATGCTGATTTAATTGTTTTGGTAATAATTCTTGCCATATTAATTTTGTTGAATAAATCATGATAAATGAATTTGCGAAAATATGCTTGTATGTTTACATGATTGAATTATCATTGTGTTTAATATTGAGTGTTTTATCATGATGCATGGATAAATATATATGATGGTAGCATGTCAACTCATCATGATGAATTTATTTGATTTTTAATGATTATGTAATGACTAAGCATGAGAAATGAGTGATATGCTTATTAATCTTTGAGTGCATATATGTTTTATGATTGAGTAAAATATATAAATGATAATAGTTTATCAACTCATCATGATGGATTTGTTTGATGTTAATATTTATGAAGTGTTTAAGCATGATAGTTAAGTGGTGTGTTTGATTTATTAACTTTCATGATAGTTAAGTGGTGTGTTTGATCTATTAACTTTCGAATGCTTATATGTTTAATTATTGCGAAGAACAATTTTCAAAAATTCGGCATGAACTTGGGATGATGAAATTTTCGCATTAACGTCTCTATTTATGTTATTGAATCTATTAAAATTGTTTGGAAATTAAATGAGTCGTTGAAAATCCCGAGTCTGCACATGCTGTAATGCATTGGTCATAACTTCTTCTAGAGAACTCTAAATCAAGCTCTGTAAAATTTATTGTAAAACTAACTTAATTATCTTTCCAACGGTATATAGCTTGCATGTTAATTCTTGCTCAATCAATACAGTTTTTATTTTGATATTGACCTTTCTGCATGTTCTTAAGTTTTGAATGCTTATATGCTTCATGATTGTATGCTTGTTGGATGGATTGTTTTTTTGAATTAATTATCTTTTGGATGTTTAAAATCTTGAATCATGGATTAAATTGGCTCTTGAGATGTTTCGGAATCACAAAATGACCACAGAATTGATCGAAATAAGTCGGAAAGCAAGTAAAGTGCAGGTGGACAGCAACCAGGCGGCTAGCCGCCTGTTCCAAGTGGCTAGCCGCTTGGAAAACTGTCCCAGACCCGAGAGCAAGCGGCTAGCCGCTTGCCCCCAAGCGGCTAGCCGCTTGGTCACGGGTTGGGCATATTGGTTTTTGCTCCTCTCCTTCCTTCGTTATTTTTCTGCACTTGTTCTTCCTCTCTCTCAACCGTGAGCTACCCTCTTCCATTTTCAATCAATTCCTCTTCATTTCTCAACCATTTTTATGCCAAGATCAATCTCTTAAATCATTACCCATGCATTTCATCTTCATTAAACACTTCTCCATCATCATTTATTCACTTGTTCTTCATTATTTCTTCACCATCTCATTCACGCGTGAACAGTACCTCTCCATTTCTCTCTCGAATTTCTTCATCTTTCACTTATTTTCTTGTTAAAATCAATCATCCAAATCATTATTCATCCATTACTCCTTCAATTTTCGTTCTCAAAACTTCATTTCATCAACTCTCCACAAAAAACCCAAAATCAAAAACCTAACTACCCGTTTCTCTCTCTACATTTTCAAGCTTCCTTTAGCCCATTTTTGATCCAATCTACATCATTTATTAGCTTCATTCATCTCTAGGATTGATTTTCTTGGCTCAAACAAATCTATTTCACTCAATTTTTGTAAACCCGAAATTGAATTTTTAAGCTTGTTTTTGTTCTAACAATGGTGGATGGTGATAAATCCATGAGCAAACAAGTTGCCAAGAGATGTAAGGAAAATTATGGAGATAATACAGAGTTCATATCAACCCACTTTCAGCATCTACCTCTTCGGAAATGATTTTACGACAATTTTATGTCGAGGTCGATTATCGCTCCTTATTTTGTTAACATTCGTAATTTGAAGAATTTAGAAATTTGTAAAAAATCTCTTAGTTATTTTTTCATTGCTATGGGCTAGAAAAATGTTTTAATTATTAAGGAGCAATTCTATGAAAATTTAGTTAAGGTGTTTTATTCGAATATGATTATGAGATTCTCAAATATAATTGTTACAAGTATTGCGAGAATTCATATTGAATTTGATGATTATATATGTGTTGCTTGAAGAATCGATGGAGTTGTTGGTTTGTTATAATTGTTTAAGCTTATATGGAAGTGTTTTTAACCATATTATGTATTTGAGGATTTGAGCATTTTAAGGGGAGACTATGCCGAAATTTTTGCTCGCACAAAATTGGTAATATCTTTATCGAATTATTTTTTATGCTCTTGTTTCGATTGTATTTTTTCTATTCTTTTGAAAGGGGAGATAAATATGATATGTTTTTGGATAATATCATTTTGTTTAAACTTTTTAATTGGCCATATATTTAGGGGGAGCATACAATAATTTTTTGGATAATATGCATTTTGAGCATTCTTTTGATGGCATGATGGTTCATGATCATTTAATGGTTAATTGGATGTTTGGTTACTATATGTTTTTTTGATTAACTATTGACATATTATTGATCTTAACATGAATTTCTAGTAATTTTGATGATGAAGGGGGAGAAGTCATGTATTTTGAATATGAAGACATGTAATACGTATTTTGTATTTCAAGTATTTATGCATGGTTTTGAAATATTAAGGGGGAGCTTTCAAATTATCATAAATCAAATATTCAGGGGGAGTTTTTGATTTATATGTTTAATTATGTATGCCATGTATTAAGGGGGAGTATAAATGTCAAAATACATGAGATGTTTGTCATCGTCAAAAAAGGGGGAGATTGTTAGCCTAAAGGGCTATACATAATGTAATTTTGATGATAACAAACATATGTATTGAGTGATTTAATAAATATTGTATTTCACATTTTCACTAGTTTTTTTAAGGGTAATATTTATACAAGTGAATCAAGTGAAATCAAGCTCAAGACACTCAACGGATAACGGCGAAATCAAGAATAAAGTTTAGAGCTCAATGGACTATTTATTGCGACAAATTCTTGTAAAGCCGGTATGATTTAATTGATGCATGATTTAGTATTTGAGAAGCTCAATAGATTAATTTAATACTTTTCATAAACTAAAATGTTTTATCTTTATAAAGTAAAGTATTTTGTGGATTTAAGTAATTTGGACTTAAATGTTAAGATTTGAAATCTTTGAGTTTATTAAATATTATTTTGAAATTCAAATTTGGACTTATTTGCAAAGGTTTGAAACGTTTTGGGTCATACCATAATTTATGAAAGTTTGAGGACTCCAATGTAATTTGGACACTTGAAATCTAAAGTTGGACAGCGAGGAAGCGGCGAACCGCTCGAGCGCTAGCGGCTAGCCGCTTGAGGAAAATCTCATATTTTCAATTTTTGGACTAAAGTGAAAGATTTTGAGAACTTTGAAAAATATGGGTATTATGCTAAATTTGAAAAGGATCTTTTTGAAAAATATTAATATCTTTGGGGCCATATCATAATTTTAGAAAGTTTTAGAATGATAACTATTGGACCTATTTGAAAAGTTTTTTGACGTTTTGGGCCATAGTATAATTATAGAAAGTTTTGGGTCAAAATGTAATTTCAGTGAACATTGTTACTGTAGCAAGATTCAAAAATAACGGTAACATTACTGTTCCTGAGCGGCTAGCCGGTTAATCAAGCGGCTAACCGCTTGAGCACGGGTTTTTTGGCT
The DNA here is from genome assembly GCA_018350135.1 of Citrus trifoliata. Classification (NCBI taxonomy): domain Eukaryota; kingdom Viridiplantae; phylum Streptophyta; class Magnoliopsida; order Sapindales; family Rutaceae; genus Citrus; species Citrus trifoliata. The sequence goes on along the minus strand of VKKW01000253.1, from coordinate 158,193 downwards.
AGAACGGCTAGTTTTTGAGATTTCTCTATAAAAACTCAACCCAAACTTCTTTCTAAGGTTGAACACAAGCAAATATAAGATCATATAACATATATTGAGCTTCCATTTTGTAAATCATCATTTGTTAAATCATTATTGAGCTATAATTTGTTATTCACTCTTAAAGAGAGTTTTATTGTTGTGAATTTCATTTCTCATCAATTTGTGAGTGTACAAGTGTGGGAAACACTTGGGGTGAAGAGATTGGGGATATAATCTTTTGTTGTAAAGGTTCATTGACACCTTGAAGTCAATTGTAAACGTTTGAAGCCTTGGAAAGGCTTGGATAGTGAAATCCTCAAGCCCGGTGTGCTTGGAGGCGTGGACGTAGGCGGGGATAGCCGAACCACGTAAAAATCCTTGTGTTCGTTTTCTCATCCCTTACTCTTTTAATATTATGCTTGATTGAATTTATTGTTTTGATTTGATTAAGGCAATAGATTAAATTGTTGTACGAATTGTATTGCATAAATTTTTAAATCCCAATTCACCCCCCCTCTTGGGTTGCATAACTTGCATTTCAGTTGAGGCCATACTTTCAAGCATTCCCAGTCTCGGTAATAACAAACCAGCCATTGCGTCAAACTCTGCACAAGCCAGATGCTTTTGGTCGGCTCGTCAAATGGGCTATAGAGCTGAGCGAGTTCGACATAGACTACAAACCCTGAGCAACGTTAAAGGCTCAGGCAATGGCTGATTTCGTAGCAGAATTCACAGAGCTCGAAGTATGTTTGGACCAGCAAGATATAGCTACAGACAGCGGCAAAGCTCAAGTATGGCAAATGTCTGTAGATGGGTCATCGGGGGAGCAGGGATCAGGAGCATGGATTGTCTTGGAAGGCCCGAAGGGGGAAGAGATCTATTATGCTGTAAAGTTAGAGTTCATAGCCACAAATAACCAGGCCGAATACGAAGCCTTGATAGCAGGTTTGGAGTTGGCTAAGGCAGTGAAAGCGGATAGGGTGAAGATCATAATTAATTCTCAGCTGGTCGCAAATCATGTCAGTGAGAGATTTCAACCGAGAGATAAGAAGATTGAGCTGTACCTGAATAAAGTCAGGCAGATGATAGGGAAGTTCGAAGCAGTTGAAGTGGTACAAATCGCAAGGGAGCAGAAAAGTTTCGCAGATCTTCTGGCCAGGATAGCAGCTGTAGTAGACCCGAAAATGCCCAAGTCGATCCCTTTGGAAATAAAAACCAACCCTAGCATCGAGCAGAATTTGGAGGTGATGCAGAGAGAACAAAAAGGCTCGTGGATGGATCCGATAGTTTCATACCTTATAGATGGGGTATTACCACTAGATAAGGTACGAGCTCGGAAGGTCAAAGCTCAGGCCTCGAGGTACACGATGATTGATGGGGTACTATATCGGCGAGGGTATACGCTACCGTTCCTTCGGTGTTTGGATGAGGACTACATGGACTACGTACTGAGAGAAGTACATGAAGGGATTTACGAAAACCATTCTGGTGGGAGGTCCCTGGCCCACAAGGTTCTAAGGTAGGGATATTTCTGGCCGACAATGCACCAGGATGCGCATGAGAAGACCAGGAGCTGTGTAAGCTGCCAGAGTTTTACGAGTTTCTCCAACCAACCACCAGATAAGTCACCTCTATGGCCTCCCCCTGGCCATTTGCTCAATGGGGAACTGATCTGATCGGCCCGTTGCCAAAGGGACGAGGAGCAGCAACATATGCAATAGTTGCGATAGACTACTTCACGAAGTGGATAGAGGTAGAAGCCCTTAGCAGGATCACAGAGAAGAAAACAACAGACTTTGTGTAGAGAAACATGGTCTGTCGATACGGGATCCCTTATGCCTTGGTAACAAATAATGGCAGGCAGTTCGATAATCACACTTCAGAGATTTCTGCCAGAACCTCGGGATAGAGTTGAAGTATTGCTCGCCTGCTCACCCTCAATCTAACGGACAAGTAGAAGCAGCCAACAAGACGATCAAGAGGCTTTTGAAAACCAGGCTTGGAGCAAAAAATGGTGCATGGGTTGATGAGTGACCAGGTGTTTTATGGGTATACAGGACAACCCACAAAACAGCAACTGGGGAGACACCGTTCGCCTTGGCTTTCGGACATGAAGCGGTCGTACCAGTCGAGATAGGAACGACCACGCACCGGATAGATCATTTCAATGAGCAGGAGAACGACGAGCAGATGTGTTTAAATCTAGATCTGCTAACAGAAAAGAGGGAGCAAGCAGCCGAGCGATCAGCCATATACCAGTAGAGGGTTGCTCGGTATTATAACCAGAAGGTGAATGTACGGCAGTTCAAGGTCGGAGGTTGGGTGTTAAGGAGAGTGAATCAAAACGCGAAAAACTCGGCCCAGGGAGTACTCGGACCAAATTGGGAAGGGCCATATAGGGTTAAGCAACTAGTTGGACCTAGAGCTTACATGCTGGTTCGCTCGGATGGCTACGAGGTGAAACACCCATGGAACGCAGCACACCTCAAGAAATATTTCCAATAAGAATTGTTCATATTTTCAAGTTATTTCTGTTCGTGTTCATTGTTATTTATTTTATGTCAAAGCAATTTCATGTAAGATGAATCCTGCAATTAATGAAAGTCTAACTCATCGTCATCTACCTCAATGACTTTCTCTTTACCCTTTGACATTCCTTAAGCTATAATCAGAGCAACACCACCAAATACCACCCAAGCAAAATAAAGAGAAATGAAATTATCTACAACTATTCGAGACCGAGGAAATAAAAGTAAGACCTGAAGAAGTGGCTCAGTCGGAGAGAGATAGGGATGGAGGCTTTTGGGCTGGAACTTCTTCACCGGAGAGACGGAGACAGAGAAGGAGTAAATGACGAATTTCTCTTTTAAAAGGGTCTCGGGTTTCCTAATGAAGTACAAACTCTTGGACTGTCAGTATTTAACGGCACAAATCCCAAGAGTCACGTAGCCGTCGGTTTGAAATTTAAATAGAGGGGGAGATTTCTGCCATATCACCTCGTCCGCAATTAAATGCGACACGACTCTTGGCAGCCTTTTCCTATCCCGCGCGAGCAAGAACTGTCGAGTTTCTACTGTCGGCTCACTACGTTGCCCAACACCAGAAACTGGGGGACTGGTGTTTGTGGGATATACTTAGACGAAGACCAGCAGTGATCAGCAGACATCTGGTAGCAGGGTTTCTCGAACAGGTATATCTTGTAAGAGTCTGGTAGCCGGGGGAGCAGGAGCAGGAATGTCCTGCTCATCCACGAGTATGTCATCCACGAGGCCAATCTCCTGTTGGAAGCGTAAAGCCAGTCCTGCTATATTCCTACTAAAGGTTGAGTCGAGGAGACCCATTCAACGACAGTTGGCGAGACGTGCTCTCCAGTTCGAGAATCAAGGCACGAAGGCCACACAACCACCCACGACTATGGAAATTGAGCATCCACTTTCGAGAGGTGGAAGGATGACGAGCGCAAAGGAAGGGAAGGACTGAGTTCAGAAGTGGCCTATAAAAAGGTTGCCAACGAAGGTAAAAGGGTTAGACTTTTTGATATTATAACTAAGAAAAGAAAGCTCTAAAGAGCAGGGACTAGAGAAAAACCATAAGATTAGTGGCTAGTGTTCCCAAGAGCGCAAATAACCTTTATATCTTACTTGAGCGTCGGAGGGTTTACGCCGGGAAAACAACCGGCGTACTCTGACCTGCTTCTGTGTACGCAGGAACTTCGGAGAAGAAACCTTACGAGGAGAGAACCTAGTCGTGGTAGAGTTGATCGAGCAGAGGTCCTGGTCTTGGTAGAGAAGGCAACTAGAATCTCCCATCAACAATGACCATTAACATGTATTACACATGGTACGACCAAACCACGCACGTCCACACTGAGTTGGAGTTTCAAGCACATTACGAGAATGAAGACACATGAATAGAATATACACAGTGAATCCAAAAACTTGCATTATTGCTTGTAGCAGATCCTTGAAAACAAAGAAACCCAACAATGTCTTGCATCAATCCTAAGGACTCATTAATGTGTAGACAACAGAAGTGAATACTGAAATGATCAAGGTGGATTCTGGTTAAAATTGAAACTTTTGTTGCACTATAGTTGACAAATTTCCCGCTCTGATTTCACCTGCGCAAGTAATTTAAGATATGAAATTATAGTTTTTCCTCACTGTTCAACAATCAATACACAAGGGTTCTAAAATTATAGTTTTTCCTGACTGTTCAACAATCAATACACAAGGGAAAATGGTCGGGGTCAGCATCAGGATCTGTGATGAACACTTCATCTCTAATGTTGAGACAAAAATTAGAAGCAACCACAATTAGAAAACACTTTATAGCATTAGGAAGCTGCGTACTATCAAATATATTGAGGAAAGAAAAAACATATGTATGAAATTAGATTAATAATTATAGGTTGATGGTATTGCATAAAATGAAAAACTTACATCCAATCAAATCCATGCAAATCAAATTCCATAAGGATATACTTGATTGTCATACTGCGCCTTATCCTCAAAGTCCCGTAGCTTTTGTCTCAGCTCCAGCTGAGGCCACCAACACTCGAATTTGTTTAAGCTCTTTATGCACCAGAGCTGTTCAGGAATCTTTTTCCAGTAAGCACAAGAATTGAGAATCAAGCATTCTAGTTTTGGCCTGGCTCCAAGCCTCATGGTCCACTCCTCTAGCCATGGCATTGAATTCAGGTGCACTATCTTGAGCTTTGGGAAACCATCAGACCTACAAGCCAGCTATCGACCTGAATATGAGTTTTGCTTCAATTTGAACACTTGAAGAAGTGGCAACTTTTCTAGTGTTCAAGTGCAGGCATGGGATCATCCATTTGTTCAGTATTAGAGAAACTCAAGTGGATTAGACTTTGAGGAAGTAGGTATTTGGCACGGACGATTTTGGAGAGCCTTGGCATCTTGCTTTCATTCACCATCTTCAATGACTAGATGTCTGAGTTTGTTCATCTTCCAAAATTCATCTGCAGTATGATCTATTTAGTTAAAGGGCATGGCTATAGGGTACAAATTCAGAGATTTCTTAATAATGATGAAGCCAAGCTTTTGAGGGAAGGGATATTCAGCTTCAAATATCAAAAGAAATAAAGTTTCAATTTTGGATGGAAATTGGTTGAGAACAAGAGATCCCAAGTCCATTACTCAACCGATTTTCACCCAATCTATGGGGCCAAGGTGGTCGCTTTCTGAAGTACAATAAAGAATGTAGGTGCGAGTCACAATCATCTAAGTAAGCAAAATCACTCTTTTTTCAAAAAACATACACATGTTTGACATTTTTTCGCAATTTACATTTTTGATCCAAGATAGGGGAAAAGGTAAATTTCGCTTTGAGAGCCATTTGCAACAATGAAGCCCAGCAACGACTACGAATAGGGCATGCGTTGATTCTGCCTTCATCGCTTCTCTTCTTTGCATCAACAAAGACTATTCATTAGTTGTTCCAAGTACTTCTCGGTAGTTGCCTCGCTATTGTCTGGAATGAAACCTTCAGATATCCACAACTGATATAACTGCCTGGTGGATGTCTCTAGGTGTACAGGAAACATAGATAAGTAAGGAAAACAAAGTTTCAAGCAAAAAGGTAAACAACTCTCAATGGTCCTCTAGTGGGCACTAAATCAAGCCAAATATTCTGTCCACTTTTGAACTGAATTGAGGAGACGATATGAATTTCAGTGAGCATTATTAGTACTCCACTTCCATTCTGATTATCCGGAAGTATTTCTTGAATAACATCCCACACTTCAATGCTCCACACATCATCAACCACAATTAAATACCGCTTGATCATTAGATATTCATGAAGAATTTTTTTTTTTTCATTTCATAAATTTTATCCTTTATTACACTCAACCTAGATTAAGGCATTAGAAACTTAATAATCATATCTAATATTTGGTCATCATCAGGATCATAGATGTAAGGCTTTGGAACCCAAGCGTGACAATTAAAATAATGCTTCACATCACTGCTGCTGTAAGCCTCTGCAGCGAAAGCCACCTTGCCCAACCCAATGCTATCAAGATGGCCACCACTGAAAGCTGAGGTGGTCCCTCTATTAATATATCTAACAACTCCTCCATTCTGTCTTCTAGACCCACCGTGCCCCCTATTCTTAGAAGATGATGATGCAGGAAAATAATCGACTTCATCTTCAATACTTTTGAAATCATCAATGATTCCGAAATCGATGTACTGAAGTTGTTGCATCCGCTGTTTTATATCATTGAATCAGCTCTGGAGTCCTAGCAGAACATTACAAATGTCCTTGTTGCACCTGCTTTGACTCTTCTGTTGAGTGATGCTGTTGAGAATGTGTCAATGACCTTCTCAGATTCATATGTAAAGCAATTGATTTCTGGTCCCAAGGTCCGGGTTGTCAATTTCATCTTCTCCTATTTTTCTGCAGCAGAAGCCAGGACATATCATATTCAAAGTCCCTCAGCCAAGGAGTAACGATTTCAACCTTGGCACAAAGGTTCCGAATAGGTTGTTTTGCAGCATCAGGCAATGTGACTTCTTCGCCAGCTAACGTCCTTCTCAGCCTCTCTAAAAATAGTCTGAAGTTGATGCCCATATCTCCTCAATCCAAAAATTAGTGTTGGCTCCCATGCCTCCCTTCTCTTAGCTAGTACTCCACCCAAGCAGTTGAATCAAGATTGCTAACTCTCAAATTAGAACAGATCAAGGCAGAGCAGTGCGGGAAATGAATCTTACAAAATACTCAGTCTTCCATATGTTGCAAAAAGAATAAAGCAGAGAGAAATAACTACAACATCATCAAGTATCAATCAAGACCAATTTGTTTTATACATCCACTGTCAATAAAGAAAGGGTGAAAGCAATTCCACTGGGACCATAAAGCTTATCTAAAAAGAAAAGAACAGAGTAAGCACAAGAGCATTATCAATTATTTAACAATTTAAGCTGTGGAAAAATAGAAAATCATGTCTGCCACTTATTAAAGAAGCAATAACATAGCAACTTCATAAAAGCAATGGATACAATCATTGCTATATGTTGAAATTAACTAACTTCACAATCTGGACATGAACTCATTTGATTGCAACCATTAAGTAGACTTATAGATCACATGACACATGATCTTATAAATGGACTAAACATAACAAAACACACATCTCCATGTCCAGGCTTTGGTGGCTATATAATTACAAAACAGCATGTAAGTATATAAATACAGAAAAAATTATAAGACACAAAATTTGTTCACAAAATAAGAAATTACCTCTTGTTGATGAGTCCAGAAATGACCGAGGTGTAGTTTTAATTGAGCTGACGATCTTCCTCCACATACATCACCATTTTTTTTTTGGTACGCCATGAGACATGACTTGGCATCATTGTCATTGAAATACACCAGATATTTCTAGAATGCCTGTGAATCTAATTTCTTTCCAAACACACTTGAGAATTGGGATTGTCAATAAAAGATGAACATTGATCATTGATGTGTAGGTTTCAAGTATTTTGTGTATGATGCGGAGATAAATTAGAACTCTACATGACCATCTGAAGAATTTTTCCTCAAATGAATCTTTTGAGTTGGAATTTAGACACATTCACTATCTAAGTATCTTGAAGCAGTGGAGAATACATATGACAAAGGTTGAAGTAACTAATTTTATGAGCAGGAACTGAAATGTTTTGGCATGAGATTACAACAGGTGATTAACATATATGCTTCGTCTAAGGCAGCCTCATTTTAAGTGTTATTTCATCAGGTCAACAATCTTCAGGAGAAAAATGAAGCAAGGGCAGTAAAGGAGGTGGTTGATGCTAATGATTCCTGAGTGTAGCAGCAAAAATAAAACTAAATTGTAGATTTGCTGTAGTCTTACAATAGACTCACCCTGTCCTTGTCCTTGTCCTTATCCCTCTTCTTATATTGATGAATACGAGGCCGATGATATTTCTGTGAATAAAGAAAATGATAATAGAAATGGAACCATTGGGCAAATGGTAGTGTAACCTTTAGTTGACGATGTGAGTTCACCTTTATGTACTATTTAATTTCCATTTGTTTCTTGAAACATATCTATTCAAACTTTAGAACATCAAGGGAAAAACTTGGACAAAGATTCCATTTCCATTTGTCCAATGGTTCCACCTCCGTTGTCGTTCTCTTTATTCACATCAACATCATTACATGTCTTTTCTTCTTATACTTCTTCAAGTTCACCTTCTCTCTTCTTATCTTATTTTCAACCATTAACAGAAAAAACATTAGTAATTAGGATTTAAAGTGATAAAACTCAATTAAGGCATGCATGCAAATTTCAGACCCCCCCCCCCCCCCCAACGAAAAAAAACCCACATTGCCAACAATTACAGTAATTTTAGAAATTTGAATTAATTGCATATGTATTCTGTATGTTGGGTAATAAAGAACTTTCAATCTCAATCGATTTTTTTTTTCTCTGAGCTTATTAATGTTTCAGTTTATCTCCATCTCCAAAAATCAACCCCCAAATTGGATATGCAATTTAAGTAGGGAGCCAGAAATTGATCTAATTAAATAAACTTTGGAAGACAATAAAAAAAATTAGTGGAAATGTTGATTAACTGACCTCGGAATTTCCTGAAGAACGAGGTCTCGCTACTTGGTTTCCGTTCCAAAATAAAATTTAAATCAACTTCAGGTTTTAACTTGATGGGACACGTGCCGCATTTAAATCATTTCAAAGAATTATTTAAAAAATAATTCACATTTTTAATTTAAAATAAATAAAATTTTAAACAATTAATCAATCATATCCTTCTTATAGTTAATAAATTTCATGAGAAAAATAGCATAAATTTTTTGAAATATCATATCATAAATGTATTTTAATTATTTAATGAGGATTTAATTAGTCAATTGCTTAATTTTATTCTTACTAATTTGAAATCGTTAAAAATAATGTGAATTTTTTATGATTTAATTTTTTAAGGTGAGGTAAGTTTACAAAATTTGAGGGGTGGGAATACCACCGCAATTATAAAGCAAAGCAAGATCTCTCTCTTTATATAATATAGATTTCGTGTGGATTTTCTATAACATCATGTGGTATTATAGTCAATTGTAAAAACATGTTAACATCATATGATTTTAGAATGAATCCGCACGAAATCTATATTTGGACTTCTACATTTGAAAGCTTTGATATATAGAAATTCTCAAGTGTGGATGAATGCAGATTTTGTGTAGATTCGTTATAACACCATATAATATTAAGTGTATGCACTTAAGAAGCTCTCTCTCTCTCTCTCTCTCTCTCTATATATATATATATATATATATATATATTAAATTAATATTTTTTTATTGAAATTTGACTTTCAATCTTAGAATTCTAGACGACTTCCACCAAAAAAAATATTTGTATTTAAATTGTTACAATATAAAGTGTAATGGGAGTCTAGATATATATATAATTTTAGTACAAATAAAGGTCTAGCAAACATTTATTAAGATGTCTATATAACTAGTACTTATGATTCTATTAAATCTTGAAAAATCACATATCTCGAGAATTTTGTAAATATATATTTTAATTCAACCTTGGGAAAAAAAACTCATATATATAATATATGGACTTAGCGTTTCAATTTAAAATAATTAAAATTCAAAACTGAGTCTGAAGTTTGAGCTCTTTTAAAAGTAGTGAGGTGCAAAGATCAAATTAATTTTTATTTTCTTCTCTCACCACGATTCAAACTTAGGTGGTCAGTCAAATAAAACAACTTGAAAACTAAGAGGTCCATGGAGGCACACCACTAGCATCTTTATTCATGTGATATAAGACCTGTGAATCTAAGGATTTACACGCCAAGAGTGTGGCAAGTATGATGTTTATAAATAATCAATCTAAACCTGCTGGTTTTGATCCAATTTCTTCGATGGTTTACTTGTTTGTTTAGAGCTAAGTACAAGATCATCCATTGGTCTTGATTGATCTTGGGGTTTCATTTGATCTGAGAAACCATGGATTGTTTCAAATTTTCTTATCTGTTTGATGGCTATACAGAATCGTCTTTCCTCTACTGCAAGCAGGGGCTTCGGGACGACTGCAAGGAACTGGGATGACGGTGCGTGTTCAAGCGTTCAAATTTGCAGAGAAGGAATTAAGCAAGTGTTGACTGTGCCTCCAGCTCTTCTCGTTTTTGCTCCAGCAAAGCCTCCGTGACTAGTTGTTCCAAGAACTTCTCAGCAGTTGACTCATTATTGTTTGAACTGAAACCTTCAGCTACCCACAATTGATACAGTTGCCTGTTTGATATCTCTAAATAAAAACGAAAGACAGACGTATAGAGAAAATAAAGTTTCAAGAAAAAAGGTAATGTGAAATGGTATTAAATCCTCTTTTAATTTGAACTTATCTGGGTTTTGAAGAATCTTCTGATATATGTGTTATTTTATTTATATACAGTCAAGATTTACATTATTTTACTTCATATAATAACACATAATTACATAATTGTAGTAGGTCAGATCGGTATAGAATCCTAAAATGTGGAATATGCGAACATTTGATAATGACAAGTATCTAGTCAATTCTTTTCTAATGACACAATTCCATGGTATAAGATGAGAAAAGCCATCGGTAACTTTTAGTGGTACTCCTGCAGGCATTAAATTAAGCCCAATGTTCTCTCCATTTTTCAGTTGGAACGATGCGAGCAAGTCTATTTGAGAGAGCTAACAGTCTAATTCAATAATGGGCTGAAGATCTTTTTCTAATTCTCTATCAATTTTGATCTTTTTCAGCGTTTGATCGCAGCAAATCCAAGCTGTGTTGTTTCCACAGGCACTCAACAAAGAAGTAACGATTTCGTATCTGTGCGTGAAGGTTTTGAATATGTTGTTTAGCTGCCTCGGGCAACGTGACTCCTTCCCTTCCCCTCTCATCACGTGGTAGTCCTAGCATGCAAATCAATGAATAATTAAAAGACATCATGATAAAATATATATATTTATGGGGATGGATCAGCAGCCCCTAAAAATACTCTTAATTTTATATTAATTAATATCTATTAGATTTTAATTGAATCAATCGATGATGAGATTAATTGAAATTAAATCTTTAAAATCTTTTAATATTCTCTCTCCATGTGGTCCCCACTTAAAATTTTTTTCACTCTTTTATTTTTTCCCTTCCTTCACGTGATGTGTACTCTCTCTCTTCTCTTCTCTTGTTCTTTTTAACCTATGACTTTTCGTTTGCTTTTTTCTTTCTTCCTCAATCATAAAAAGTCTTAACTTTCTCTAGCAAAATTTTTTTACTCTCTCCAACTTTTAACGCCACAACTCTTCGTGAAGATGCCTAAAAATAATGAATATTTGGTATGTGTCACACTTTTATAATTTATTTATTTGTTTTTTAAATTAATTTTACCTAACTTTTCTAACTCGTAATTTTTTCAATATTTTTATCTTTGTGTACATTATTTATTTTTCTTTCAATTGTTTGACACATTACAGGGGAACAATGGCGAAGAGGTTGAAAACAATCTTGAACAATTGGATGCACCATATGTGGGGATGCTTTTTGAAACATTAGAGCAAGCTAGAAACTACTATGAAGATTACGGTAGATAGGAGGGGTTTTGTATTCGAACTCGATCTTCTTCCAAGAGTAAAGTAGGCTACAATGAGGTGACTGGTGGATAATTTACTTTTGCCCATCAAGGGAAGCATGTGCCAAAGATTAATAAGCCTAATTTTATGGAAGAACACTATGAAAAATATGCAAGTGAGGTAAATACAAAAAAAAAGAAGTAGAAATTGTTCAACAGTCAAATGTGGGTGTGAAGCTAGTATGCGGGTTATGTATGACAATTGGTCAAACAAGTGGAAGATTACGGTTTTCAGGGACTCTCACAATCATAAAGTAGTTACTCCTGCTAGAAGAATACAGATGAAGTCAAACAAACACATGCCTAAAGCTTCTAAGAATTTGACTGAAGCTTTTCATAGAGAAAATTTGCCTATTGCAAAAGTTCATTCAATTCTAGGAGGTTCGTAAATGGGCTTTAACAACAGAGATTGCTATAATCACTTAAGGAATGTGCGTCATAGGCAATTGGATGGAGGGGATGCCCAATCAATCCTTATATATTTAAGGAAAAAGCAAGCTGAGAACCCTCAATTTTTTTTATACAATCCAATGTGATGAAAAAGGGCAAGCAACCAATTTTTTTTTAGTAGATGCTCGATCGCGGTTGGCATATCGCTGTTTTGGGGATGTAGTTTCATCTGACACAACTTATAGAACAAACAAGTACGATATGTCATTCGCACCATTCACAAGAGTGAACCACCACTTACAATTAATACAATTCGGTTGTGCACTTCTATAAGATGAAACATAGGTAACATTTCAGTGGCTTTTTGAGACATGGCTTGAAGCTATGGGAGGATGTCCTCTCGTTTCTATCATTACTAACCAAGACTTGGCAATGAAAAGAGCAATTGTGACGGTTTTTCCAAATACTCACCATCGATTATGCCTTTGGCATATTAAGAAGAAGTTTGCCGAGAAGTTGTCATATGTGTACTTCAAGAAGTCAAGATTCAAGTTTGGATTGAAAAAAATGTATTATGTCTACTTACAAAGTAGAGGAATTTGAAGAAATTTGGAAGAGTTTGATTATAGAATATAAATTGGAAGACAATGAATGGCTAAATCATCTATATGAAATACAAGCTTCTTGGGCACCTGTTTATAATCGTAGTATTTTTTTGCTAGAATGAATACTACAGGACGAAGTGAGGGCATTAATTCATTCTTTGATGGCTTTGTAACATCCTCGACAAATCTTAGAGAGTTTGTTGTGAAATATGAAGGAGCGTTGAAAAGGATTATTGAAAAAGAAAGTGATGAAGATTTTGAATCATAACACAAATATCGAATTGTCAATGATGGAGAATTTCTTTTGAAACATGCATCCCAATTGTATACTAGAAATGTTTTTAATAAATTCAAGGATGAATGAAGCCAAGTTAATCGATACAAAGTTGAAGAGAATGGATGTGATGCTGAATTTCTCAAGTACCTAGTGAAAACAAAGTTTGGAGAATCTGAAGAGTTTATGGTGAAGTTAAATCCGTAAACTTATGAGGGTACTTGTGATTGTAAAAAATTTGAGTTCGTTGGAATGCTTTGCAGACATCTGCTGAAAGTGTTTGTTCGTTTAGACATTGATAAGCTGCCGAATCATTTTATTCTTCCAAGATGGAGACAAGAGGCAAATAAATTTAGAAGGATTGATTTGAGAGATTTTTTGAAAAATGATGGTAAAGAAGAATTAGAGGCTTTGAGACTAAGCCATATGTGCCACCAAACTACTAAATTAGCATGTGCTGCTGTATCTTCAAATGAGGCAAAAAAGTCGTTAGATATTTCAAACCAACTAGCCACTGTTTGCCAACAAAAAGACGATCCTTGCTTTAGCATTAGTTCATTTCAGCCATTACTTTTAGATCCAAATATTTCACAAACCAAGGGTCGGAAAAAAGATGTTAACAACACTGGCAGAATCAAAAGTGGTATTGAGTTGGCTCTTGGCAAGAAGAAGAGGAAGTGCAATTCAAGCGGCAAACTTGGACATGATAAGCGTATTTGTCCTTTAAATCCAAGTAGAAAAAGCATTGAAATATCAAATCCATGTAAATTGTAAATAAAATCTTGTGATAATTACCTTTCAATATTAAAGATCTCTCTAAAAAGTTTATTTTTAATTATTTGCAGAAATATTACGGAATGAAGAAATGAGTTAAATTGATATCAATATAATCATGAAGAGGATTGTTGTAAGTATGCTGAGATCTTGATTGATTATGTTCATTGAAATTTATATGTTTAATAGCCAACTTCTTCAATTTTTAGTTCTTCATTTGTATCTGTGATTTGAGTTTTATTGTGCATAGTGATTGCCTCAAGCTATAGGCTTAAGTTGTATTCTGCAGACCATTGATGCTACTTATTTTTCTTCGTTGTTGTTTTCATTCGTTTCTCCTCTTATTTTCTTTTATTGTCAGTTTTACGTAGCATTGTTGTTGAAATCCTTCCAGGAGGACTCAAAGAGTTGGGCACCAAAATCATTGACGAGGAATATTGAAGCAACCAACTTGTTTCATTGGTTAAAGAAGTCTTTGTAATTTTGTCATATTCAGTCATTTTGCACTTACTTTATGGACCACTTAAAGCAAATTCTCAAATTAATTATGACGTAATATATTAATTTTAAATAGCATAAGGCAAGGTTTCTATTTGCTCAAAATTGCTATTATTTTCTCTTTCTTTATTTTTATTCATAATATACAGTAGAGATCATATTCCCATTTGCACATATTTTTTTCATATACTTAAGATTATAATATTTTTATTCATAATATGTTGTAAATCTTTGTACCAATCAGATCTAGACTTGAGATTTGAAGAAAAACTTCTAATGCCATGTCGTTGTCAATAGACATCCTTTTTCACAATAATTTTTTGTTAAACTTGAGTTTGATGATTGTTTTGCTGGAGGACTAGTTCCGCTGGCTAAAATTAATAATTTTGTGCTTTCAAATGGTATGTGGAGAGAGAGAAAAAGTGAAAAAAAGAGTTGTGGAGTTAAAAGTTGGAGAGAGTAAAGAATTTTTGCTAAGACTTTTTATGACTGAGGAAGAAAGAAAAAAGCAAACGAAAAGTCATAGATTAAAAATAACAAGAGAAGAGAAGAGAGAGAGAGCACATCACGTGAACAAAGGGAAAAAATAAAAGAGTGAGAAAAATTTTAAGTGGGGACCACATGGAGAGAGAGAATATTAAAAGATCTTGAAGATTTAATTTCAATTAATCCCATCCATTGATTCAATTCAATCTAATGGATATTAATTAGTGTAAAATTAAGAGTATTTTTAGGGGGCTGCTGATCCATCCCCATAAATATATATCTTTAGATCTCTTGATGAAGAATTATAGAGTGACAGTTATCTTGTATAAATAAATTTGTATAAACTGATGTGATATGAAGAAAGTAATTGTATGAAAATAACTTTACCCGATTGACGCCCTATGAGTGATGTTTGATTCTCTAATTAATCCAGCAGTAAGTTGCCATTCAAAAAATTGAATCAAGATTGGTGACCAATCATTATGCACAAGGAATAGAAAGAAAAATTTTATAAAATGCAAATTAATTAATGTTTAGCTGGTAGGAAAGGAGTTTAGTGCAACTTGGAAAGATTCTATCTAGAAACCATCATTTTACGAATTAACCTGTTTGTCAATGCATTTCTAAATGGAAGATAGTTGGTCCTGGAAAATGAGCCAAATTGTGCTTGTACTCAAAATAACATTTGCTAAATGCTAATGTAATTGCTACCGAAACGCTAGCTTTCATTTTTTTTTCTTTCTTTTTATCTGATTTTTCGTCATATGAAACGTGAGAGTGAAATCAAAACTTGTGAATAAGATTCAAACATGTACATATAGTGGATCTAACAAAATAATGAAATGGAATTATTTTGTCGATAATTCAAATAATAAAGCACCTATTTTTTCTTAGAATAATCACAAACTTCAATATACCGATGATATATATCTTATTGAGATTAAAAACAACACAAGCAACTTATTACCTGAAATGAATAGAAAAAAGGATGTTGAATTTTATTCAAAGTGGGTATTAAATGGTTGAATGATTTTGGTAGAATTGAAGTTTTTTTTTTTTCCGTTTTTGTTTCATTTGTCAACTCCATTTAATCAATTAATCTCAATGGCTATAAGGATCATTTTTAATGCAAACAGGGATTTCTCTGCTGCAAAAGAGGGCTTTGCTAATGGTATGATTCCACTTTCAGAACTTTACTCGTTAAATCTTCTGCTCCAAATCACCAAGGATTAGTGCTGGTTTTCGATTTTACAAGGGTTGTTGGACAACCCAAATTGACAAGGGCTTAATCTCCATATATCTGAAGACTATGAAGATTAGGCAATATGCCCCAGTTTCTTTTTGTTGTGTTTAATCCTCTGACAGCACCAAGATAACACCTTAGACCATCTTTGATTTGATGTATGAAGACTCGTTCTCAGAAATCCGAACTAAAAATTGAATCAAAGTGCCTAAATCCAGTGAAGAACAAGGATACAAGCTTTCAAGCTTTCACTATGTCGCAAATCAAGGTTACCAGGATGTAGAGCTTGTTACAGAGAACAAGAATATACAGCTTTCTACTTTAACTCTCTCTCTCTCCCCATAGCTTTGATGAGATCTGAGAAGATGACCCATCAACCAGCCTTATAAACTATGATAAAGGCCATCTCTAACAATCCCAGAATTTTCCTACACTTTTTTAACTAACCCCAACTGACTTTTGACCAGCATTCTCGCCCTTATAATGACCGACACGTCGGTGAAATTCCAAAAAACCGAACAATAATGTCGTTCTGCCTGTATTGAGATGATGAGATGAGATCAAAGCACAAATACTTTTCTTCTAACTGAAGTACTAAGCTTGAAGTTGAACTGTACCGCTACTTAAAAACTAGAGAAAGAAATAAAATAAAAATAAAAACATAACATATATCAATTTGAATGTTGACAAATTGAATACACACCAGTGAAACTGAAAATAGAAAGTAAAACAATTAATCAGACTTTTGTACAATATATTAATCCGAACATGACATTATTGCTTTTAGCATGCAAATCCTTGAAAACAAAGAAACCAAACAACGTGTAGACAACTCAGCAGAAGTGAACACTGAAAGGATGAAGGCTGGATTCTGGTTGAAATTGAAACTTTGGCTGCAGTACAGTTAAGATATTTTCCACTCTGCTTTTACCTGCACATACAACTGATTGAAGATCTTATCATAAGTTTTTAATGAATGGTGTCAGCATCAGGAACTGTGATGGACACTTCAAGTTTATGTTGAGACAAAAATTAGAAGCAGCCACAATTAGAATGTAGAAAACACTTTATATTATGATTATAGTTTAGGCAGCTGCATACTATCAAATCTATTGTGGAGAAAAAAAAAACTTTTATATGAAATTAGATCAATAATTAAAGGTTGAAGTTATTGGGGAAGAAGAAAAAACTTACATCAAACTCAATCAGAGCTAATCAAATTCCGTAAGGATAAAGCTGAACGCCATACTGCTCCCTATCCTTGAATTCCCGTAGCTTTTGTCTCAGCTCTGGTTGAGGCCACCAGCAATCGAATTTGTTTAAGCTCTTTATGCACCAGAGCTGTTCAGGAACCCTTTTCAAGTAAGCACAAGGGTTGATAAGCAAGCATTCTAGTTTTGGCATGGCCCCAGTCCCCATAGTCCACTCCTCTAGCCATAGCATTGATTTCATGTGCAATACCTTAAGCCTTGGAAAACCATCAGAACCACAAGTCAGCTTTCTACCTGAATACGAGTTTTGCTTCAGTTTGAGCACTTGAAGAAGCGGCAGCTTTTCTAGTGTCGGCATGGGATCATCCATTAGGTCAGTATTAGAAAAACTCAAGTGGGTTAGACTATGAGGAAATAGGTATTCAACAAGGATGATTTTGGAGAGCCGTGGCATCTTGCTTTCGTTCACCAACTTCAATGACTCGAGGCAGCTCAATCTGCAAATACTTTGGGACAACAAAAATTGATAATAACTTAAATCTCCCCGAATCCGGAGATTTCGAAGATTAGGTAGTCTACCCAATATATCTTCAGTACAGCAGCAAGGATGCAAGGCTGAAATGAAATTGAGATTTTCCAGAGAGCCGCAATATTTTCCTGGATGCGCCGGAAGTGTGATTGACCCAAAATTTAGATGCCTGAGTTTGTTCATCTTCCAAAATTCAGCTGCTGTATGATCTATATAGCTAAAGGGCATGTCTAGGGTGTAAAGGTTCAGAAGATTGCTTAATAATGATGAAGGCAGGATTTTGAGGGAAGGGATATTCAACTTTAAATATCTCAAAAGAAATAAATTTTCAATTCCGGATGGATATTGGATGAGAACAAGAGATCCCAAGTCCAATACTCTGACAAATTTCAACATTACACAAATTTTCTCCCAATCTCTTGGGTCAAGGTGGTCTCTTTTTGAAGTGAAGTACAACAAAGAATGCATGTGCGAGTCATCATCACCAAAGTGAACAAAATGAATCTGTTTATCATAAACGTTGATCCGTTTAACATTCATTCTTGATTTACGTTCAAAAACCACGAACGAGAGAAAGATAAATTCCACCGCGATAGCCACTGTTAACAACGCAAGACGGCAACGGCCACGAACAGAGCATGTGTTGATAGTGCCTCCAGCTCTTCTCTTCCTTGCATCAACAAAGCCTCTATTAATTAGTTGCTCTAAGTACTTCTCAGCAGTTGCCTCACTGTTGTCTGGAATGAAACCCTCAGCTATCCACAACTGATATAACTGCCTGGTGGATATCTCTAGGTGTTCGGCAAACACAGATAAGTAGAGAAAACAAAGTTGCAAGTGAAAAGGTAGCTTGCAAGATATGACGGTTAGACGCCTCATGGGTCCCACGATTGTTTCCTCTATATTTTGTTCTAATGAGATGCTTCCATGATATAAGATGAGGAAAGGCCATCCTTGGTAAGTAACTCTCAATGGTCCTCCAGTGGGCACTATATCAAGGCGAACGTTCTCTCCATTTTCGAACTGAAATGAGGTGACCATCTCAATTCGAGTGAGTGTGATTAGCACTCTACTTCCATTCTGATTATCCGGAAGGATTTCTTGAATAGCATCCAATACATATGTTCTCCACACATCATCAAGCACAATCAAATACCGCTTAGTCATTAGATATTCACCAAGAATAATTTTTTTCATTTCGTAATCTTTATCCTTTATTTTACTCAACATAGAAAAAGGCAAAAGAATCACAGTAAGGATATCTAATATTTGGTCAGCGTCATAGTGATAAGGCGCTGGAATCCAAGCGAGATAATCAAAGTAATGCTTCACATAACTGCTGTTGTAAGCCTCCGCAGTGAAAGCCGTCTTGTCCAACCCAATGCTATCGAGTATGGCCACCACCGAAAGCTGAGTTGGTCCCTCGATCAATAGATCTAACAACTCCTCCATTCTATCATCTAGGCCCACCGTGTTCCTATTCTTAGAAGATGAAGATGCAGGAAAATAACCGGATTCAGCTTCAACACTTCTGAACTCATCCATGATTTCGGAATCGATGTGCTTAAGTTGTTGAACCCGTTGCTTAATCTCAGTGATTCTGCTTTGGAGTCGTTGCAGAGCATCACAAATGTCCTTGTTGTATCTGCTTTGACTCTGCTGTTGAGTGATGCTGTTGATGTATGTGTCAATGACCTTCTCAGATTCATACGTAAAGCAATTGATTTTGTGCATAATGGTCCCAAGATCTGGGTCATCAATTTCCTCTTCTGCTATTTTATGCAGCAGAAGGTAGATGATATCATCTTCAAATTCACTCAGCCAAGAAGTAACGATTTCAACCTCCGCATTAAGGTTTTGAATAGGTTGTTTCGCATCATCAGACAACATGACTTCTTCACCAGCTAACACCCTTCTCAGCCTCTCTGAAAATAGTCTGAAGTTGATGTCCATATCTCCTCCTCTCTCAGATTCACCCTGCAATCAGTCCTGTAGCATGCAAAGAAATAATTAAAAGAGAGGGGAAAAGGAAAATATACTTTAAAGCTCTCAATTCAAACATTAGTGCTGGCTCCCGTACCTCCCTTCTCTTAGCTAGTTCTCCAGTCAAGAAGTTGAATCAAGATCGTTGACCCTCAAAATGAAGAACAGATCAAGGCAGAATCTTTGTTAAAAAAAAAAAAAAAGAAATCATTGTTAAAACTCCTTAGCTCTTAATTCAAATATTTATGTGTCCGCTGAAACATTTATTGTTGATGAATGGAATTGGTCTTAGGTTGACCGACGCAACTCTTTCTCTCAGCACTCAAGTAGTGTGAGCATGTTAGTTTAGTCAATAGTTTCTCCTATACATAAATGATGTTTTATTATAGAATTTTGATAATATGTACAATGGGGAAGTAGTTGTAGAAAAGAGATTGGGTTTTGGTTTATGTGACATGGACTTGGAGCATAATAAATTATACAACTTGCAATTAAATCCAAAATGGCAGTACTTCGTTACTTTTGTCATCTGTGAATATAAAACACTAACTATGTGATCACTGACTGCTATATTATGATTTTAAAAATTATACTTTTTTAATGAGTATGAATATAAAACATTGACTATGTGATCACTGACTGGTATATTATGCACAAGTTTTTCTGTGACTATTTCTCGTGAAAAGGAAATTTTTAAAAACTTTATCAAAGTAGGTAATGAATAAATTTGCTGCCACTTGCAGCTAGGTTGGACAAGATGAGGGGAAGGTGACGCTAATGAATAAATATGCTGCCACTTGCAATTAATAAAATGCTAACCCTGTCTGGTAAAAACTGATGCTGTTGGAGGGTTTTGAAGGTTTGGTCGTTGAGGGAAATTTGGCAGATGCTTGTATGTATGTATATCACACACACATACTTGCATGTATGTATATCACAAATAAAATTTGTATCCCAGGGTTATAAATGTAAAATTACTCAAATAAATATGCATTATTAATCATGTACGATGCTCTCTTATTTAATATTCAACTTCAAATATCTCAAAAGAAATAAATTTTGTAAAATATAATGAAAAAAGTTTTTTAAAAAACACAGAATGTATACTTCAAGCTTTTTGGCTTGTCTGTAAAAAAAAAAAAAACCAATGTTTTGTTATCCCTAATTCCAAGGTCTTAAATACTTCTCCAAATGTATAGTACAACATTGTATAATAGGACCAATCACATTGAGATGATTTGTAAATTTTTGTACACAATTTTAATATGCATATTAGAAGAAAGGCAGCAATTCTTAGTTGATACTTTTATTTGACATATGATGTAAGAAATGAAACAAAGATTGTAACGTTACAAACTTTGCAATTCAGCATCCAAAATATCACTAGAACTTACAATACAAGCTTCAATCTCTTCAACAACACGTCGAATTGCGGCCAGGAACACAAACGCAGAGATGGGTATTAAGATCATATTCGAACGAATGACAGGGACTGTCATAGTCAGCATTGCTTTTACAAGTGACTGCTTTTGATTCCAGTTGAGCATCAACTGCCGGCGTGGAAATATAAAACAATTCACCTGCCAAACAATTAATTAGCCTAATGCTAATAACACACCTGCATATATAAATGCCAACCAATTAGTTATCATATTATAGCTAATTATGCATGCATTAAAAAGATGAGGAAGAGAAGATTAAGGAACAAACATGAGGCCACCAAGAGAGTGACGAAAAATGTGGATTTAAGTTTAAGTTCCCTAATGTTTATGTAAACAAAAGTGCAAAACTGAGAGTCTGAGGATAGTGATATTATTAAATTTTATATGGGTTTGGTTCGTTTAGATTCATGAGTTTCTCTACACAGTATATATGGGGGGGAATTTAATCCATTTGACAGCTAAAAATTTCAGAAATCAAACCTCGATTTGACAAATTAGAAATTTAAACAAATAATTTTTTTTTTCCATATGCATGCAGAAAATTAGGTGCATGTAACTTGTCATATACTATATATATTCTATTAGGTGGAAGATTTTCTACTTCATTTGTATCAAATGTATGGTATCGATCAATAAATTCTTGTTTTGTTATATATACTTATAGTAGCTTATGGTAAACTAAGAAATATTAAAGATCTTCTAGTGTGTTTTGAGTTGTAAAATATTTTTTTAAAAAAATTGAGTTGTAAAGTACAATTAACTATTTTGTGTTCCATTACAGGTATTATGAAAGGTCTTTGAAGATTTTTGAATGTTTTTTTGACCCATTTGTCAATGAAGCCCTTGTTCAATTTAGAATACTTTGAGGTCCAACTTTTATTCTTATTCTTATATGTATATAAGAATCTTATAATATAGAATTCATATTATTACTTAATTTTATCATTCCATAGGAAAAGATATCAAATTATTAATATGAAGTATGTTAAACTAGTAGAAAATAGAATCTAAAACTAGATAAGAAATACTCTAGGTCATCCTCTTGAGTGGAGCTATTTTAATTCCACAAACGTCCTTGTACACTTCTTTCTCACTAACTTTACTATACGAGAGAGAAAAAGAAGAATTAAATAAATATTTCTTTTATACTAAAAAATATCGCTAGAAGCTAATCCAATATCATTTTATACTCTGAATGTGACAATTCACACATTTTTATATGAACACATAAATCGATAAAATCAAGAGAACAAGTACCCAAAATAGTAAAAGACAATAAGCCTTTCATAATTTGAAAATAATGAACTAAAAATTTTAGTCCAACAGAAACCACTAATTTAAGAATAAAAATAAAAAATAATTTCACTATAACAACAAAATTATTTCTTATTTAATAAAAATAAACCCCATGTAGGGTTAGTGGAAGAGAGATGAATTGTCAAATGTGATTTAATTAAAGTTAAAAATATAAATTTAAGATATAAGAATTCCTTTAGAGGTGCCAATAGCTCCGCTCTATTCTCTTTCTGTAAGTTCTACTGTTCTAGGCGCATGGTTCTATGAAAATCTTAGAGGGTGCCGACAATTTTCATTAATATTAGGTTAAACAATATCGAATTATTAAATGAACTTTTTTCTCTTACAGATTCTATAAATCTTGAGATCACCTCTATTTTACTTAGTTTGGATGGGTGTATCTTACAAAATATGTAAGGTAATTATCCCCTTATTCAATCCAATCCAATCTAATTTGAGTTACCGCTTTATGTTAATGTATAATTGTATTTTCTTTGAATTGTTATAGTAGTTCGGAGTTTTATTCAGATGATAGCTCGAAAATCAGCACTATTTCCTACTCGGATGGGAGGGGAAATAAATTGTGATAGAAAATAAATTATTTGAGTCCTCTACGAATCGAAGACACACCTTGAGATAAACAACTGTCTTAATAAAGCAGGGCGGCGATGTCATTCTTCTCATTGGGTCATTTCTTCAAACGTCTTCCGTACAAACAGCTCACCGCCATCAGAATCTATTTCCGCTCATAAAACAAAAACCCAGAACCCAGTTAACAACACTCTCTTCCGTTCTCATAAAAATTTCAGCCCGTTCTTCTTCTTCTTCTTCTTCTTCTTCTCCATGCACATCCTTATCCTCTATCTACGCTCCGTCAACGGAATCTCCTTATCTCTCAGTTCGCATTTGCTGTTAAAAATATGCCTTAGTGAGTTTCACTTTTTTTACTTGTCTGTGTTTTTAAGCATTTTGTATTAGTAATTATTTGGCATTAAAATTGAGGTACCTTAACTTGTGTTGTCAGGATATGTTTTCTGAAGCTCTTCTATGTTTCGGTGCAAGTTCTACAAGCGTGGATGAACATGATAATGATGCTGATGAGAATTCTGATGAGGTTGAAACTTTATTTTTTAATTTCTTCTTTCTTTTTTTCTTTTTTTTTTATTATTGATTCATATCTTGTAAAGGATGTTGAGAGTACCAATAAACAAGAAATGAAACTCATATCCCATTTGCAAATGTAAATGCCAATGTAATGTTACCAGTTGGCCTTAGATTTTTGTTGACTTTATTGGTTCACTTGCTAGAAAGGTAGCCAGAGGAAAAAATTAGTAATAATAATACTAAATAAGTACAAAATTTTCAATGTTTGGTATGGAATTGAAAATTGGCTTCTTTCTGCGTTAAAAGAGTGCCTCTAAAACGCCATTATAATGTTACTAGTTGGTCTTAGATTTTGTTGAATGTAGAGTGGCTTCTGAATAAAAACTACAGTTGTTTTAAATATTACTCACAGATTGATTTTATGCAGATCTATATTGATTCCATATTTCCTGAATGCAAAGACGTGGATGAGTGCATATTAAATACTGCTAATTCCATAGGCTTGAAAGAGATACCACGTTATGAAGTTAAAATGGGAGAGCAATGCAACTGGATAAAGAAAGCTCAGGTTTGTTTGCTCTCCTTTTTCTCTATCACAATGGTATAATTGGAATTATGTTATGTCAATTTGATTCTATTTTCTTACATGTTGCAGGAATCATTTCATCCCGTTGAGGTGACAAAAGGACTATGGATTGTGCCCGAGTGGATTACACCACCAGTATGATTATCTCACTCTCTTTGGAGGTTTTGTTGCAGTAATTTCTCATCTTTTATAGGGTACCCTCTTCTTCATTGCTTCTGCAGAAGTCTTATGAGCTAATTGCTTCCGAGTCTTTAAATTTCGTCAATGAGGAACCTTCATTTGCAAAATCATAATGTTAATGTAATCCCACATTAGTTAAGTCTTAAATATAGCTGCTTATTTATTATTGGGCCCCTCTGCATAATGACCTAAGGTTCTAGTGACTTTGCCTGATAGTTTACCTGGAAATTCTAAAATTAGGAAGAGTAATCCAAACACACCGACTTGGCATTCTCATTGCTTTGACTGCTGGAATAGTCTCCCTTGCATTTTTACTTCTTTTAATTCTTTACAAAGAAAAATTTTAGCTTTGAGCAATGGTTAACACATCTTATCAATATTTTTTTTTTTTGCTCGCTACAGGATGTTCAAGCAACAAATATAATTTTGAATCCTAGATCGGCATTTGGAACTGGAGAGCACACCACCACTAAGTTGTGTCTTTTGTTGTTACGAAGCTTGATAAAGGAGGAGAACTCTTCTTGGACTATGGCACAGGTTCAGGAATTCTTGGAATTGCAGCAATCAAGGTAATCAACTATTAATTTTGCTACTGCGACTATAAATATTGATCCATTACTGTAGCATAATTTGTCTTTCTGTTGTACAATGTGAAACAAAGTCAATTCTTCTGTGAATTTAGTTCGGTGCTGCCATGTCTGTTGGAGTTGATATAGATCCCCAGGTAATCAAATCTGCCCATCAAAATGCTGCTTTAAACAACATAGGACCTAAGAAAATGAAACTACGCTTGGTTCCAGACAGAACCTTCATGGCCTCCATGAATGAAAGGGTAGACGGAGTAGTGGAATATTTGAGCTCACACGAAATTAGAGGGATTTATGAGACAGAGGAGTATGATGTAGTTATTGCAAATATTCTTCTTAATCCTCTGCTGCAATTAGCAGATCATATTGTTTCTTATGCTAAGCCAGGAGCAGTTGTGGGCGTCTCCGGTATTCTATCTGAGCAGGTAACTTCCTTGCTAAGGTGTTAAAATTTATATGTATGCTATAGACAATGAGTGGCAATGAGTTCCTCAGTCACAATTGGTAATTACAGTAAAGTTTCGAGGAGAGGTCTCTACAGTGTACAGTATTTTTTGCTTCTTCAATGTTTTCTATTGTTCCTTGTCTTTTTCTGGAAAATGTTATTATTCAAAATATTATTGCCAAGAACACGATGAAGTTGCTGCTATTTATATTTCCCAACAAAGTTCTTCATAGTTATATTTAATTGTATTTTAGGCAACATGAAGCTGATTTTGTTGTTGTCATAACTTTTACGCAGCTTCCACGTATCATTAATCGCTATTCAGAGTTCTTAGAAGACATATTAGTGTCAGAGATGGATGATTGGACATGCGTGAGTGGTACAAAGAAACGAGCTAAAGAAGATTATTGGTGTTGATCTATGATCAGACACAGTAAGCACCCAAGTTCTCACTTATTTAAGTACTGCAACCTATGGTCTGATTGATTGCCATTGCCAAATCGCTATTCAGAGTTTTTAGTTTCCTTATCATTATTATTGCCATTATCATTTCTGACAGAAATCTTGTCATTATTTATTGAAAGATCAGTCGAAGCGCTGCTCCGCTCCGCTACATGGCTTGCACCTATATGTTCATCACCACCTCTATTGGAGAATCTATTTTCTGAGGATCTGGAATTTGTGGTGGAGGGTGTGTTTAGAGATGGCCAATGGGTCGGGCGGCATGAGGCACGGCACGATATGAGCACGTTTCGGTAGGGCACGCGGTATGGCACAACACGCATGTGGGTCGTGCCGAGCCTTAAAAGTACGACACAATTAGAGATCGGTTAAAGCATGGCACGCAAAAAGGCACGTAATAAGCACACTGCATATTTATGCACAAAAAAAAATTTTATGAACAAAATATTTTTATGATAAATTAAAAATTACATTTTCATTCAATGGAGTTTATGTGCAATTATAATATTAGTAGTTCAAATAAAATTAGGTTGAATGAGAGTCCCTAAATTATCAAAATATTAATAACTAACTAATTTGTAACAAAATTCATATGATGTGATATGATGATATAGCGCTTGGTTGGTGGTTTTCTAAGCAAATTATTATTATTATTATTCTTTTAATCACTCCAAGTTTAAATTTGGAAGAGGTAGGGGATATAAATAAATTATATTAGGATTTGCCGATTTGTCAATAAAAACTTTAGTATGATATGCTAAATTTTTTTAAAGAATTTTCTTTGAGTATTGTTTTGAGTAAATAAATGTAATTAATTTAATATGCTTAAAAATTTTTAGTATTTTAAAGATTGTACAAAGTATTACTTAATTTTTTAAATTTAATAGATGAGTGCAAATAGTCATATCCAATACTTTAACTTATGGTTGGTTTTTTTTTTTCACTGAATTTTCTAATTTGAATTGAATCAATTTCTAGTTGTGATTCGAGCTCAAGAGAGTCGAAGAGAAAGAAAAAGAAAAATGGAGTCCTTCTCTTGCCCCTTTTAAGTGAATATATTTAGATTGGGTACCACAGGGTAGTTTAATCTTTTCTACTGCATGGCACCTCTTTACTCAAATATTAAATGAGCTTGCTTTTCACGTTAATTTAACCAAACTTTATTTTTTTCCTTGATTGGCTCGTGTAGGACAGTCGAGGTGTCTTTTTTTTTTTCACCGTTCAACTTCTTATTTATTACTCTTATACCACATGTCAGCTTTCAATTAGTCCATAAATATCCTTCCAAATTTACCTCCAAACAAATCCAATAAACTCTTGAAAACGAAAAATTAAAAATTTATTCAATCATTCAGTGTTAAGGAAATTGGCCAAGTAATGGAATGCTAACAAACCAAATTGAATTTCTACATTTATTTTTTTTCTTTGGCCTGTACCAAATTTCATCACTTGATTTAATTTAATACAATTGATTTAATTAAATACAACAAATACATTATAACTGCTTTCTATTTACATACGGGTAGAGCAATAAAGACCGGTTATTAAACGGACGTGGATGAAAATGGTGTTAAAAGACTGGTTATGAAAAATCTTTTAACATAAATCTTGTGTTTAATAAACTTTTAGTTCATAACCATGGCATATGGTAGCAATGAAAAAGGCTCTTGCAGGATATATTCAAGCAAATTGGTTTGGGTAACCACAAACAAAAGAGCCTTGCAAGTGATAAAGTTCCTCCTTTGCCCACTCAAATGCATTACATAATGTCGCAGTACATTTTATTTATGCAAATACGTACGTACATGCATATCTTGATAACTATTTTAACATGTGATCTAATATAGAACATAATTTCGCTCTGAATTTTTTTTATAATTGATTTGTTATAAATTTGAACGAGGGATTGCAATTATACCTTCTTGAATTTTATAGATGTTTTCATGCATGCTCTACGAAAAAATATTTGATGTCGTGTCAATGCTCACTGCAAAATATATCTTAGATGCTCGGGCATATACCGTAGGCTATAGCTATACAAAAACTTAATACTTGCTTTCTCGAATGCACACACTTGCACGCAAAATTCTATTATTGAAAGTCGCTGCTTACTATAACACGGCCTTTTTCTAGCCTTTTATTAGACGTGGTTTCAATTTATTGAACCATTAGAGGGACACATCAGTAGTCACAAAAATGCCCCTCTAAATGGCAATTCTCGTAATCATTTTGCTGCCGCTCTTCATTCCACTCCCAAGTACGCAGCCCAAATTTCAACTTTCTCTGGGAAGGTAATGAAGCGTGGCTCAGTCTCAGTAATCTGTCTTCCATATTCCATGAAATGAGCCAAAGGAGAAATACTTCTATAGTTAGAAGCAACTAGCAATCATATTGAAGGAATTTTCTGTATCAGATAAAGAAAGAGCAGCCGAGAACAAAGCTGTTAATCAATCAACACATGTACAACAGTATTAGTATTTCTGCCTTATTGTAGTGCCTAATTGGGTATTAGATTTCTCCACAAGAACGTTTACTAAGACATTCGGCCAAGTATGAAGTTCATCAATAATCAATCTTTTCGGTAAATAAACGAAACATATTGAGTGCCAAACTTGCCCAGCCTTTGAAACAGGATTTCAGAGCAAGCAAGAGAACAAAGAAAAAAAAAAAAACATTCAACTGAATCCAACACTAGAAAACATCACAAATATTACTCATTTTTTTGTACACAATTAACGAACCATGGCTGAAGCACAAATCAATGAACTCTCAACTGAAAATCCGAAACGAAACTTCTTATTTATGAATAGACAGCGGAAACAAAGAAACCAAAAAAAAGTCCACCACCGTAGGATCAGGACTTATTTGTGTAGACAGCAGAAGTGAAGACGGAAAGGATTCTGGTTGAAATTGAAGCTCGGGCTGCAGTCATGATGTTTTCTGCTCTGATTTCACCTACACAAGTCATTGAAGAAATTGTGAAAAATAAGAAATTAAATTACATATTTTTTCTTAACTACTAAAACAAATGAACACCGATGTCTGCTAGGTTCATGGTTGAATATGGAAGAGTACATAAGTCTCCACGGTTGCTAAAGAGGGCTTGATGATTGGGGTGAGCATCGGAAACTCTAAAGGGTACTTAATGTTGAGACAAATTAGAAGAAAACACTTTGTATAACCATTTTTATATTGAAGAGAAGGGAAAAAAAAGTATAGAAATTGGATAAATAATTAAAAGTTGAAGAAATTGGTTAAAACGAGAAACATACATCAAATTCAATGGGGCCTAATCAAATTCCGTAAGGATATAGTTGAATGCCGCACTGTTCCTTATCCTCAAATTCCCGTAGCTTTTGTCTTAGCTCTGGCTGAGGCCACCAGCAATCGAACTTGTTTAAGCTCTTTATGCACCAGAGCTGTTCAGGCATCTTTTTCAAGTAAGCACAAGGGTTGATAATCAAGCATTCTAGTTTTGGCATGGCTGCATTCCCCATAGTCCACTCCTCTAGCCATAGCATTGATTTCAGGTGCAACACCTTGAGGTTCGGAAAACCATAAGAGCCACAAGTCAGCTTTCTACCTGAATAAGAGTTTTGCTTCAATTTGAGCACTTGAAGAAGCGGCAGCTTTTCTAGTGCCGGCATGGGATCATCCATTAGGTCAGTATTTGAAAAACTCAAGTGGGTTAGACTATGAGGAAATAGGTATTCAGCAAGGACGATTTTGGAGAGCCGTGGCATCTTGCTTTTATTCGCCAGCTTCAATGACTCGAGACAGCTCAATCTGCAGAGACTTTTCGACAGCAAAGATTGATCATAACTTAAATCTCCCCGTATTCGGAGATTTTGAAGTTTAGGTAGCCTGCCCAATATATCTTCAGTACAGCAGCAAGGGTGCAAGGCTGAAATGAAATTTAGATTTTCCAGAGAGCCACAATATTTTCCTGGATGCGCAGGAAGTGTGATTGACCCAAAATTTAGATGCCTGAGTTTGTTCATCTTCCAAAATTCATCTGCCGTATGATCTATGTAGCTAAAGGGCATGTCTAGGGTGTAGAGGTTTAGAAGATTGCTTAATAATGAGGAAGGCAGGCTTTTGAGGGAAGGGATATTCAACTTCAAATATCTCAAAAGAAATAAATTTTCAATTCCGGATGGATATTGGATGAGAACAATAGATCCCAAATCCAATACTCTGAGAAGTTTGAACATTCCACAAATTTTCTCCCAATATATGGGGTCAAAGTGGCGGGTTTCTGGAGAGCAGCACAACAAAGAATGCTGTTGCGAGTTATGATCATCTAAGCAAGCAAAATCACCCTCTCTTTCAACAGCGTTTAACCGTTTGGCTTTTTTTCCTGATTCTCTATGGAAAGAAGGGGAAAAGATGAATTCCACCTCAGGAGGAACTAAGAGCAACACGGGACGCCAACGGCCAGGAATAGAGCATGTGTTGATAGTGCCTCCAGCTTTTCTCTTCTTTGCTTCAACAAAGCCTTCCTTGATAAGTTGTTCCAAGTAACTCTCAGCAGTTGCCTCACTATTGTCTGGAATGAAACCTTCAGCTATCCACAACTGATATAACTGCCTGGTGGATATCTCTAGGTGTGCGGCAAACACAGATAAGTAGAGAAAACAAAGTTTCAAGCAAAAAGGTAAACTGCAACATTTGAAGTACCGAAGCCAAAGGGGTGTCGCCACTGCTTCCCGTATATTTTCTTCTAATGAGATGCTTCCATGATATAAGATGGGGAAAGGCCATCCTTTATATGTAGCTCTCAATGGTCCTCCAGTGGGCACAAAATCAAGCCGAATGTTCTCTCCGTCTTCGAACTGAAATGAGGTGACAATCTCAATCTTAGTGAGTGTTATTAATACTCTACTTCCATTCTGATTATCCGGAAGTATTTCTCGAATAACATCCCACATATCAATGGTCCATACATCATCAATCACAATCAAATACCGCTTGGTCATCAGATATTCATGAAGAATTATTTTTTTCATTTCATAATTTTTATCCATTATTTCACTCAACCTATATGAAGGCATCAGAAACTTAATAATGATATCTAATATTTGGTCAGTATCATAGCGGTAAGGATCTCTAATCCAAGCGTGACAATCAAAATAATGCTTCACATAACTGCTGTTGTAAGCCTCTCCAGCGAAAGCCGTCTTGTCCAACCCAATGCTATCAAGTATGGCCACCACTGAAAGCTGAGGTGGTCCCTCGATCAATAGATCTAACAACTCCATTCTATCATCTAGACCCACCGTGTCCCTACTTTGAGAAGATGAAGATATACCGGCTTCAGCTTCAAAAGTTCTGAATTCATCCATGAGTTCGGAATCCATGTGCTTAAGTTGTTGCTTCCGTTGCTTAATATTATTAAAATCAATAAAGGTGTTTGGTAAATGAGAAAAAATTGAAAGAAAACTTTTAGCTGAGAGAATTCTTATTGATTAGAATCTTGAATTACATGCATGATTATGTTAACCACTGTTTATAGTTACAAGAAGAAGTTGATTACTAAAACAGAGCTCAAAGCTGCAACGTTAACTAACTAATAAGCCTTCCAATCATAACGTGCCACCTGGACAAATTGTTACAACTAAATCAAAACCAAATAACCACCCAATCCAGCTCAGCAGCTCAGTACGTCATCAGCCAGCTCAGCAGCCTCAACTTATACACTTAACATCCCTCCTCAAGCTCAACCTGGATTGGTAAGGGTGAGCTTGTCTATGAGATAATGAAAAGAGTGATAAGCTAAAGCTTTAGTGAGGATATCAGCTGAGTTATGGGAACTGGGAACATAACTAACTTGAAAGCTCTTATTAGCAATCTTTTCTCGCAAGAAATGAACATCAAGTTCTATGTGCTTAGTTCGGGAGTGAAATTTGGGATTACTTGCTAAGGCAGCAGCACTCTGGTTATCACACCAAATGACAGGAGTAGAGGCAAGAGAAATACCAATTTCAGTCAGCAAGGACTTAAACCACAAAACTTCAGATGCTGCCATTGCCAGAGCTCGATACTCTGACTCAGTACTAGACCTGGAAACCACTCCTTGTTTCTTTGAACACCAAGAGATCAGATTAGGACCAAAGTAAACACAGTATCCAGCAATTGATTTTCGATCATCTCTATCAGCTGCCCAGTCTGCATCACTGAAACAATCTATATGTAAGGGCCCTTGATTGGAATACTGTAATCCCATATGCAATGTACCCTTTAGATATCGAAGAATCCTTTTGCACGCTTGCCAATGATTGGTTGTTGGTGCAGCTAGAAATTGGCTGAGTTTGTTGACTGGAAATGCTATCTCAGGTCTGGTCAAGGTAGCATACTGAAGAGCTCCAATTGTGCTTCTATACAAAGTTGCATCAGCAAATAAGTCACTGTCAGTTTTGGTAAGTGGAACATTGGCAGCCATGGGTGTAGAACAAGGAGTACAATCTTGCATTTTAACTTTGTTGAGAAGATCTGCTATATACTTTGTCTGAGAGAGATGTAACCCTGTGGCAGTTTTGGTAACTTGAATACCAAGAAAATAGTGCAATTCTCCAAGGTCTTTGAGAGCAAAGGTAGTCTGCAGATTAGTGATAACTTGCTGAATCTGTGTAGAATCTGAACCTGTTACAATGATGTCATCAACATAGAGTAATACCAGCAAGAGATGACCTTGAATCCTCTGGAAAAACAGAGAGTTATCAGACTTGGAATTCTTAAACCCCCATTGATTAGTCAACACTGTCTTTAGTCTATCAAACCAAGCTCTAGGGACACATCAGTAGTCATTCCACTCCCAAGTACACAGCCCGAACTTCGATTTCAATTTTCTCTGGGAAGGTAGTGAAGCGTGGCTCAGTCTCAGTAATATGTCTTTCATATTCCATGGAATGCGCCAAAGGAGGAATACTTCTATAGTTAGAAGCAACTAGCAATCATATTGAAGGAATTTTCTGTATCAGATAAAGAAAGAGCAGCAGAGAACAAAGCTGTTAATCAATCAACACATGTACAGCAGTATTAGTATTTCTGCCTTATTGTAGTGCCTAATTGGGTATTAGGATTTCTCCACAAGAACGTTTACTAAGACATTCAGCCAAGTATGAAGTTCATCAATAATCAATCTTTTCGGTAAATAAACGAAACATATTGAGTGCCAAACTTGCCCAGCCTTTGAAACAGGATTTCAGAGCAAGCAAGAGAACAAAGACAGAAAAATACATTCAACTGAACCCAACACCAGAAAGCAGCACAAATATTATTTATTTTTTTTGTACACAATTAACGAACCATGGCTGAAGCACAAATCAATGAACTCTCAACTGAAAATCCGAAACGAAACTTCTTATTTATGAATAGACAGCGGAAACAAAGAAACCAAACAAAGTCCACCACCGTAGGATCAGGATTTAATTGTGTAGACAGCAGAAGTGAAGACCGAAAGGCTCCAATCCCCATAGTCCACTCCCCTAGCCATAGCATTGATTTCAGGTGCAATACCTTGAGATTTGGAAAACCATCAGAGCCACAAGTCAGCTTCCTACCTGAATACGAATTTTGCTTCAGTTTGAGCACTTGAAGAAGCGGCAGCTTTTCTAGTGTCGGCATGGGATCATCCATTAGGTCAGTATTAGAAAAACTCAAGTGGGTTAGACTATGAGGAAATAGGTATTCAGCAAGGACGATTTTGGAGAGCCGTGGCATCTTGCTTTCATTCGCCAGCTTCAGTGACTTGAGATGGCTCAATCTGCAGAGACTTTTCGACAGCAAAGATTGATCATAACTTAAATCTCCCCGTATTCGGAGATTTTGAAGATTAGGTAGCCTGCCCAATATATCTTCAGTACAGCAGCAAGGGTGCAAGGACGAAATGAAATTTAGATTTTCCAGAGAGCCACAGTATTTTCCTGGATGCGCAGGAAGTGTGATTGACCCAAAATTTAGATGTCTGAGTTTGTTCATCTTCCAAAATTCATCTGCCGTATGATCTATATAGCTAAAGGGCATGTCTAGGGTGTAGAGGTTCAGAAGATTTGCTTAATAATGAGGAAGGCAGGCTTTTGAGGGAAGGGATATTCAACTTCAAATATCTCAAAAGAAATAAATTTTCAATTCCGGATGGATACTGGATGAGAACAAGAGATTCCAAGTCCAACACTCTGAGAAGTTTGAACATTCCACAAATTTTCTCCCAATCTATTGGGTCAAGGTGGTCCCTTTTTGAAGTGAAGTACAACAAAGAATGCATGTGCGAGTCATAATCATCTAAGCAAGCAAAATCACTCTGTTTTTCAAAAACGTTGATCGGTTTGACGTTCTTTCGTGATTTGCCTTCTGGACCTATGAATGGGAAAAAGATAAATTCTGCATCGAAAGCCACTGCTAACAACACAGGACGCCAACGGCCAGGAATAAAGCATGTGTTGATAGTGCCTCCGGCTTTTCTCTTCTTTGCTTCAACAAAGCCTTGCTTGATTAGTTGTTCTAAGTAACTCTCAGCAGTTGCCTCACTGTTGTCTGGAACGAAACCTTCAGCTATCCACAACTGATATAACTGCCTGGTGAATATCTCTAGGTGCGCGCGAAACACAGATAAGTAGAAAAAACAAAGTTTCAAGTGAAAAGGTAGCTTGCAACATATTGCAGTTAGAAGCCCAACGGGTGTATGCACTGCTTCCAGTATATTTTGTTCTAATGAGATGCTTCCATGATATAAGATGAGGAAAGGCCATCCTTGGTATGTAGCTCTCAATGGTCCTCCAGTGGGCACTAAATCAAGCCGAATGTTCTCTCCGTCTTCGAACTGAAATGAGGTGACAATCTCAATGTTAGTGAGTGTTATTAATACTCTACTTCCATTCTGATTATCCGGAAGGATTTCTCGAATAGCATCCAATACATCTGTGCTCCACACATCATCAAGCACAATCAAATACCGCTTAGTCATTAGATATTCACCAAGAATAATTTTTTTCATTTCATAATCTTTATCCTTTATTTTACTCAACATAGAAAAAGGCAATAGAATCACAGTAACGATATCTAATATTTGGTCAGGGTCATAGTCATAAGGCGCTGGAATCCAAGCGAGATAATCAAAATAATGCTTCACATAACTGCTGTTGTAAGCCTCCGCAGTGAAAGCCGTCTTGTCCAACCCAATGCTATCAAGTATGGCCACCACCGAAAGCTGAGTCGGTCCCTCGATCAATAGATCTAACAACTCCTCCATTCTATCATCTAGGCCCACCGTGTTCCTATTCTTAGAAGATGAAGATGCAGGAAAATAACCGGATTCAGCTTCAACACTTCTGAAGTCATCCATGATTTCGGGATCGATGTGCTTAAGTTGTTGAACCCGTTGCTTAATCTTAGTGATTCTGCTTTGGAGTCCTTGCAGAGCATCACAAATGTCCTTGCTGTATCTGCTTTGACTCTTCTGTTGAGTGATGCTGTTTATGAGTGTGTCAATAACCTTCCCAGATTCATACGTAAAGCAATTGATTTCATCCATAATGGTCCCAAAATCTGGGTCATCAATTTCCTCCTCCGCCATTTTTTCGAACAGAAGGCAGGAGATATCATCTTCAAATTCCCTCAGCCAAGAAGTAACGATTTCAACCTCCGCATTAAGGTTGTGAATAGGTTGTTTCGCAGCATCAGACAACATGACTTCTTCACCAGCTAACACCCTTCTCAGCCTCTCTGAAAATAGTCTGAAGCTGATGTCCATATCTTCCCCTCTCTCAGATTCACCCTGAAATCAGTCCATTAGTGCTGGCTCCCGTACCTCCCTTCTCTTAGCTAGTTCTCCAGTCAAGAAGTTGAATCAAGATCGTTGACTCTCAAATTAGAACAGATCAAGGCAGAATCTTACAATAATCTCGTCTCCCATATGATGAAAAAAGAATAAAGCAGAGAAAAATAACAAGGACATCGTCAAGTATCGATCAAGACCAATTTGTTTTATACATCAACTTTTACGAAAGGAAGGGTAAAAACAATTCCACTGGGACTATAAAAGCTTGTCTGAAAAGAAAAGAACGGAGCAAGCACAAGAGCGTTATCAATTATTTAATAATTAAGCTGTGGAAAAATGCAAAATCATGTCTGGTGTTAGTTGTTAAATTTATTGCGAGACTTGCATGTATGTATATCACAAATAAAATTTGTATCCCAGGGTTATAAATGTAAAATTACTCAAATAAATATGCATTCTTAATCATGTGTGATGCAATCTTATTTCTTCAACCAGATTTAGAGAAAGTACTAAATCGTTTGTAAAATTTTATAGTTAATATATGTTCAATTTTCTTTTTAGCATTCTTTTTTAAGAAATGAAAAATGATAAAGAGTTCTAACAACGGGTGACAAAAATAATGGTGAATTGTGCAATGTTACAATGTTAATTGAAAAATAGTTATCATTTTTTTATTTAACACTATAAATAAAATTTATAGTTGTTTTATCACCACTGTTTATTTTTTGATTCAAATATCAGTATTATATGAACTCTCACCTTTTTGAAAGGATTACAGCATAAGACACTATTTATAATTATTTTCATTTGAGCCCTTAGTGTTAAAAATATAACAATCCATCAATGAAATCAATGATAATGGAATTCTAAGTAGGAATGGCAGAAAAATCAAGTCTAGCTAGAGCATGTTTTCTAAGTATTCTAGCTGGTCTTGGGCTCCGGCTAAAAAGTCCGAACCCAGCTCGAAAGCCAAAAAAAATACTGAAAATTTGAAAAATTGTATAATTCCAAGCCTTAAAGACTTCTCCAAATGTATGGTACAACATTGTATAATAGGACCAATCACATGGAGATGATTTGTAAATTTTTGTACACAATTTTAGTATGCATATCAGAAGAGAGGCAGCAATCTTAGTTGATACTTTTATTTGACATATGATGTAAGAAACGGAACAAAGATTGTAACGTTACAAATTTTGCAATTCAGCATCCAAAATATCACTAGAACTTGCAATACAAGCTTTAATCTCTTCAACAACCCATCGAATTGCGGCCAGGAACACAAACGCAGAGATGGGTATCAAGATCGCATTCGAAACGACTGACAGGGATTGTCACAGTCGGCATTGCTTTTACAAGTGACTGCTTTTGATTCCGGTTGAGCATCAACTGCCGGCATGGAAATATCAAACAACACACCTGCATATATAAATGCCAAACAATTAGTTGTCATATTATAGTTAATTATGCATGCATTAAAAAGATGAGGAAAATAAGATTAAGGAACAAACATGAGGCCACCAAGAGAGTGATGAAAAATGTGGATTTCAGTTTAAGTTCCATAATGTTTATGCAAGCAAAAGTGCAAAACTGAGAGTTTGAGGATAATGATATCATTAAATTTAATATGGGTTTGGTTTGTTTAGATTCATGAGTTTCTCTAGACAGTGTATATGGGGGGAAATTTAATCCACTTGACAACTAAAAAAATTCAGAAATCAAACCTCGATTTGACAAATTAGAAATTTAAACAATTAATTTTTTTTTCCATATGCATGCAGAAAATTAGATGTATGTAACTTGTCATATGCTATATATACTCTATCAAGTGAGAGATTTTCTATTCATTTGTATCAAATATACGGTATCAATCAATATATTCTTGTTTTGTTATATATACTTATGGCATCTTATAGTAAACTAAGAAATATTAAAGATCTTCTAGCGTGTTTTGAGTTGTAAAATGTTAAAAAAAAAATCAGTTGTAAAGTATAATTAACTATTTTGTGTTCCATTACAGGTATTATGAAAGGTCTTTGAAGATTTTTGAATGTTTTTTGACCCATTTGTCAATGAAGCCCTTGTTCAATTTAGAATACTTTGAGCTCCAGCTTTTTATTCTTATTCTTATATGTATATAAGAATCTTATAATATAGAATTCATATTATTACTTAATTTTATCATTCCATAGGAAAAGATATCAAATTATTTATATGAAGTATGTTAAACTAGTAGAAAATAGAATCTAAAAACTAGATAAGAAATACTCTAGGTCATCCTCTTGAGTGGAGCTATTTTAATTCCACAAACGTCCTTGTACACTTCTTTCTCACTAACTTTACTATATGAGAGAGAAAAAAGAATTAAATAAATATTTCTTTTATACTAAAAAAAGATTGCTAGAAGCTAATCCAATATCATTTTATACTCTGAATGTGACAATTCACATGTTTTTATATGAACACATAAATCGATAAAATCAAGAGAACAAGTAGCCAAAATAGTAAAAGACAATAAGCCTTTCATAATTTAAAAATAATGAACTAAAAATTTTAGTCCAATAGAAACCACTAATTTAAGAATAAAAATTAAAAAAAAACAATTTCACTATAACAACAAAATTATTTCTTATTTAATAAAAATAAAACCCATGTGGGGTTAGTGGAAGAGAGATGAATTGTCAAATGTGATTTGACTAAAGTTAAAAATATAAATTTAAGATATAAGAATTCTTTTAGAGGTGCCAATAGCTCCGCTCTATTCTCTTTCTATAAGTTGTACTGTTCTAGGCGCAGGGTTCTATGAAAGTCTTAGAGGGTGCTGACAACTTTCATTAATATTAGGTTAAACAATATCGAATTATTAGATGGACCTTTTTCTCTTACAGATTCTGTAAGTCTTAGGATCACCTCTATTTTACTTAGTTTGGATGGGTGTATCCTACAAAATAAATATGTAAGGTAGTCATCCCCTTATTTGATCCAATCCAATCTAATTTGATTTACAGCTTTATGTTAATATATAATTATATTTTTTTTAAAGGTTCCTCTATGATGTTGTAAATTTTTTTACAGCATCAATAATATATTAATTGTGAGCTATTAAATCTAATTAATAGTATACAATATTTGTACTAAAAAATAATGTTAACTGTTCAAGTGGGTGGATAATTTTTATAAAATAATTGCGACTACCCTTAGAGTTTGAAACAATTTCACTTAAATAATATATTTTATTTAAAATTACTTTTCAGCCCTCCTTTAAATTTGTAATATGATAATCTCTTTTAAATAAATCTTCCAAAATTAGCTACCATTAAGTATAAAATATAATATCAAGTAGGTTATTTAACACAAAGTCTTGTAATAATTTGTATTGTATGAATTTAATTACAAACCATTAATACCTAAATAATAATGATAATAGAAAGCATTGCACTAAACTATTTTATATATGTTTTATTAATTATACTATATGAGTCACAACAAATGAAAAATATTTTATTCACCAATTATTATTGAAAAATATATATGTCTATATAACTATAGAGTGAGAAATATTTTGATTTAAATTTTTATCAAAAAATTAAACTATTTATTTCATGCAATTCAATGGTGGAGGATATAACATTATGAAATGTTGCTTTGACTTTCAATATCAAACATTAGACTATGAGATATTAGTGGCTCAAATATTGTGCCAAAATTTTAAGTTAAAGTATCTCAAACCATATCTTTATAATGGAAATATAAAAACATACAATGATTTTTTTTCCTCATTTTGTCCATTAAATATTATTTGACGTAATATTTTATTTATTGTCACTATTAATTATCATAATAAAAGTAATGACTCTTCGTAGCATAAAATTTTTATAATTACTATCAAAAAATAACAATAAAATAATCTTTCATGATTCATAAACTAAAGTTAATTAGGTGTATGTGTTAATTTAACTTTTATAAAATTAACAAAGTGACATTTGAAAATAAAATGAAAATAAGCTTGTGAAAGTTAAATTTTATAAGGCTGAGATAATTTCCTACTATGTCAATAAAAATCTAAAAATATAAATGATTTTCTTTCACTTTTTTCCCACGTAAATATTATTGGAGGCAATATTTTATTTATTGTCACTATTAATTATCATAACAAAAGTAATGACTCTTAATAACATAAAATTTTATAATTACAATCAAAGGATATCAATAAAATAATCTTTCACGATTCATAAACTAAAGCTCATTAGGAATATATATTAGATTTAACTTTTATGAAATTAACAAAGTGATATTTGAAAATATATAGGCTTATAAAACTTAAAATTCATATCATGTAAGGATATTAATTGTAAGATAAATATAAAGTTCAGAGAATAAGTATGTTAAATGGGTGTTAAAAATAATACATACTTCATGATTAATTATACAAAGGCTCTTAATATTATATAAAATAATGAGTTTTTTAATATACGATATTAAATTTTATTAAAACATGTGTGATCAAGTAATTTTTATGTTACAAGCAATCTCAACAATAAGTTTATTAATGTAACTATGACATTTACTTTAAGTATATATACTTAGTTGTGTTATTTATTACTATTATATCATATATAAATTTTGCAATTGCAACTTATTTATTTGATTTGTGTTAAATAACCTACCATTATATTTTATACTTAATGGTAATAGATTTTGGAAGTTTTTTTTTAAAAAAAGATTATCACATTTCAAATTTAAAGGATGATTGAAAAATAATTTTAAATAAAATATAATATTTAAGTGAAATTGTTTTAAACTTTAAGGATGGTCATAATTATTTTATAATATTCTCCACTCCTTGCACGTTAGTCGTTTACCATTATTCTTTTTTACTACAAATAGTGTGTATCATTAATTAAATCTAATGGTACATAATTAAAAATATTATTGATGCTGAAAAAAAATTACAGTATCATTGAGGAACCCAATTATTATAATAGTTAAGAGTTTTATTCATAAGATAGCTTGAAAATCAGCACTATTTCCTACTCGGATGGGAGGGGAAATAAATTGTGATAGAAAATAAATTATTTGAGTCCTCTGCGAATCGAAAATCAGCACCTTGAGATAAACAACTATCTTAATAAAGCAGGGCGGCGATGTCATTCTTCTCATTGGGTAATTTCTTCAAACGTCTTCCGTACAAACAGCTCACCCGCCATCAGAATCTATTTCCGCTCATAAAACAAAAACCCAGAACCCAGTCAACAACACTCTCTTCCGTTCTCATAAAAATTTCAGCCCGTTCTTCTTCTTCTTCTTCTTCTCCATGCACATCCTTATCCTCTATCTACGCTCCGTCAACGGAATCTCCTTATCTCTCAGTTCGCATTTGCTGTCAAAAACATGCCTTAGTGAGTTTCACTTTTTTTACTTGTCTGTGTTTTTAAGCATTTTGAATTAGTAATTATTTGGCATTAAAATTGAGGTGCCTTAACTTGTGTTGTCAGGATATGTTTTCTGAAGCTCTTCTATGTTTCGGTGCAAGTTCTACAAGCGTGGATGAACATGATAATGATGCTGATGAGAATTCTGATGAGGTTGAAACTTTATTTTTTAATTTCTTCTTTCTTTTTTTTCTTTTTTATTTTTATTGATTCATATCTTGTAAAGGATGTTGAGAGTACCAATAAACAAGAAATGAAACTCATATCCCATTTGCAAATGTAAATTCCAATGTAATGTTACCAGTTGGCCTTAGATTTTTGTTGACTTTGTTGGTTCACTTGCTAGAAAGGTAGCCAGAGGAAAAAATTAATAATAATAATACTAAATAAGTACAAAATTTTCAATGTTTGGTATGGAATTGAAAATTGGCTTCTTTCTGTGTTAAAAGAGTGCCTCTAAAACGCCATTATAATGTTACTAGTTGGTCTTAGATTTTGTTGAATGTAGAGTGGCTTCTGAATAAAAACTACAGTTGTTTTAAATATTACTTACAGATTGCTTTTATGCAGATCTATATTGATTCCATATTTCCTGAATGCGAAGACGTGGATGAGTGCATATTAAATGCTGCTAATTCCATAGGCTTGAAAGAGAAACCACGTTATGAAGTTAAAATGGGAGAGCAATGCAACTGGATAAAGAAAGCTCAGGTTTGTTTGCTCTCCTTTTTCTCTCTATCACAATGGTATAAATGGAATTATGTTATTTTAATTTGATTCTATTTTCTTACATGTTGCAGGAATCATTTCATCCCGTTGAGGTGACAAAAGGACTATGGATTGT
The DNA here is from genome assembly GCA_018350135.1 of Citrus trifoliata. Taxonomy (NCBI): domain Eukaryota; kingdom Viridiplantae; phylum Streptophyta; class Magnoliopsida; order Sapindales; family Rutaceae; genus Citrus; species Citrus trifoliata. Next base: position 116,363 of record VKKW01000253.1, on the reverse strand, counting down.
GCCTGAGTGGAGTACACCACCAGTATGATTATCTCACTCTCTTTGGAGGTTTTGTTGCAGTAATTTCTCATCTTTTATAGGGTACCCTCTTCTTCATTGCTTCTGCAGAAGTCTCATGAGCTAATTGCTTCCAAGTCTTTAAATTTCGTCAATGAGGAACCTTCATTTGCAAAATCATAATGTTGATGTAATCCCACATTAGTTAAGTCTTAAATATAGCTGCTTATTTATTATTGGGCCCCTCTGCCTAATGACCTAAGGTTCTAGTGAATTTGCCTGATAGTTTACGCGTAAATTCTAAAATTAGGAAGAGTAATCCAAACACACCAACTTGGCATTCTCATTGCAAATCCATTTGACTGCTGGAATAGTCTCCCTTGCATTTTTACTTCTTTTAATTCTTTACAAAGACAAATTTTAGCTTTGAGCAATGGTTAACACATCGTTTCAATAATTTTTTTTTTTTTTGCTCGCTACAGGATGTTCAAGCAACAAATATAATTTTGAATCCTGGATTGGCATTTGGAACTGGCGAGCACGCCACCACTAAGTTGTGTCTTTTGTTGTTACGACGCTTGATAAAGGGAGGAGAACTCTTCTTGGACTATGGCACGGGTTCAGGAATTCTTGGAATTGCAGCAATCAAGGTAATCAACTATTAACTTTGCTACTGCAGCTATAAATATCGACCCATTACTGTAGCATAATTTGTCTTTCTGTTGTACAATGTGAAACAAAGTCAATTCTTCTGTGAATTTAGTTCGGTGCTGCCATGTCTGTTGGAGTTGATATAGATCCCCAGGCAATTAAATCTGCCCATCAAAATGCTGCTTTAAACAACATAGGACCTAAGAAAATGAAACTACACTTGGTTCCAGACAGAACCTTCCCGGCCTCCATGAATGAAAGGGTAGACGGAGTAGTAGTGGAAGATCTGAGCTCACACGAAATTAGAGGGATTTCTCAGACAGAGAAGTATGATGTAGTTATTGCAAATATTCTTCTTAATCCTCTGCTGCAATTAGCAGATCATATTGTTTCTTATGCTAAGCCAGGAGCAGTTGTGGGCATCTCCGGTATTCTATCTGAGCAGGTAACTTCTTTGCTAAGGTGTTAAAAGTTATATGTATGCTATAGTTGATGAGTGGCAATGAGTTCCTCAGTCACAATTGGTAATTACAGTAAAGTTTCGAGGAGAGGTCTCTACAGTGTACAGTATTTTTGCTTCTTTAATGTTTTCTATTGTTCCTTGTCTTTTGCTGGAAAATGTTATTATACAAAATATTATTGCCAAGAACACGATGAAGTTGCTGCTATTATATTTCCCAACAAAGTTCTTCATAGTTATATTTAATTGGATTTTAGGCAACATGAAGCTGATTTTGTTGTTGTCATAACTTTTACGCAGCTTCCACATATCATTAATCGCTATTCAGAGTTCTTAGAAGACATTTTAGTATCAGAGATGGATGATTGGACATGTGTGAGTGGTACAAAGAAACGAGCTAAAGAAGATCATTAGTGTCGGTCTATGATCAGACACAGTAAGCACCCAAGTTCTCACCTATTTAAGTACTGCATCCTATGCTCTGATTGATTGCCGTTGCCAAATTGCCAATGTTCCCTCTCAAACTTGCGGTGGCAGGTGAACTCTAGTCGCCAGTTGCTGTTGAGAATCAAAACCCAAAATATCCAGAAGTTCCGAAAAAACTTTCAGTGAAGTTTCAATATATTTTAACTTCAATAAACTTGACTTTCAGTAAAGCTATATTGAATGAACTTTTCTAGAGGAGAAGCACAAGGTCTTGCAATTGTCCTTTGGAAATGTTCTATTCATTTTTGTGATGCCCGACTTCTCTTGAACATGTGAAAATGAAGAACTTCCTCAAAAGGAGGATTCTAAAAGCACAATTAAGAAAAATTTAAGAATGGCTCATAAAAAAAAACATTTGAGGAAACAAAATTAGATTCCAAAATAAATGTCAAGCATTAGGAGAATATTATTACCCATATTAGAATGATAGAATCAGTTTTACATCAGTCAAAAGGTACGGTAAACACATTTCAATAGAGGAATGAAAACTACATATTTCCTGAAGCTGTTTCAATTTTCAAACTGCTTTTGGAAGTACTTCCCAAGATGTTTTCTCCAACATTTCCTTCGAAGATCAGTCTGGACCTCAATACAGCCTTTTCCCACGATGACAAAGGAACTTTCGATTACCATGATCATGAATATGAACCAACTAATAACAGCTCACCCAGACGGGAATTAATCATACAGGGAGAAAACAATCTAAAGAACGAAAATGCGGAAACCTAAGAAATACTACTTTCAAATAAACAGCATTACCATTAGTCATTTATTATTGTTTTTAATAGTTACCACACACCCATTCCAACACAAATTTAACCTAATCTCCCTCCAAGGTCGGTGTAAGAGAGATCGAAGCACGTTAAACAACAATACCTAAAGAACCTAATACAAGCCTGAATTATCTAATTACCATCGTAAGTATAAAAGTAAAGGAGGTAAACCCCAAATTAATTATCAACCTATTTAGATTATCAACTAATGACTTTTATCTGGGGTTGTAAGACACTTCAACCAGAATCATATAGATTAAACATCACCGCTTGAGCTGTCTGCGAGCCAAAGCGGGGGCTTTCTTGGGGATGTAAACTTTGTAACTTACCTGGCCAAAATAACGATAATGTTATCAGACCATGGCATATTATAAATTTTTAGTGCAACATTAGCTTCTTATAGTTTAGAGATAAAGCTCTATAGTGTAAAGTCTATGACAAGTTAAAATGCTCACCTCTACCATTTCACCACCCCGCATCACAGTCATAGTCTTCTGCTGATACTGTGAACCTTCATTGGTTTCATCTTGTGGTTTCTTTGAGCTAGTACCTCCACAAGCCAATTGTGTGCAAGAAGAAGGATCATCAGAGGCAGAGACATTTTTAGTTTCCTTATCATTATTATTGTCACCAAGGGGATTCACATTTGGCGTAGCTTCTGCCATAGTCTTATCCACATTGTCCCTAGCGATGGAATCTGCTTGAGGAGGTCCTTGCAAAGTAAATAATTGCTTCTTGGTGGTGCTAGTACTAGATAATTCTGGCTTTGATACTAATACAACTGATGTTGGGTTATTAGTCTCAGAACTAACGTGCCCCTTCGGGTTACTAGCAAGAGCCAGCAGATCTGGTGGGTACTGAACATCATGCTTAGCAGACCCTTTGCCATTATCATTCCTGTCAGAAATCTTGTCATTATTTATTGAAAGATCAGCAGAAGCGCTGCTCCGCTCCGCTGCGTGGCTTGCACCTAAAAGTTCATCACCATCTCCATTGGAGAATCTATTTTCTGAGGATCTGGAATTTATGGTGGAGGGTGTGTTCACTTCACAAGAAATCACATCTTTCTGAGTAATAGGAACCTTTGCATCTGCTTGGCACCCCCTCCGGATTCTTAGATTTTCCAAGGCCTTTTGTCTTAATATTGATTCCAAATCATAACCATCAACACTGCCAGAATCCTGGTTCCTTTTTCCCTTTACATCATCATTCATCTCAACCCTATCGCAGCTAGGATTGCTTCCATTATGACCCTCGCCGTTCCTGTGACTTTCCGTGACTTTACAGGTTCTGATGTTAGAAACAACAGCTTCTCCTTTTACAATTTCTTCATGCTTTTTCTCTTCAGATGCAACATGTGAATTATGGACTAACTCCCTCTTACTACCTGCATCAATACTATCATTGCTTCTGCTAGAAGGGTAATCATCATGATCATATACCATCTCTTCTTTATGCTCATCATTGAACATCCCTGTCACGTCCTCTCCTTCTCTCACAACAGTAATAACCGATCTGAGCCGCCTCGAATTAGCCTCACCTGCTAATTTATCCTCCACATTATGATCACTATATTCACTAAATTGACTGCATAGCGAAGGACTTCTCGACCTTGACCTCCTGCTTTTGCTTTCATTTTTCACCTTCACCAGTCTCTTCCCATCTTTATATTTCCTCTCAGACCTGCCTCTATTCTTCTCAATTTCACGCTCATCACTGCTACTGTTACACGTTGAGCAACTCCACGACCCACTACTTGAGGAACTAACACTCACACCTCTCCTAGACTTCTTCTTCTTCTTCTTCTTCTTCTTCTTCTTTTCAAGCCTTTTCTTTTTCACCCGAAAGTCATCATTTTTCTTTGACCCTTTCCGCTTTTTAACATGCACAGAATCCTCAATCCTTTCACAACTAGAGGACCGTCTACGCCTCTTTTTACTGACCTTAACATCTTTCTGCATTCTAGAACGAAACCTTTTACTTCTATAATCACCCTCAGAACTAGAAGATGAAATAGACACTGAACTCCTTGAACCATCACTATCACTTGAATAAGAAACAGAATCATCACAGCAGCGAAGCTTCTTTAACTTACTACTTCTCCTGGTTCTACTTTTTCTTCTTTTCTTAATTTGAACCTATACATCCAACACACATCCATAAAAAATTTTTTAAAAAAAGTTCGGCTTCTACGAAAGAATTAAACTTTGTTCAGAAAATACTTCAACCAATCATAATTATTAATTAATATTTCATCAATTACGAATAGTGCCTCATTGAATTACTTCGCTAAGCAAAGTAAAATCTGCCAATCTTTGAAGTACAATTGATAGAACATGAAAATAATAGTAGAAAGCAAAAGGAGAAAGAAATTACCTGAGAGGAAATCTTGGATCGTTTCTTCTTCTTAAGAGAAGAAGAAGGTGACTTTCCCATTGGGGTTTCTTTATTTGACCTGCAATAACCAAAAAAAAAAAAAAAAACCAGAGCGCGTTAATGGGTTTTTAAAATATTAAACAAAAAAATGTAGAGGGAAGAAGGCCGGTAATGGTAATTGGTAAAAGGCGACTGCTTTGCTCTCTCTATCTCTCTCTCTCTCGAAGAACACAACACAAGAAAGAGAAAAAGCGACTGGTCGTGCCCAAATAATTGATTCAGCAGTAACCAGACAACCGCTGAGAATTAGGCGTTATGACCGAACGATGGCGTTTTACTACTGTAACTTCCAGGTCCATTACTTTGGGCCATGGGCCTAGGAAATTGTATTCTATATTTAGGGGATTGCCAAAATTAATATTTTAAGTAAGGTCCGGTTATGATTGGTACTCTAACTTAGTGCTAATCATTCCCCTTTTAAGTATGGTTTAAAGGTAAGACCGAATAATAGTTATTAAAAAAACTATTTATAGGTTCAAGTGAATCTTTTCAAATTTTTTGAGACATTAAACAAGGTATATTATAGTATCTAAGTTCATATTTGATCTGATTAATGAGTAGAGAGATATTTACTCTTATTTTAAAGGAAATGAGACCTAAAAGGTTCAAACTCATTCCTTCAACATATGTTCAAGAAATGAGTATCACTGAACTATAAACACGTATTTAAGTTTATAATTATTATTGAATAAACCTCTTTTAATAAAGAGAAAAATTTTCAATGATACATAAAAAAAGGGGGGGTTCTCAATTTCTCATCCACTGTTAACTTTGGTTCTTTTAACAACCTAGAAAATAGGTTGTCAAAAGAATAATAATACTAATTATTAACAAATCAATGAGGTTATGTGATTGCTACTTGTCTCATATTACTTATATTTTTTAATACCCTTTAAAATAAGAAAATATTCAGATAATATAAAATTAAGGGTAAATACTTGTTTAGTTCCTATATATTAGATTAAATACATGTTTAGTCCCTAGATTTTAGAAAATGTCTTAAGACACTCTTGCTATTAAATATTTGATACTCATACCTTTATTTTTTTTCTTTGCTTTTACGACAATATCCTTACTGTAATTTTGGGAACATTAACTAATTTATTTATAAAAAAATTAATTAATTACCAATATTTTTTACTATCATATTAGCCAATAATCATTTATTAACAATTTAACCAATAATTATGAGTTTGAGAGAATTGGTATTTTCATACCCTTACAACAATCTTGCTAATAATTATTCATAAATAAATTAATATCAACGAACTTAAAAATAATGTTTAACACCTTTGCAATAATCTTGCTAAAAAATTACATTTATTCTTATTTTAGTTTTAGGATTAATTTAATAACTAACTTTTTTATAGATAAATTAATTCATGTCCCCAAGAGTGTTGTTATAAGGGTATTTTTTTAAAAGTTAGAATAATGAGGACAAAAGTATAACACAGCTGAATAAATAAGGACAAAAGTGTAAAATATTTAATAGCAGAAATGCCTTCAAGAATTTTTCAAAATATAAAAAGTAAATGTATACTTAAGCCAAAATTTGAAAACTAAAGGGATATTTACCCTAACATTTAACTCATCAGATTGTACAAAGAATGTCTGTACAAAAGTTTACATATGTAGCAACCAGCAAGCAAGCATTACTCTTTTAACAGAATCATAATTCATAGGCAGAATCAAACGGCCAGGAAGGCCGGAACTACAGTCTGGCTCTCCTCATGTACCTAATGTTTGCAAAAGTTAGAAGACACAATGTAAGAGAAACATGAACCTGGAAAATGGAACAGCTAACACAAAAGTACATTAGCGCTACTTGTCCACGAGATTCGAACTAAAGTGCTAAGGTTGTCCCAAAAAGGTATACAGCCCATACATATATATACAATAGAAGTGCATCTGTTCTTTCTGTCAAAATATTTGGTACAACGTTTTGTAGAAATGAAGCTATAACCTTCGCAGTTTCCGAGCTTCACTCTTCAGCGTCACTCACGCTTGGACGGGTGTCAATGTAGACTTCTGTTGAAAAGTCGATTTCATCGACAATCCTCCCTCTATTATATATAGAAACACATATAGTTACAGTGTAAATAAAACTGCCAGCTGGATGCCAACCGCCAAGCCAAAAGAAAAAGGGTATTTGAATGTATAAAAGAGAGACATGTCTCATGTACCTTTCAAGAACAAATTTTCCTTCTTTGTACTTTTGGCTCTTCTCGCGTGCTGACTCCTGTAGGGGAATGATCAAAAATACAAACAAGAAGTTAGCACAATCCTTCCCAAAATATAGGTGTGTGTATGTGTTAAGTACAATGTATGTGTGCAAGCATGCGAGAGAGAGAGAGAGAGAGAGAGAGGATACATATTTCCACCCAACGATTTGACCACAAGAGCAGCAAAATATGTCTGCTACAGTATGCATTCCGGAGAGCATCAGCCTCTCCTCCGAAGCTCCAACTGTGATGTTCACACTGAAATACAAACTCCATCCCATTACAAGTAAACTCAAGAGTTTCCATCTTGATTACAATTTGCTCCTCTGAATATAATTATTAAAAGGATAGATAACAAAATGGTAGCCAACTTGACTTCTTTCTTGCATGATAGATGGAAGAAAAACAAGATCACTTGTATGTATTCTCAGCCTCTTATCAAACAAGTTAAATGATTTTCCAAAGAATGACAATGGATAAGACCCATTTGAATTCATTTCATTGAGAAAATGATCATTGGCACAGGTTTCAAGATTGCACAGCTCCATATTTCTACAACTGATACTAGCAAGAGTAAATTCTCAACTTGCCCCATATGTCAAAATAAAACAAAGTACTCAACATACAAGTGCATTTAATATATCATACACCGTTCCATGGATTGACATAATGTAATATTAAAAAACAAAGATTTCAAACATGGCCACATGGGTAGGAGAACACATAAAACTTGGTTCTTGTTTTGAGAGTTTCAGACACCTTTAACAATCTAATAGCAGTATATCTTTACATCATAGCAGAGTTTATGAAAGAATTTCAAAAGATTTGGGTCATACTGCAGACAAAAATCATTTGAATAGTGCCAATAATAAAAATAAAAAAAAAGAATTTACATGCAGCTGAAGAACATCATGGTTGTTAATGCTTTCAGAAGGAACAAAAAAGAAACTATGGATCACAACCAAGTAAAATGAACAGTAAAACTATCATAATTCTTCATAAATTAACAAAGTTTTGTGCTGAATCTATCCACAATGGAACTTACGCGCTATTGAAGAGGTATGCTTTCCCTCTGCGACAATGAAAAGCCTGACCAAGTCAACCAAAACGAATTTATCAGTGAAGCACAGCAGTACAATTACATCATCTGTGTATAAATCAACCAAGAAGAATCAGCAATTTAAAAGCAAGTCAGACAAATGCAAGAAATAAACAAAACTTGCATCATTAGGACTTCCCGCTGAAGATATAAATTTGATGAAGTAGTGTATGACAACAACTAGAAAAAGAGGGCTAAGGCTGAAGTCAGCTTATCCGCTTGTCCAAGAAATGGAGTATCTGTCCAGGAGATTGAAAAGCAGCTGAGGGTGCAGAACTTGACTTTCATCCATGATGTGATGGGTCAAAGATTACTCATTTAAGCTTCACAGCCGATTTACATTCCTTTTTAAAATGGGAAGCTGAAATCTATCAGGTTTTCTTAAAGGGGAGTTTTTTATGGATCTTTTGTAAGATTCTGGGTCATATGCGAGCAAAAATAAAAATGTTCTTCGGAAACTTTCTAGGAGAAGTTTAAGCTTAAAAGCTTTTGAGGAACTTACACTTTTTAACCAGGGAGGTACCAGTAAACAACTAGCTTTGACCTTGATATGCACAAAACTTTCTGACAAGGATGTCAAGCTTCTGATTGATAAGATTACAGCAAAAAGTTAAATATTCAGCAAATTTCTTTCATATGCTGGTAGATGGCGATCAGTTCAATCTATTTTGTCTACAATGCAAGTTTACTAGAATAGTGTGGTTATTTGACCAAATGAAGTGAAGAACAAAGCAGACTAGGTTTGCAAAGCTTTGTTGTGGGATGATCCTTGGAAGGCTTTGTTGAAACAGAAAATAAAGTGGACTGTGTTAGAAGCACAAACTCCACTAAAAGGGACAACCAGAAGGAGCTTGCTAAATTCCTAATTGGAATTCAGTTATAGAAACGGGCATTTGGATACTTGGAGCCTCTTTAGTTGTCTCAAAGAGGCTCAATGAATGCAAAACTATTTTGTGCAGCATTTTACCATTACCAACTTGAATAAAATTTACGAAAAAAAAGTTGGTGCCAACTCCATACTTTAATGATTCATCTGATGTCAGTGGCATTCTCATTCTGCCCTGTTTATGGCAACAGCTTTCTCCAAAAAGTCATCAGCAACCCAACCTTGAATTATCTCCTTAATCCTTACTCTCACCACTGAGCACAGTGCAATTATCAGGGCCAGAATACCAAAAAGATGGCCATTACAGAGGCTCATTTGTATGGCTGCAACTGCAAGACCTCAATGTAGTTTGGGTAGGAAAGCAGTAAACAAAATCACCACCAAGTAGATAAGCCCACCTCCCTCGACATTTCCAATACATATGGTGAATCTTTATTCCATTCGCCGAGGACATAATTTCGAAAGACACCATGATTAGATTAAACAGGCACCCCTGTCTATACCAAGATTATGTACAATATTTAATTAACTTAAGCAGGTTTCAACGCATTCAATTATGTACCATCTTTCAAGTGAAGGTTTCTACTTTCCACACCATTCATGATTTCACATGCAGTTCTGATCTTCTAATAAACAACACAGATTATTAATTAAGAGCACATAATCAGCAAAAATTGTTACTTCTCATGTTCCATGAACTACTTGAACGCATAGCAAACAATTGAAAGACAGTAATAATAATAAACATAATTAAGTACCCGGGAAACAAGATCTTCAGGAAGGGCCAAGTGGGTTCTGCAGAACTTGCATCTGTAAGACCTTCCATCTAGCTCCACCACAAATATTCTTCCCATTTTTTTTATTTTTTATCTTTTTGCTCGTTGCAACTGAAATCTGTAAAACCCTTTTATCTTTTTGCTTCTTGTTCTTGTAACTCAAACGGCTGCCTTGAGTTCAGTTTTGGATTCAGACAGTGTTTAAGATAAGACACGACGCATTTTTTCGGCTTTCAGGATCTGTTGCTGACATTGCCCGGTTAGTTTCGTGACGTCGCATGATTGGGCTTGCTTCGGTTTCAGATGTTAATAGCCCACATATCCCTTCAGATTGGATCGAGTAAATTTTGTTGTCAAAATTACTCTCCAATATTTTTATATTTTGTTGCCAAAATTACTCGCCAATATTTAATATGTGTAAATCACTGCTTCTGCATCTGAAAAGGATTGGTGTAATTGAAAATCCGTGGGTGTACTTAGCAACTTTCTCCGGTGTCAAATGACCCGAGCTAAGTTGTGTACATTTTTTCAATAAAATATTACCCGTGGGAGAGAGTTTTTAGTGGTAGGGACATTATGAATTAGTTGTTTGCTAAAAATAATAAGTAGACTACAAATTAAAGGTAGGCAATGAGCCGTGCCGTCTTCGTGCCGTGTTAAAAAAAATCCATTAATTTTTTTTTTCTTTAACCTCACAATCACATGCCCAACATATCTCAAAAAGTCCATATGTCCAGTGTGTCCAAAAAAATTCACATATCTGATGTATTTTATTCAAGTCCGCTTGACTGATATATTTTTTTAAACTCATCAGCCTAATAATAATAATAAATTATTAAAAGATGAATTAATATTTTATTATCAATTTATTATAAATTCACAATTATTATTTAATTTCACAATAACCAATCATAACACAACAATACATAAATTTAATTCCATAAATCATAATAATGATTAATTAAAATTAAAATACAATCTTGAAATAACAATTACTTAAATTAAATTTTAAAAGCTTATGCTAAAAAAGTATATTAAAATTTTGAATTTCAAGATATTTGTAAAATCATAAGATTTTATATTTACTTTTTATTACAAAATTTTACTTGGATATACTTTGACTCATGTATTATTGATGGACCACAGGCCGCGCGCTAGCCTACCAATAAAACGTGCTTATTACGTATCTTTTCGAGTACCATGTTTTGACTCATCCTCTAATTGTACCGTACTTTTTAAGACACATGTGTCTAAAATTTTAGGCATGGTCCGGCCCACATATGTGCCCTACCGAAACGTATTTGTGCCGTATAAATATATATCGTGCCACGTGCCACCAGACCCATTAGCCATCTCTACTTGTAATTAAAAAAAAAAAATTATTTTCATGAGAATAGCTCAATTAATTTGACTCTTGCAACGGAAATGAGAGGTAAAATGATTTATTCCCCCTCATACTAACTTACCTACCTTTGAGGTAAAATCGAGACGCGCGTTGCGTAATTTCCCTAACATGTCACTTATTGAAGTATATGTCGTCATCTCTTTTGAAAACTAATTACTGATTAGAGATTTAATATTAAATTACTTAATTTCATCTTTCCGTAGTCCTGAAAGTGAACGTTGGCCCTCCATACGACCAAACAAATTTAGATAAAATATGTTTCAAATATACATTATATTTAATATGCATAGTTGTAGACGTTATTAAACTATAGATTAAACTTCTTGAAATGTCACAAGAGGTCTGGTATCCCAATGAGTGGGGGAAGAACATAAACAATTCTTAATTTCTATATCCTTCTAATTTTTTTTTACGTCGCATTCATCGATCTGAACTTAAAATCTTTTTATGAATGAATGATTTTCGATGGATGCTGCGGTTCTCTATTCATTGAGGTGTAGTTCTAATTGGGTGCACTAATCAATTTTTTTTTAAAAAATAAAAATAAAACAATTCCGCACCATTCGTGTTCAAAGTTGAAAGTTTTCTTTCAATTGGGTATCACAATCCAAACAAATCGTAAACTATATTAATTAATCATCAAATTCTTTCAATTGTGTATATGTTTACTGTGCTTACAAATGCTGCTTCAGCCAACCCCCAACCTTGCATTTTGCATTGCTTTTTATCTGTAAGTCGGGACACGTGTGCTATTTGCTTTGGGTGTGTATGTGTTACAGATGCTGTAACATGGCAACCTCCGTTTGTTTCGTAGTGCTTTCTTCAACTTGTCCAATGCTCTCAATCATCGTCACAAATAAACAAAACCCCCCACCGAAGGCAGCATTTTTTTAACTAACACGCCCGTTACACGACAGCCCAATGAACTGCAGCTTTCATGCGGGTCACTCACTGGAGCCGGACCGAACCTTTCCCTATCCGCTAAACTCTCTGCTGTTGCTTCTCTTGGAAGCACGTCCGCAGGCTAACACGTGGCTAATTTCCGTGCGTTAGCCGACGCCCAGCCATCAGCTGTCTGTCGTCTTGGACACGTCACCACCAAACCCCCCCCCCCGCTTATAGTTTTTCAAACATTCGTACAGATACCATGTGAATCTTTACACGTGGACACAGACGACTGGTGGGAGAGGTATTGGCTTGATGGCTTCATTATCAAAGAAAGAAAACCGTGGTGTTCGTTGATTCCAGACGACAGGCAGTCCGGGACCCACAAAAAAATGCGGCTGCCGCGCCCTTTCTCGCGAGACTGATTCACACGTGGATCCATTGAAAAATAAACACTTTTGAAAGTGGTTTTTTTTTTTTAAATAAAAATATTGGTATTGTATTTGGTCTTAGATTTTTTAAGATTGAGTGCAATTAAAAATTTGTAATCTTACTTTATTCGCATTTACCGCCATTTTGGGTGTTTTCTTCTTTTTTTTTTTTTTTGAGTTAATACTTTGTGTTCAATCCTCTAACCAAGAATAATACATTTATGGTTACTTTATTTTTTTCATTAGAGCAAATAATAAATTTTTATTGTCACCTGACATTTCTTGAACACGTAAATAATAATTTTATATTTCAATTATAATGAAAAGTTTAGGATAATTCTTATTAAATTCCTTGTAGAATACACTTACGTAAACCAATCCTACACATTAAGAATTTGTTTATTAAATATTTGAAATTTGAAATTTTATTCATTTCATTTTAAAATAAAAAATTGACTTATTTAACTTTTTATAATTTATGTCTAATTTTCATATATTTACATCTAAATAGAAAAATTGAATTTTTCTTATTGTTATATGAATACAAAAAGGTTTGAATGTAAATTAAATATTATATCCCCAAATTATCTCCATGAAATATATTTATTTCTTAAACTATAAGACCTAATCATTTTTTCATTTATTTGACAAAGACATAAATATCAAATAATTATGTTTAAATTTTTTAATAAAAATAAATAAAATTCATTTATATTTTAATATTTAAAAATGTGTCATTTAAATATTTATATTCAGATTTCAAAAAAATCAATATGTTCATATTTTAAACTAAAAAAATAAATGCTACCTAACTTTCATAACTGAAACTTGAAAACAACAAAAAATCTAGTTCGAATGAATTAAGTATGCCACCAAGCCACCGATAGCCAATGCCATTAACCGTTTCAAGTCCTCTCCATTTCGAAAGTTCAATAATTTATTTTTTTCTATAATTTGTGAATAAGACTTTATGTAGTTATGAGTATATTACAAGTCAATTTTTTTAAATTTTTTATAAATTTCAGATTATAATATTTGTAAATTATAACATTAAAAGAAAAATAACTGTTAATGTTAAAAACAAAAAACGAACATGTTTTAGAAAAATGAATAAAATATTCTTTAGAAATAAAAAATAAAAAACTATTGCTTTCCAATCGGACGGTGGAGGTTCGCAATAATTTAACTCGTATCCCGACAAGTACCTTGTGAACACGGAATTAGTCTCCCATGGCCCCCACATTTGGACGCCTATCGCGGAACACGCTGATTCGGTGTCGTATAACCCAGCGGCGGTTTCGCTGTCGGTGCCGCCTAATAATTAATAATTAGCAAAATCAATAAATAAGAAAAACCAAGAAACAGCCAGCCACAAGAAACTCATTTCAAGTTAAATGATGACTCTCCCACCACACGCTTTCCATTTTCATTACCAACCGTCTGATTTGAAACACCCGAGGAATCGTTTGATGGGCAGACATGATAACAAAAGAAAAACAAGTAACAAAGTTCGAGAATCACGAGGAGATTTAAGTGGGGCCCACTTTTGTTTCTCGCCATGAAGCCGCCCCTCTTACCCGCTTCTGAATTAAAAAAGTAATTTAAATCAAGTGGGGCCGCAAGGGGTGACGTAAGCGGAAAAAATACTAGCAGCGTAAGCTGCTCAACGCCGATTCTCTCGCCGTTTCGCAAAGCATGGCTTCTAAGTATTGCATCTCAGGACCCGACAGCGCCGGCGAGGCGGCGACATGTTTGTACTTGAATCATACCTTTTTTTTAATTAAAAAAAATTAAAATTCTACACGTAAAATGTAGTAAATAAACAAAAATAAAATTTCAAAAAATTTAATTAACAATAAGCTTGATTGTAGTAAATAAATATTACATAAATTTTAATTGTTGCATTTATGGGGATAGAAGATACTATATTCTAAAAAAGTATGTCATATCTCTTCAAGTTTGATTGAGTACTCCCAATTTAGACACCATCAGATGAAAATATGAAGTAAATAAGAAAAGTTAAAATTGCTTATAGGTATAAAACTAATAACAAAATCTTATCAAGACAATTATTTTTCATTGTTTAGTAAATGAAATAAATATTACTTTTCAGATGGTAAAACATATCCAGATAGTTTATAAGAAGTGAGAGTTATTACTACATTCAAATATAATGGATAAACTTTATAATTTGTTATTTTCAAACCGTCCTCTTTATTTGAGTTGATTTATTTTTTTTTTCTTCCTAATAAAAATTAAAAATATATATATTAATGATTTAAAAAATAAGAAGTCAATTTTTACACCAAACATAAACAGTTTTCATCTTTGTTCATCGCCGGAGTACAATGATTAAAAAAAAAAGTTTAATTTTATTCATGCATGTATTTGACTTATATCTGATTTACATCTTTTTATTTAGTTTTCTCGGCAACCAAACATAGGCATTAATTAACTTGAAAAGATGGAAAATTTTCTATGATGAACGAGAAAATCATTGAATTTGACTAAAACACTTAACATTCAAAATCAAACAAAGATTATAAAAAGGGGATTCTCACTTCTCTTATATCATTTGACTAAGCATTAAACATATATATATTTCTAACGGCAGCAGTTAAAAACAACGTGGAGTAACCGTCCTAAATTTTCCAGTTGCAAAAACAAAAATACGAAGATCGACCAAAGGATCTTGCTAGGGTCACTATATACACATCACCATCACGGTACACGTCAGCATTAGCTTCAGTCCAAAAATTCAAGCCACTTCAGGTGGAGGAGGGAGATTAAGATCAAGATCAAGATCAAGATCAATCAATCTTCTCTCAGACGAACGAGGATCGTAATCAACGACGACCGATGACGAATCGGAGTCGCTCTGGGTCCCGCCGGGACAAAAACCAACACGGCGTGCATCACGGTGAGTCGCAACAGCACCACCGGAGGAGAAAACGTCGAAGAAAATGACCGGACGCGCCGCGGCGACTGGGAAGCACGCGCCGGCATTACGGTAGCTGTTGAGAGCGAGGTTTAGCTGTGGCAGCGGCTGTGGCTGTGGCAGCAGCGTCGGCGGAGGAGGAGAGGATGACTCCACGGTGCTGCTCTGGCTGGGGCTGCGGGCGAGGGTGCCAAGGATTTCGTTTGGCGTTGGGAAGTTTGTCTTGGCTTTGGCGCCGCGGAACTCACGCGCTGCTGCGTCGTAGGCACGTGCTGCTTCCTCGGCGGTGTCGAAGGTGCCGAGCCAGACGCGGGTTTTCTTCCCCGGGTCCCGGATCTCGGCGGCGTAACGCCCCCACGGCCGCTTCCTCACTCCTCTGTATCGGATCTCCATATCCTTCGAATTCGGATTCGGGTGAGAGGATGGTTTGTTGAGCTTATCTCTCGGAGCCATTTTGAACAGAGGAGCAAATAGTTGTTTGTTAGCTCTTGAAGGAAACGAGAGCTGTGGCGGCTTTATATAGAATAATATGCGGGGAAGAGAGAGAGAATGTGTGTGTGTGTGTGTGTGTGTGTGTGTGTGTTAAAGCGACACCGCTTTTGTGGGCGCTTGTTGTTGGGTACAGTAAAAGCAAGAGATGTGGTGTGGCTTCCCTTACACGAACTAATATTCAGTTCAATTATGTTGACTAATGAGACTGCGCCACGTTGTGACCTTAGGGATTCTTGTTATCGTTGCATGGTCGAAATATTTAAGAAATTTTCTATCTTATCTTATGGCATTCAATAATCCTTACGCACCTTATATTTAGTAGACATTTATTTATTTATTTGACACCAGGATTAAATGCCGATATTTTTAAACGAATTTTTTACGTAATTAGTTTTTGAAGCCGATGCACAAACTAAAATGGCCCTGGATGTTTATATTTACATTGTTGAAAAAAAATATATATATTAATGAGAGCCTGTATTTAATGAAAGCCTACTGAAAACGCTAAGGGCACGAGCACGCCACTCACGTGCTACGGCGCTTCGCTTTTTCACTCGGCGCGGTCAACGATGACTTTGACTCTGCTGTTTCAAAAAAATAATTATGGGCTCCAGACGCCCTGCCGCAGCCAAACGTAGTGGGTCCACACTAGACATGATAAATATTGAGCCCCCTTACTAGTAGACGCGTGGCACGCGGTTTCCCTAAGGAAACGTGGCAGCAGATAAGTCCAAGGGCGGCTATGATAACGGCGGTTATGACGGCAAATCTGTGTGCCGCTTTCTGTTTCTCTTTTTTAACACGAACGGGAATAACGGCGGTTCATCTATTTTTAGATATTTTCTTTTTCTATTTTTGATTGATGATTTGTCGGCTTTCTCCGTCCTCTGGCCGCGTAAATCGGATCGTATCCATCCACCCGATCCCGCGGAGATGTTGACTCACTAGAATCGGACGGCTATTATGGTGATTCCCGTTGTGATTTGACACGTGTAGATAAGAAGTCGTCGTACAGACATGGGAATGAAAATAGTCAGTGCTGCTTCATATGAAATTCTGCCACGTGAATTTTTTAAATACTAGTGGACAACTTAATTTTTTTAAAAATTTTAAATTAACATATTTTTTCAAGGTGTGACTTAAAACTCTAGGATGCAATATCTGCACCATACATCCATCCATATTTTTTTTTTTAAGATTTTCTTAAGTAATATTTATTATAATTTATACTTAAATTTTGTAGTATAAAAATAAATAAAGAGCAGAGACACTAGATGAATCAATGATGAATTTTATTTAACTGTAAGCTACATTTATGTGACGCCCCAAACTAAGTGTAGTTTAGTAAACCAATAGAAACAACACCCCCACTCGTTGAAAACTGAAACAATTGTCCAAATTTAGTAAAGAATAATTCAATGTTGCAAATGGCAGAGAGCTCAAAAATATTAATGAGTTAACTTGTATTTGTTTGGGTTTGGAAGCATGAACTTGAAGATAAGTTTCTTATTTATTTGATTTTTATCCAATTAAACATAATCTTTAGTTTTAATTTTAAACAACCATGGGATGCTTTGTAAAAAGAATAAAAAAAATATAAATATAAATAAAAACACACACACACTACCATTGGATTAAAGGTACATTTGGGATTGAGGTGATGTAGTTTTTAAGATACAACTGTTGTGCAAAAAATGTATAATTATGAAATAAAAGATAATAACATATAGTAAATATAAATTTTAAATAATAATGTTGATAAAATTATTAAAGATATAATAGATTTTTCATTATACAAGTGAAAAATCATATCAACATACCTTCCAAGATACAACAGTTAATGTTTACCAAATATTTTAACACTATAACTTTTAAGTTACAGTTGCCCAACTTTAATTTCAAATGCACCCTAAGTGACCTTAGATTAGATTTTTCATACCTTAAATTTGTGATTTTTTTTTAACAATTTTGTAAGAAAAGTACTTATATTAACTATCGTTAGGCAGTATCTATTGATACTAAAGAATATAATTCTTTTTGCCAAAGATTAGGGGCAAATGTAATTATCTACAACATTGCTTTATCTCATTCCATCTCTCCACAAATTAAATGGGACCATGATATTGGGATTGCTGATTACAATAATATTGCTTTTTTTTCTCGCCAAAGTAAATTCATAATATTAGTTGCAACCCAAAACTAGGTAGGGAATATATATATGTGTGAATAAAAATTTCAATTCCTAATTGAGATTCGGGATTTCGTATTGATGGAGATGGGATTGATCCACATTATTAGGACCAATTTAAAAGCAGTGGGATTCGGGATTGAAATTGAACCCAATTGTAATTTTGGTACAAGATTAAGATTTATCTCAAGATTTCATAGGATCCCAAATCTGCTCAATTATTTAGCTAACAATGTGTTCAATTTTATTTTTTCTTTAACATTATTAATTATATATTGCATAATTTGCAATGTTCTTTATTTTTTCAATTATATTGGAGATAATGTTAATTGAGTTGTTAATGGAAACACATATATTTAATATACATTAACATTTTAAATTAAATCTAATCAAAACATGTAAACAAAATTAAAATATTAATTGATGTGGGCCATTCGGGATATTTGTGATAATTGAGAAGGGACGGGATTTTGAATCGTCTGTAATTAGTTTTAATTTTGATCCCACAATTACAAATTCTTGGCCATCCCAGCTCATTGTCATCTCCATATTTAGGGGACCTATTTAATTAAAGGGATAAATCTGTATTTTTTTGAAAAAATATAAGAAGTTAGGGATCCAGATATAATTACACATTCTCAAAATAGAATCAATCCAAACGTGGCTCAGGTAAAGCCGACAAACAAAATGCGTTCCCGATTTCGACAGTTGAAAAGAATTTACCGGGAACACTTCCAACAGAAATTCAAATTCCATTCTCAATTAACAACCCAATTCTCAAAACTTCAATCTTGCAACTCGGTTACTTCACATAAAACCCTAATCCCCATTATCAATTTGCAAGCCAGAAACGCTGAGTTTCTTTTTCTGGGCAGAATCGAAACAGCTCAGTTGGTTCATTCACTCGCTAATTCTGATGAAAAGTCCGAGTTTCAACGTTACCCAGGTGATGAAATAGCAATAAATGTTCAAAATATTCTCAAGACCTGTAGCGTCAGCACAAAAGGAGAAATTGAGAAAGCTCTGAACCAATGTGAGCTTACACTAACTGATGATTTGATTGTAAATGTTATTAACCGTTATCGTTTTGATTGGGAAGCAGCTTATACATTCTTCAAATGTGTGTCTAGAGAAGGTGATTATTCACCCGGGTCTAATGTTTTCAATGCGATCCTTGATGTTCTTGGGAGAGCGAGGCGTTTTGTGGAGTTGATACAAGTGTTTGATGAAATGCCTGAACTAATGAATGAGAAAACTTATGGAATCTTGCTTAATAGATATGCAGCTGCACATATGGTAGAGGAAGCAATTGGTGTTTTTGATAGGAGGAAAGAGTTTGGGGAATTGGATGATTTGTCTGCTTTTCAGAATCTATTGTTGTGGTTATGTAGGTACAAGCATGTTGAAGTGGCTGAAACTTTTTTCGAGTCTAAGAAGAATGAGTTTGGTTATGATATAAAGACAATGAATATTATTCTCAATGGATGGTGTGTGTTGGGGAATGTTTATGAGGCAAAAAGGTTTTGGAAAGATATAATTAAATCTAAATGTGAGCCAGATTCTGTTACTTACGCAACTTTCGTAAATGCACTAACCAAGAAGGGGAAATTGGGGACAGCATTGAGGTTGTTTCAAGCTATGTGGGAGAAAGGTCGTAAACCTGATGTGGTTACTTGCAACTGTATCATCGATGCACTTTGTTTCAAGAAAAGGATTCCTGAAGCTTTGGAGGTTCTTAGGGAAATGAAGAATAGAGGTTGTCTCCCAAATGTCACAACTTACAACTCGCTGATCAAGCATCTATGCAAGATTAAGAGGATGGAAACGGTTTACGAGTATTTGGATGAAATGGAGCAGAAGAATGGAAGCTGTTTGCCTAATGAAATAACTTTCAATTACCTGCTCAAGTCTTTGAAGAAACCCGAGGAAGTTCCTTGGGTATTGGAGAAAATGGAGAGAAATGGATGCAAGATGAGCACTGACACATACAATGTGATTTTAAAGTTGTATGTAAACTGGGATTGTGAAGACAAAGTAAGACATACATGGGAAGAGATGGAGAAAAAGGGGATGGGACCTGACCAGCGATCTTATACCGTTATGATTCATGGGCTGTATGATAAGGGAAGGTTAGAGGATGCTTTATCTTATTTCCATGAGATGAGATTGAAGGGAATGGTACCCGAGCCAAGGACTGGGATTTTGGTGAATGATATGAACATAAAGTTGAAAGAGAGGGGAGCAGGGCAAAAAGGTGACAAAACTCACAAGTCTAGGACTAAAAGGGAATGCATGAAAGAAAAAGGGAGATGAAATCTTGATATTGGGGAATTCCGAAGAAGCACAAAAATTCCGAAAAGAAAAAAAAATGTTTTTCAAGTTTAGGAGTTTGTATTATACTCTTATTTGAGAAATTTTTCTAGTTGAGTTATAACAGTCCCTGCTAGTAGTTATAATTATATTATGGAATAAAGGCTTTGTCTGAGTTTCTCAGTTTACATCCATCAAAAGATGTCGTAAGCTATTGTACCTATTCAGCTTATACTGGGTAAAGCTTAACGTGGTTTGCTATTGTAGCTTCAAATTTATCTGCAGCAAACAGCTTAGCCATATTCAACAAGCAAATGCCAATGAGCAGATGTAATAAGTTCTAATCGACAACTACAGTTTCATTTTCTTAATTCATTCAACTCAAGATTGGTTATAAACAGCAGCAGCGTATCATTCAATGGTCATATTTCTCACCTGTTTTCGCCCCTGTAAACTCAACATGACATCTGATACTAGGGTCATATTTCTTGATCTCAAGTTTTACCTTACTCTTTGTATTCCTCATCTTGGCATAGAAATTTCCGGGCCCAGCAGATGAAACAAGCTTGATAACTTTTACATTCTTGTTCTTCCTTGTCTCTCCCCACCCTTTCATTTTCCCTGCTCCTCTTCTGATGGGAGTCACCACCCCTTTTTATACTCTTCTTCTGTGATTAAAAAACATTTTATATATCAAAAGATTCTAACACTCAAAAATGATGATGAATGCAATGCTTTTAGTTTAGAATTCTGTGCAAATAGAAACAGCAAACTTTGATGCAAGCAGCGGCACACCTAGCTACACTGAATCAACTATATAAAGTAAAAACTGGGAAACACTACAATTCACCAGTTCAGTAAAACCATTACTAAAGTAAATAAGAAAAAGAGTAAAAAACACGGAAGGGTTTTTCTATAACCAAATGCACTGTTAAAACTCACTTTTGCCTTCACACACAACCTCATCATTTTACTGTTACAATTGGGTCAGCAAATTCACACTTTCAGCAAAATAGTAAAATTGCTCATTGGACGTTAACTAGAGATACGTGCCCCTATAGGCCAATCATTTATCAACAACACATCAGATGAAATTATACTTTACAAGAATCCTGATCTTTTCTTCTTCACAACTGGGTGTCTATGTCCATGGCCAAGCTTATAACTTTATCAAATAATTCTTGATTTCATCTTTATCCACTAATCATTACTACGGAATTGTTTTGACATGCAGATCAAATTGTTGAAACGGGCATGTCCAATGACACATAATAAAAAGTGAACAATTTTCTATTTGTGAGACTTTGAAGAAAAGACATCAACTTGCAAAAGTGGGTACCTTTCTCAAGCTGGAGTTGGAAGCATATCTTCTTGCCAAGCAATCAACGATTGTCGAGTCGGCTTTTCAAAAAAATAGATCACCAAACCCCTACAAATGAACATTTCCCAGAATTTTAACCCAGATAACAACCTTTACTGAACCATGCCTGATAATTCAGCTTACATACACAGCTTGGTTAGAAAACAAATGGGTTGACTCATTTTTAAGAATCGACAACAGTTCACACAAAAAGATTCAAACATTTCTAGTCCAGTCTCTTGTTTTTGGTAGCGTTAATATTTCCAGCAATTAATCAGAGTGAACAAAGAAAAGGTTACTTATTTTCTAAGAAAAAACTACCTTTTACAAAAAGAGACCTAACTTTTATTGTTTTAGCCTCTTGTATTTGGTAGTTTTCACTCTCCCAGCAACAAATCAGAGTTAAAAGGGAAGGTCATGAGTAACTGCAACAGAAAGAGAAAGGCATAACCTTTGAAGAAGGGAGCTGGCTAAGTTACAGAATCTGCAACTTACAGATCCAGCTTAGTCAGCTCTTAATTGGATGCATTTGGATGGTTTTTCCTCTCTCCTCAGGACACGTGTGCTCTTCTCCTTGGGTGTGTATGTTACAGATTCTGTAACACAGCAACCTCCTTGAAGAAGACGTTGTGATCGAGACTTGTGGAGAAACTGAAGGACGTGAAAGTGGTCAAAATTGACTGAGTTGAAGAAGAAAGGTGGGTTTTGGAAAATGTGTTTCTTGGCTTGCAAGAAACAGCAAAGCAACGAAGAACAAATGCCATCTTTGTCTCTTTGTCTCTTTGTCTCCTCCTCTCTGTATAATTGAAAGTTTGAAGTTGACGTTTCCTGTCCTACTATCTGTAGCATAGGACCTGTCTATGTTACAGATTCGGTAACAAACATCTCCCGTCATCCCACCATCCGATTTTCTTTTGTTCAGTTTCTCACTCCACATCCAACCACATCCAACGGCTGATGCTGCAGTCTGTACCTTACAGAATCTGTAACGTAGTTTTGTCCCTGTAGCTTATTATGAGACTTTTTGGATCCACACTATAATGCATCCGACAAGAAGCAGGTGTGTCATTCTATTTACAAGGAAATAAAGGGAAATTTATAGTAATAACTATTAAAATTTTGATTTTTTTCATCTTAACCCTTCAAAAATATTTCTATCAACATTAGTCATAAAACAACTTTTGAGACCAAAATACCTCTCCTCATCTCTCCCCCAACACTCCCTTTTCACTCATCTCTCCCAAACCGATCCAACTCCCATCATTGGCAGCAACTTCAAACCTCGTCGGCGGCGGCTCCATCTCTCACCGGCATCCGATCTACGATCTACAACCTTAAACAAAACCTAGGTTAGTCATTTTTCTTATTTTCATTAATTTAAAATGAGATTTTAGAATAATAATATTTATAACTTGAGAATAATGGTGGTTGTGGTGGTGTTTGTGGTGGTTGGTGGTGTTTGGGAGTATTGTTTTTCGATTTTGAAGTGTTGTGGCTTAATTTTGGGTGCGGGGAGGGAGGGGGGCAGGGGGCGCGCGAGTGCCCATCGCTGGACAGCAGCGCGCGCTCATGCGCGGCCCGCTGTCGCACCAAATCTGGTGCGACAAGCGCGCGGCTGTCGCACCAGTTTTTTGGCTTGTCGCACCAGTTTTGGCCTGTCGCACCAAAAATTAGAGTGGCCTTTTTTTTTTTAACGAGCCAATTTTTTCTGTAAATGTAATGTAATAATTTTATAAATATTACAGATACATGGCGAAATCAGAATCACTGGATATCGAAGTAGGCAAGATGTATTTTCGTTATGCCGATCACTTTCCTGGTCAAATTTCGAGCATGTGTAAGTTATCTTCGGTCCTAAAAGCCATCGGGGAAAAATTAACAAAGCGGCAATTAAGTATGTTTAAAAAGGATATATTTGGGCATTTCTTGGAGTGTCGAAGTTTTCCATTTAGTGGGGTAATTTTGCACAATCTTTTACTGAAGCAAGTGGCCCATGAAGAAGATAGCCGTGAGGATCAGTTATGGTTTCAAATTGGTGAGCATTTGATTCGCTTGTCAATTGTCGAATGGTGCTTGGTTA
Source organism: Citrus trifoliata (assembly GCA_018350135.1). Lineage (NCBI taxonomy): Eukaryota > Viridiplantae > Streptophyta > Magnoliopsida > Sapindales > Rutaceae > Citrus > Citrus trifoliata. The sequence goes on along the minus strand of VKKW01000253.1, from coordinate 92,488 downwards.
CTGGACTTTCATTTGGTGTTGATACTAATAAAAAAAATGATGAAACAGAGCAGAGGCTACGGAATACGTATTTTGGTAGTGTGCGGCGTAAGATTAATGTGAATGAATTCGATGCAGTATTTAAGGAGTTGAAATTCGAGAAAATGGACAATATGGACGCATTAAAGATTGCGCTGTTTTATTTTGTGGACAGAGTACTAAATGCAAGAAAAAATGACTGTCAAATCAATTTCGATTTGCTTGACCAAGTTGATGATATACAGTACTTCCGAAATTGTCCATGGGGGCTATTATCGTGGGAAATGATTTACGAGAGTCTTGACAATGCACTGTTCGAGAAAGACGAGAAATTTAAGAAGACTCGGTTGAAAAATCCAGATCATAACATTGAAAAATACAATCTTTACGGCTTTACGTCCGGGGTTCAAGTGTGGTTTTTTGGTTTATTAATAAGTTTTATAGTATTAAATATTTTATAGTTGTTTTATTTGATTTTTCACTTTAGTTGTTGTAGGCTTGGATTTACGAATCAATCGGAGGGTTGCCATCAACATGGGTTATCAAAACGAAGAAGAAGATTCCCCGCATTCTGCAATGGAAGCCCATGGCATCTTCGAGAATCAACTTTGAGGAGGTTTATTCGTTCTTCAACGACGAATCTCGTCTTGTAAGTAATATGTATTACTTATTTTTTTCACTTTACTAAATTTAAGTTGAGTATACTTACTTAAAACTTTCAATTGAATTTATGGCAGAGTGACGTTTTACAAACTCTTGAGCCAAATTCAAAGGAGAGTAGCAGAAAATATTGGCTCTCTGTGAAGGATTACTTGCCAAGAATTCCAGACTGGGTTCAGAAGGTCGGTATACTGTACGTACTAAAAATATTTTTATCAAAATTTTTTACTTTTCATTTACTAATTTTAAATGATACTTTATACAACACCAACCTTCAATCAATGCGATGCCGTCGGTTACAAGACAATCAGACGAGCATGACGATCATGACGACATACCAAACCCAATACCAGAGCAGCGTCATGATACTTTTGAGGATGAGGTGGCTGTTGATGACCACCAGCAGCAAACAGACAACTCTGATGAAGCACGAGAGTCTGAGGTTATAAATATTATACGATATTTTTCCTTAATAAATTATTATTTTTTATTGTTATTCTAAAGTTTAATTTTTTTCTTTTATAATAGTCGAGAACAAAGCAGTTTAATGATTACGTAAGACGACGGCTGGATAAGATTAATCGTAACGTGTATGAAATAAAGTCAGAATTAAAAGATTTTAAAGAAACCGTTGTTGACTTCATCGACACATTTTCTAAACGTCCAAATAAGGATTCTCCCACTACACGCTCGTATTCGGTAAGCTAATTTAAATTTAATAATTATGTTCGTTTAACTTTTAATTTGATAGTTATTTAATATGTTCTTCTTGGCGAATGTACAGGCCCCGGATGACTATGGAGTGTATACTGACGTGGGCAATGAAAATTTGTCTACGCCCACGTCATTATATAGTTTTTACGGGGATGTTAGTGGGGAGAGCATGCAGGTGTTCACAGAATTGCCTCCGGAAGTTAGTAAGTTCGGCTGCGTGTACATACCATCGTATGTTTATAACAATCCTTACATGATTCCTCCGGTCAGTTCTCTTTTGCAAGTCAACACTCTACAGGAGCAAGTTCTCTTTTGCAAGTCAACCAACCCTTCCTTAAGCCCACCGCCTATAACTTGAAAGCGATGCAGGGACACCAACCGAACTATCATTCTTTCAGCTATAGTTATCCTCTCAGTGACTATTTCATCCGCCCATGTTGTTAGCCGAGTAGTCATTGATTCAGCCACAATTTTTCTATCATAAAACCATTGTTGCAATGTTTTCCTAAAGTGATCAACAAGATGAGTAACATGAAATTTTTAAGGTTCCCTCATGAAAGCATTAACACTCTCCGCGATGTTGGTGGTAAGAATGATATACCTCCTACCTTCAAACTGAGACCTTGCCCAATTACACGTACCGACATTATTTTCTAGGTAATCAGCCGCACCCGAGTGGATCATCCACAACCCTTCAAGTTGTCTCTTAAATTCCTCGTGGCCATATGCTTTTGCTGCATTAATAAAGGCAGACTCAAATTCATCCCAAAGAGCTTTGGACATTCTAAATTGTGACTTAATTTTACCTTTGACGTGGTAAAAACAAACACCATGAGTTGCATTGTGAAATACTTTAAGAACGGCTCTCCTTATGGCAGTGCATCGATCAGAGATAATTACCAACTCAGGTCTATCGCCAATCACTCCGTGTAACTTCATTATAAACCATTTCCAAGCATCATTGTTTTCTGAATCCATGATCCCAATGGTTAATGGATACAATTGATTGTTACCATCAAGACATGTTGCCACGAACATGCTTCCACGATATAGTCCCTTCAGATGAGTACCATCTACAGCAATGACAGGCCGAATGTACTGCATAAACCTTTTAATGGAAGATCCGAGTGCTACAAAATAGTACAAAAAATTACCATCTCCATCCTGCTCGAGGTGAGTGACTGTACCCTCATTCGATGTAGTTAGTACATGAGAGTATTTAGGGAGCAAGTTGTATGACTCTGCATGGTTGCCTCGAACTATTTCAAGACCAACTTCTCTTGCCCGATATGCCTGCTGGTATGTTAAATGAACACCATATTCATGTTGCATATCTGCTCTTATGTTATTGGGAGTATAAATCCTCTTATCTTGAGTATATTTTTCTGCGATAATATGACCGACAACCTGGCTTCTTACTTGATGACGTCCATCCACCAATATCTCATTATGACAAGTGTGTACATTATCAATTCTCTTCACCACCCAAGGAACATTTTGTTCGTTCGAACATCTAGTTGCTTGAATACGCCATTTACATGATTCTGAACAACAGTGAGCCTCGAAACGTGTCGTAGTAGACCGTGCAATCTTAAAATCAAACTTATCTCTAAAGGCCACCTTGCGTAGTTGTAATATAAGCTCATTCTTCTCAGCAAATAGCTTACCCACACTGATATCATCTCAGTTACAACTGCTAACAAAGCTTGGAGCAACCATGTTCGAAGGCAAAGTTGGAGCAAGACTTGTAAGGGGGTCAATTCTCCTTCTCGATCGAACCATAGAAGGAATAGGTCTATTGCCTCTGTTATTCACAGGAGTATTGTCTTTACACTCATCCTCATGCTGAAACGACGGAACATTCGAAGGACTGGCTCCTCCATCATCACCATCATTATCGAAACGAGTGCCTCCCCTCGTATTATTAAAAGGTTCTGCACAAACATTATCCCCATCTGTCTCATTATGAAAATCATCATTGTCCCGAAAATCATTGTTGTGATACGGAGAATATCGTTGCTCCAACGACGTTGTTATTGGAAATACCGTTGCTCCAACATCCTGTAACGTAACGTCATTATCATCAATGTTGTCATAATTGTCGTGGATTGAAGAGTAATATTGCTGCAGCGATATTGTCCTTGGCAACACCTCTTCATCATTATCAGGGCCAAATATATTTGCTCTAAACGAAGTTTCTGTATCGACATGTGGCTCAATACCTTCGTTCGGAACTCGAGGTGATGTGGTCACGAATATAGGAATGCATCCAAAATTAGCTACGTCAGATGCCATATGCAACACAACCCTCACCATTTCATCATCACATATATCCATGGGCATTGCACATATACGATATAATGTATTACTAGACCTCAAAGTTGTCTTCATGGTGAGACCATAGTCATTAGGGTTTATTTGTAACACCTCGTATACTCTTGCCAAGAACTGATCAAACAGATAATTTTTTCCAACAAAAAAAGCTCGATTTTTACCATTCACGTACTCCATACGGCCATTCTCTAATGTCTCCCACCAACCATCGTAACACAATTCAAGTACAACTGAATCCATTAAGCCTGAAATTATTTTAAAAAAAATTATTTGAGCCCTATTAAAATAATACAGTTTTAATGAATCTTCAAGGGTGGGTGCGACAGGCAACCTGTCGCCCGAATCTTGGTGCGACTGAGTGATGTCGATTTGTGTTGGATCCGGATAGATTATCGGATATCACTTTTACCGTTGTCTTTTGCGGTCGCCGTTGGCTGATAATTCAAGAGTGAAAAGCTGCTTTTGGTTTGGCGATCTGGGAGAAACAATGTTGGTTTTGTTCTGTAAAGAAGGGTAATTTGGGAAGAAAAGCTTGTGTTTGGCTAATGTTGATAGAAAAAAATTGAGAGGGTTAATTACGAAAATAATAAAATATTAATGGTTATTTTCGTAAATTTCCCAGAAATGAAAGTGTCACACAATAAATACAATGTCAACTATAGTGAATTGTGTAATTAAATTCAACATATCAAATGAAAACAAATTGCATAAATAATTTATCATATAAAAATGAATACATTATCAACTAAAATAATCACAATGTCATTCAAGGAACACACTAAACAAGTACATTGTCCAGCAATATTACAAGTAATTATACAAACTACAATGACTGAAAAACGAAAAGTCTTCATGTAGATTCAGTTATCATTCCTTATGTTCCATATCTCTTGAGCTAAATTATCTCGCCAAATAGTCCACTCATTTGAAAGCTCAATTGACTCAATAAATTGTGTTTCATCAACATTGTCTCGAATTCCATCGTTATCTATTTCTTCTTCCATAACATTGACGAGCATTTACTTTCTTATGAAATTATGCAACATACAACAAACAAAAATTATACGCCGTTGTGTTACAATATCATTAAAGGTAGGACTTCTCAATATAGCCCATCTCTTCTCCAAAATCCCAAAATATTGTTTAATCACATTGCAAGCACTTGAGAGTTTCATATTAAAGAACTCTTTTGTCATATGAGGTTGCTGTCCATCACGAAATTCGCTCAAATAGTAACATTCTCCTCTATATGGTGAAAGAAAATCCATCCCATTAGTGTAGCCAGCATCAACCAAATAATAATAACCTATTAAGAGAATAAGAAATCATCATGTAAAAAAATTATTTGCTAAATAATATATCCTTACAAGCTAAAGAAAAATTGGTTAGATTTATTACCATGAGGAACTTTTAACCCATTTCTTCTAGTTAAGGCGTCTCTTAGCACGTGCATATCATAAGATGAACCTTCCCATCCCAATAAGACATATGTAAATTGCATATCTTGGGAACAAACCCCAAGACATTTATTGTATTCTCATTTTTCCTAGTTCTATATCTTAGTTCATTGGGCCTCCGAAACGTGAAATTCTACAATAAATCATTAAAAAAACAATGAGTTAATCAATGAAAGTGTATTAGAGAAGACATTGATTTGAAGAAATATTATACTTACTGTAAACCACTTCCATTTTGGTTCCGTTAAATCCTCCAAAATTAGCTCAGGTTTTTTCCTAAACTCCTTTTAACAGCTAATCATTACCTTCAAATACTCTTGGAAACATTTGCTAACTGTGCTTCTGAATCTTTTCATGTTAAAACCAACAACCCCATTTTCATGTGATATACTAAAATCAACAAAAACATTGCAACCCCTCTGGTGGCACATTTATACTTCTAACCAAACTCCTTTTTCACAAAGAAGCTTACATAATTTGAAAAATGTTTGTCTATCCTTTCTTAATTGCGACAAACATTTCATATCACTTTCAAATACCAAGACATGCAAATGGGACAATTGTTGGTTAAACTCTATATACCGAATTTGGACATTCCAACCTCCGTTCATAAGGTAAGTGAAAATAGGAAGACATAGCAGTGCACACATCAATAATCATTTGCAACATGACAACTACTTCTTGTATAACTACTAAGACTCTCTTCTTTTTTGCTAATAAACAAGTCATCTTATAGCTGAATAGGGAAAAATAGGGAAAAGAAAAGAAAATTAGATAAATAACATTATAGGCAGTGGCCTTAATAATTAGATAAAAGACGCAGTTTTCTAGTATAAAGATAACAAGACATTTTGATGTTTGAGACCAATGGTACATAAATTAAATGTAAATATAAGATTATGATAAACTAAGAAAATAAGTTTAGGATCCCCAAAAAAGAATAAAACTAAGAAAAAGTTACAAATAAAAGTCAACAAACATTGGACAACAATCCCAACAAAAAAATAATAATAATCATCTAGTTGTTGAAATATTATTGTTTTACTATAATAGAACAGGGAGCAATTTGTTGTTTATTGGTCATAAGATTCAAACTTATACAAGAGTTAATCTTATCATTCGGATCCACACTTTCGTTTATTAATTTTAAATTTTTGTAGATTGCTTATGTAGTAAGGACAACAGTGAGTGATCAATAGTAGTATCTTTTAGAAAAAAAAAATAGTACTAAAAAATTGACTGATTTGGAAAATTTTTCCAATTTAGTTTCTTATTATATTCCATGAATAAAGGCCGTGAATATAGATAATATTAATACTCAATTACCAACTTAGTTTTCATTTAGACATTGAAAACCTTCGACAAGCATTTCAAAACATCAAACCCATTACACGAGAAAATAAGGATTTACAAAGCTAAACCTACTGAGCCCCATAACAAATCATACAAGTAAAGAAGTATTTTTTTTTTTAATGGAACCTCAACTAAGTGAGCTAGAAAAATATATTAATTGAAAGAAAGTGAAAATTAAGGGTGGGCAAATCGGGTTTCGGTTCGGGTTGTTCGGGTTTCGGTTTGGGTTGTAACCCATTCGGGTTGGAGAATTGAACCCAATTGGGTTGAAAATGTCAACCCGAACCAAACTGAATCGAATTTAATTCAGTTCGGTTCGGTTTGGGTTGGCAATTCGGATCGGATTTGGTTGATAATTCGGGTTAAAATTTCGGTTAAGATTAATTCGGGTTAGTTCAGGTTAGAATAATTCGGGTTAGTTCGGGTTAGAATGAGTTGGAACAATTTAATCTAAAAATTCTAACAACAACCACTTAAAATCTAAAAATTTAAATTCTAAACATTCTTAACAACAAATATCAACTACAAATCATCTTTAATAACATTTCAACAATTTAAAAATCTCAATTCCAAACATTCCAAACATCCTTAAGGAATGATTTAATCCAAAAATTATAACAACCACTTAAAATCCAAAAAGCTCAATTTCAAACATCATTAATAACAAATATCAACTACAAATCATCTTTAATAAAATTTCAATAATTTAAAACTCTCAATTCCAAACATCCTTAAGGAACAATTTAATTAAAAAATTACAACAACCACTTAAAATCCAAAAATCTCAATTCTAAACATCCTTAATGTATATATATTTTTAATTTAAAAGCTGAATCTTAAAAATTAAAAAAAAAAGCTTCAACCCGAACGGGTTGAAAATTCGGTTCGGGTTGAACCCGAACCGAAATTTAACCCGAACGGGTTGAATCTTTGAATCCGTTCGGGTTTCACCGGTTAACCCAAACCAAACCGAATCCGAAATAAATTTCGGGTTCGGTTCGGTTCAGGTTAACCCGAACCGAACGCCCACCCCTAGTGAAAATAGTACAAGAGAGAAGAAAGAGCAAATGCTAGCCGAGCCCCATAACAAGTTGATGTGAGCTTAATTTATTTATGCATGTTGTTTATGTAAGAATTGACTAGGCGTTCCATTAGTGTTGAGTTTTATTAGTTGAGTCAGTGAGTCATGTTAGTGAGTTGTATTGGAAATTAATTTGTAGTTTAATTACTATTTTCTAGCAATTTCATTCAGTTATTGTAAGTTACATTGTCATGTAACATGTGTTGTATTTAAACTTGAAAAGTGAATGAATAGAGGAGGTTATTCACTTGCTTAATGCTTCTTTTCTTGAGAGAACGATTCTCTCGAACAACTGTATTTTTCCTTCCTTCTTTATTGCTTATAATATAATTTAGAACATAACATTTGGTATCAGAGCAGTCGTTCCATGGCTGAAGCTACAAGACAAAAGAAAGATGCAGATTTTAAAGTTTTTATTAATGAGAAGATTGAGAACCAAGATGCAATCATGCAGGAGGTCCTTAGCAAACTTCAAAGTTTGACATCTATGTGTGATAAATTGAGTGTTTAATATGCTCAAGTCAGCACAAACGTTGGCAACCATTTAATGCTAAGAGATCACTCACAAATTGTTGAACTATCTAGCTCTTCTATTAAATCTGTTGACAATAACCTTGTACGATGGCTGAAGTTGCAATTTCCAAATTGTAATGATGTAGACCCATATGGATGGATTTTTCGGGTTGAACAATATTTTGAGTATCAGAATATTGCAGAGGAGCAGCAAGTGTAACTTGCATATTTCCATCTTGAAGGAGCAGCGCTTCAATGGTATTGATGGATGACAAAAACTAAGGGCCCAGTCACCTGAACTTAGTTTTCGAGCGCTCTTCTCAAAAGATTCGGACCAACCGAATTTGATGATGCAGGGAAGGCTTTATCCCAATTAAGACAACGAACAAGTGTTATTGCTTACCAAGAAGAGTTTGAGAAACTTTCCCACTTAGTGGATAATTTGCCTGAGCCCTTTTTAGTAGGGTCATTTGTTGGGGGACTAAAAGATGAGATACGATTGGAAGTAAAGATGCAGCGACCTCGTTCGTTGTCCACAGCTATAGGTCTTGCAAGGCTTGTTGAGGAAAAGTACAACCTCCGTAAAAAGAATTTAATGTCTTGTTCTCTATCTCCTAGTTCTCCTAAAACGGGTACGTCAAGTACAAGGTTGTTGGGAGCTCAGCCTAATGCCACACCACCATCAACTTTTAAACGTTTGACTCCAAGTGAGGCAAAGGATCGGCGAGAACGTGGATTATGTTACTATTGTGATGACAAGTTTGCTCCTAGACATAAGTGTCGTACTCCTCGCTTATTTATGATGGAAGCATCTCATGAAGATGATGAAGTTTTAGATGAAGAAAGTCAAAAGGCACTTGAAAACGGTGCTAGTGATTCAACCTTGAGGACAAGGTTCATTCCAGAGGGTAGAATGATGTGAGCTTAATTTATTTATGCATGTTGTTTACGTAAGAATTGGCTAGGCGTTCCATTAGTGTTGAGTTTTATTAGTTGAGTCAGTGAGTCATGTTAGTGAGTTGTATTGGAAGTTAATTTGTATTTTAATTACTATTTTCTAGCAATTTCATTCAGTTATTGTAAGTTACATTGTCATGTAACATGTGTTGTATTTAAACTTGAAAAGTGAATAAATAGAGGAGGTTATTCACTTGCTTAATGCTTTTTTTTTTTTAGAGAACGATTCTCTCGAACAACTGTATTTTTCCTTCCTTCTTTATTGCTTATAATATAATTTAGAACATATCACAGGTCTTATACAAGTAAAGAAGGAAACAAACTACTAACTTATTACATTTAATTACATATAAGATTACAATAATTACCAATTAAAAGAAGTATAATTGGATGATCTTAACCAATGACAATTTTCTTTGATGGAGTATTGGAATAGCAAAAGAGATCACCTTTCAAATCAGAGAAAAGACAGTTAAAGAGGAGAACTAAATTTAAACAGAAAATTGTGGATTCTTTTCATATTGCTATCAAAGAATTTACACGGTCAAGTGAGGTTGTATGCATCCACCTGCAATATAATCCCTGAAAGAACCTTTGATTGGACCACACCAATATCTCGTTCACTCGCTATACGTAAACCATGAAATCCCCCTTTACCAAGTATATCCAGGTTTCTAATCAATCCTCTCTAACTAGAAGATTAAAGTATTTCACAGTTCCTTTTTTTTTAAGGTAAAAAAAAACTTTTCTTCAGAAATTTGCTAATGGCTTCGAAAAGAAATAAAGAATTATCAAAGAGCAAAGGTGAAAAATGAAAATAATTTATTTAAAAATAAAAGCATCTGGGAATCATCTCCCATCACTATTCATAAAATAAATAATTTATTTTTATCTCATTGCATGCACGACTAAGCAAAATCCAGACCAGCAGCACGGCTGTTTACAATTATAATTATACTTTGAGATTTATTTTTTATTAAATTTAAGGGTATTTTTATAATTATAATTTTTTTATTTTTAAAGTTTTATAAAATAAGAATGATCTTTTAATTTATTTAGAAATAAAATTGTCATTTTATTTAAATTATATAATTGCGTGAGTACAAAAGTGGTTAGTTGATACAAATTTAAAAAAAAAAAGTGATACAAAAAATATGTTAAAATTTTATAATAGTTAGATAAATATAAGACAAAAGAAAAGTAGTTCAATGATAATTTTCCTTCAATAAAATATAAAAAAAAAAATGCTCGAAGGTCTACCTTATCAGTTTTATAACAAACAAAAGATATCACCATCCACTTCTTTTCTAGGATTGAAACCATTTTCATTGATTAAATTTAGTAGTTGGGCTAGTGTCTTTGAGCTAATGCTTTTGATAAGACCATCCCATGAGGATCCCCATCGATTCTGAAGGTTTAGTCGTAGTTTTGCTGCATACTGTGCATTCTGAACATGCACTGCCATGCGGTCACACATTGTGAGTGTGTTAGTACTGTATGTTACCAATTCAGCCCCTTGGTTAGGGTTTTTGCCACTTGCTACACACGCAGAGCAATTTAATTCAGGGAGCAGCAGCCAGCATATCATTCTTACAACACAATCTTTTCTTGCCATGCTGCTGTATCAGAAGTTTCAATGTGGACCTAACTAGCCAATGCCAACTTTGATAGGTCAAAAGGCACATTCAAATGTACAAGTTTTAACAAAAGAGGCAGAAAAATGAAGGAGACACATAGTATAATAACAAAAATGTGACAGTTCACAATCTCCACATTAAGAAACAGAACAACTTATTTTCCCACATGCTCCTCCCTTTTCATTGGACCGTTTCTGCAGGAGTAGGGGTATACCAGCCATGGTGAATCTCCACAGCCTTCTTTCTCCTAGCAAGCCGGGACTTTCTGCGAGCACCAGTGTTCCTGTGCAGCGTTCCCACTTTCACTGCTTTGTCGATAACTGAATACGCCTCTGCAATCAGCTTCTCAACTGGAAGAACTTCCTCAGGTTGTGCATCAGGTTTCTTCCTGAGCCCATCCAGTGCTTCCAAAACCTGGAATCAGAGAGCAATTGCATATTTTCAATTACACTTAACAAAATAATCTCCATTGCATATTTTCAAAAAAGTTTTGCATATATTTGCATAAGCAAAAACATAACTTTGTGACATTGAAGAAATTTTCATTAAAACCCACCTCATCCTTCACTATAATCACGGTTTACCATTGTGCACACAAATCAACAGCAGTATTATAAGCACACAAACAGCCATAAAGAGAGACAGGGGGAGAGGAGAACCCCTCTCTTTAACGTATAAATTAAGAATTCTCTTCATCCACAGCCATCCAATTCCCAACACTTGATATGGCTCATCAAATACCATTATTCCAATTCTAAGTTCTATGCATGATACAGTTTTACAGATGAACTTTAAAATGCACTTACTGTTATTACCATATGACTTCCCTCAAATGATTCGGTCAATGGTAAAACTAAAATCTAGAATTGATGCTGCCCTAGTTCTCGCACAAGGAACACTTTTTCCAGGACAAAAAGCCAAGAACTCCATGAGCATCCGCATGATGCACAAAGTAAAAGATTTTTTCAAAATTAGAACTCAAGCATCTTACACTAACTGTGATAAGTTAAAACAAAAAATGGCGAACCCTTTCAAAATCCCTACCATAACTATAAATGGCAACAGAACACCCTCAAAAGCCAATTCAAGATTTTGACTTTAGAAACTTTCATTTAATGAAGCGTTTCGAGTATTATTGCAGCCAGAATAGGTACCATCGACATGTGGAGATGGGTCCTTTTAGATGAGGATGCAGCATAGGAAACATGCTCTCTCCTTGAAAAATACACCAGACAACATGGCTATCTGTGTCCAGGAAAGGACTACACAAGCCTCACATATATATTTGTCTTTTCAATTTGCATGCTGTTGAGAAGAAATGCAGTTACAATAATGCTCAAGAATTCTTGATTTCTTTCCATTTCTTAAGTACATGGAAAAAGAAAATGAGCAGCATCACTTAAAGCTCATGTCTTATACTAGCATTGTCTCACATTCCAATTGTTAACAAATGCTTCATATTGTAGAAGCATTTAGAACACTTAGGAAAACTTTGAAGAAACACTATCATCTTTGCCAGTCTCCCTCCCTAATTCTCAACAGAAAATATCACTCCCTTGCTAAAAGAGTTTAATTCTTACTGAATAGTATCAAATACTATATGAATTTTAATCAAATGCAAAATGATGGTGCACAAGAGATAGTGTGAACTTTACTGGCAGCAAAAAGACCTATTTATTTCAGAAGCACAGCTTCATCCGTTTCTAAACAAAACATTTCTATGTAAAAGAAACCATATTATCTAATAACAAGGAGTGGGTAAATCTAAGCAAAATACATAAGTTTTAAAACTACGTTTGCAAATTCATCATATACCTTCTTCATGCGGGTTTTGACTTCAGATTTCCTAGATTTGTTATAGATGCGCCTTTTCTCAGCTTGACGAGCTCTCTTTGCAGCTGAATCAGCTTTCTTCTTAGTAGCTGCCTCGCAAACAACTGAATGACGCATTGGCCTCCGGATTGGGCTCATTGTGAGGGAGCCTAGATTCACAAAGCACCCAGAATTCACTTAAAAGCATCCCAACGATTTAAATAATAAAGACAAGTAAAGAAATACCAAATTAAGCGTTTTGTTACAATAAAGTCTGCATTTTTGGACTAAAAAACTCAATTTTGAATAACTACACAAACTGTTTGGTTTAACTGGAGGTGGGTTTTTTTTCCCCCCTTTTTCCCTTTCCCAATTCTTTAAAACTCACAAAATGAACCATCAATTACCAGCTTTTCACCATTTTCTTCATATTTTTCAACTCAACCAAACAGGAAAAAGAAAAGAAGAAGAAGAATTTATCAAAAGAAAAATGATACAAGAGAGAGTGAGAGAGATGGGTGAGTTAGAAGTTACATTACATTACCTGTGGAGAAGACATTGTGGGAGAGGTTATTGGAGAAACAGAGAGATTTGAAAGTGGCGAAGCTGGAGTGAAAAGAAGAGTTGTTGTTTAGTGAGAGGGTCTTGAATTTTGACTGAATCGTTAAACAAGACGATGATGATAAGCAGTGAAGTGCCATCTCTCTCTTTGTTTTTGTTTATCCACTCAGCCACAGTGGCGAGTCGGACGGGTGATGAAGATATAGGGCAGTTCCTCTTTAGTCCATCTGTTGTGTAATAAAAAAATCAAATTAATAATCTGTCTCATCCATATAGAACGACATGTCGTTCTTGCTTGTCCTGACGACGTCGTTTCTGGCCGGCCATACGCAGATTCCACAATTCTATTTGCAAAATTGTGGCAATCTAATAGAGGTCGTTGCGGCTAAAAAATTTGAGGAAATCAATCAACCCAACACACCCCCCCCCCGCCCCCCAACCCCACACACAGAAGGCCATGGATTACCACTAGCCAACAAGGCCCAGTAAATATTTGAAACACAAAAACAAGGTTTGATGAATAATAATAGCAATAATGATAATAACAACCTCGTAAATGAAGCATTTTTCTTTGAATTTCGAGTTATTTTTCTTAAAAATAACTTTTGAGTTAAATTCATGAAAATTGCAAGGAGGAAAATCACGGCTTCCCTTTTATTTTGTTTTATTTTTCTTTGGTTTCGTGCTGTATTGTGGTGTGATTCTTCTTTGCAGCAGCAGCAAAGCTTTCATGGTTTCACATCCCCCAAGTCCCATGAAGCAGTGCTCTACAATCTGTGTCTACCCCGTGAAAGTTGTGAAGTTCCTTAATGGCCCAACCACATTCTTGCAATTTAAATGTAAGCAAGAGAGGTTAGTCCAGACTCCGGACATGTAACTGTGAGGCTGATTGCATAAAAAGTTCAAAAGTTCTATGTCAAGTAAGCGTTTAGGCACAGAAATTTTACAAGGCCTTGGAAGTTTTTTCAGTCAACCCAAAAGCGAAGATGCCCGAGTCCTTGCCCCAAAAATGGCCTTGTGCCCTAGTCCTGTATCTTAAAGAGAACTAGAACCTCTGCTCCGTCATCACTACAGGCTGTGCTTCAACACTCTTTCTTGCTAGATATGGACCCCTTCTAACAGCTTCATCAAGCTGCATACACAAGGGGGCAAAAAAAAAAAAAGTACAAAAGAAACATCAACCAAGATGAAGAGCCATTGAAAAATTGGACCAGAAAAGAGTCATATAAGAGCCAATGGGAGAGGTTTTGGGTAGATCGAGCTTTGTCAGCAGATGCAGCATGCAACTGGAAATGCAAATCACATTTCTTCCATAACTGGTATCGGTCTATGTCACCAGCTATGACATGATTGCCCTCCCAAACAAGGAGATACCAGTAGAAGAAACTAGGAAAGAAAACAGCACAATATGTCAAAGATAGATCTAACCTTTTCGCCTATGCCAGCAAAAGCGGGGTCACTGACAAGTTCACTCGAGACAAAAGCCTTACGAATTGCCTTGCAACAATTGTATCTAGCTTCCATACCTAAAATTTTCCATTAAATACTTGAGAGAGAGACTTGATTTCAAACCTCAAAAGAAAGGAGCAAATGCTCAAACATTCACTTCCATGAAAATTCAAAATTGTAATGATCGCAGCAACTAGAAAGACAATACTCTGTAATCACGCAATATGCTGATTACTGCAATTAGGAGGTGAATAGGGAAATGAACATAGACCTATTTTTGTTGTTTCAGTACTTGCATCAGTCACTGTGTTTATTATCTCTTGTTTTGAGCAAAGCTCCATCAGGCACCATGGCCGAGCCACCAACCCAGTTATCATTCTGTATCCCTGAAAATACACACACAATAATGCCACATCAAATTTCTCTGATTAAAGGTCTTCAACAGCTGTGAGCATAAAATTAAAAAAAAATAAAACAAAATAAAACAAAAATTGGATATAACAATTTCAAACGAATCACAAGCTCCTCCAATTTTATATGCCGAGCATGTTCTATTCTGCCCTTTTTCAGGCGCAAAAACTTATCAAGAGTTCACGTACTTTTTAGTTTCATAATAGTAAGAGGTAAGCTACAAGTTCCAACTCACAGTGAAAGAATACAACGGTAGTCCTGGTCAACAAGGAAGGCTTCAACTTATGAGAGGAAAAACACTATAGTGCCTGACCTAATTAGTCAAAAAGTTAAAAGGTTTTGGGCTTGCATGACTATCTTATAATAAACAACCAACTGAACCACAGTAAAGTAATCTTATAAGTAAACACCAATTCCCAAAGAATCAAAAAGCAACTGCTCACTAGACTGGTGATGATGACTTAGTGGCGCCTATTGTCCAGACCTTGACTTGGTCAGAAGCACTTATCAAATATATTTATATGACGGTGAATTACATAAGAACTGGGTGGGCCTTATCTCCATTTGATACGTGTAAATTCAAATGAGTAAAAACAGAAAATAATTTACAGGGACGCAAACAAAAACTAAACACATACAAATAAATAAGCTTGAGAACATTTCAGAGGTAATTTAATTCGATTCAAGTCTTTTAGTTTTACTCCTCCTTGGTGTGTAAATAGAACACCCATGGAAGTCCATGAAATTTTTATGAAAATCTACAGCATGTTTTCGCTTACTTAAATCTTTTCCTAATTACTCAATTTTTAAGCACCATAATAAATAAGTACCCATCTCCATTATCCTTTATCAAAAGGAACCTCCTGATGCAAGAGTTGGTTTACACTGTAGTACATGGGAGTATATTAGAGAGCACCCATATAGAGATAACTAAGCACAGACAAAAACAAATAACCATATTTAAAACAAAAGAAAGATGATTATAACAATAACTGAAAATAAATAAACTTTAAAAAGGTTTTTATGGATCCACCTGGACTCTTTATTTAGACAATTATACACCATCACGCAAAATTTTAATTTGTAAATAATGGATTTAAAATTCTCACCGCCAATCGTATTTCTGCGGCCTGTTGAAGAACTGATAGAAAGAGACCCTGCCAATTATACCACAAAAGCTTAGTGAAACTTTCTTAGAATGCCTAGAAGTAACAATAAACTCATATGAACAAATGTATACAAGCAAAAGAACTTGGACTTATTAATTGAGATGATTCATAAAAGTTAATTGTAAAATTAATGCAAATGATATAGTTACAATGACTCACAGCAGATACATAACTTAATTCAACACCATATATTCATTCAATTTGAATTATTACTACAAACAGTGCCCTTCCAATTAAAGAACAATCTGATTTACCAAATTAGTGCAACTAGAGAAAGAGCCGTTGAACTTACTGATGGTGTTAGTTTCGAACTCCTGGACGCCACTTCATAAATCAAATGTCGAAGACTTTCTTCGGCATCGGTATTCAAAATTATTTTGTCTTCAGATCGAGTTTTTCCTGCGATGTTTGCTAGACCATGCAAAGCAGCCTGTTTACCATTACAAATTGTCATACAAATATTAAAGAAAGAAGGCACAGCACCAAGAAGTTTGCTGATATAATGTAGATAAGATTACTTTAAGCACAATTCTGACAGCCAGTTAAGTCCTAATGCTGAAAATTTGAAACAACAAATTTCCTTTATGCAAAAGGTCAATTAAAGAAACGCAGAGCAGCTGCCCACAAAAATAAACTCACTACAAAGGCAGTTTTATTCAATATGAAAAATGGTCGGCTACTGAAACTTCCCAGTTCTGTTGAATATAAAAGAAAAGAATATCATTAGCTTACGATATCGAATTCCTACATTTCAGGGATTCAACTTGTTATCACTTCCATTAGGAGATTAAGGTTAGAGAGAAAAGAGAGATCCAGGGGAAGTAAAGCACACAGGATTTTCCTTTCCCCCCCCCCCCCCCAAAAAAAGGACAATAAAAGTGACAGAACATGTGCACTTACCAACTGTTTACCATGTCCTTGCCTATCAAAGGCAGCATCAATAACATGTCTTGCAGCTGGTGGCAAACACAAGAGTAGCAGTGTAGCTCCTTGAATTGCTGAAAGGAACACAAATCAGTAGAAGTAAATCTAGAGTTCACAAAGATGGCATGAATAGGTTGGTTAAGCTAGCTACTTAGAAGTGAACAATGAAGCAACAAGCTTCAAGTCCCCAAAATTAACAATTTCAGATTCTCAATCTGAAACATGCAGTGACATACATACATGAGCCTATTCGACCCAATGCTTCAAGTGCAGATTCACATTCATCAGAATCTTGACTTTGCAAAAACCCCAATCTTCCATCAATTGCTGAGATCACAGTTTTAGCACCTGAATTGACGAGAAACATAAGCACATTACAAACCCAACTACTGATCTTGGAAGATAAACAGTTGCATCCACAAGGGAGGGCGTCTCAAACAGAGTTTTTTCTAATTTGGAAAAGGATGTACATATATGATAGCAGGAAGAAATTCTACCAGGTATGCAGCAGTATAGTCAAACCATATAACAAACTTATTGAAAATCCATTTTCGCTAATGCAGCCATTTGGTCAAATGAATTCATAGGGCCCTAGTGCAAGTCAATAACCACAGAAAGAATAATGGTAGTTACTGAGGTACCATACAAGCCATTAACCAGAAGCATAGAAGCAGGAGGAAGGTGCTTAAGTAGTGCTCACCTTCATGAGAGGTACAAACTGTAGGCAATTTACGTTAAGCATGAAACACAGCATCATTCCACAAATCATACATAAGGAACTATAATCAATTAATCACATGCTGCAGAACGGCTAATACACGTTGACACATTTCTACACTTCTGGAAAATTTGGACTACAGGTAATCATATACACATTGCTGCTTATTCAAACATAAAATCAAACTCCAAAAGTAAAGCATTAGTCTTACTAGATTCATCAATGAAAATGTTACTATCATCCTTGGATAGAAGCCTTCCACTTATCATTATTGCTCTTGATCTTAAAATTGTTTCCGTTGCCGAGTTGCTACATGAAAAGAAAGGACTACAATAACTAACAGATCACATAAGGAATTACAAAACTAAACTGAAAAATTATCAATAAAGTACCCAATGAGAGAACAAAGCAACTGAAGCAGAGTGGTCCTAGACAAGAATTCTGCACTATGCTGAATCTCTGCCAACTTCATCCA
The DNA here is from genome assembly GCA_018350135.1 of Citrus trifoliata. NCBI lineage: Eukaryota > Viridiplantae > Streptophyta > Magnoliopsida > Sapindales > Rutaceae > Citrus > Citrus trifoliata. The sequence goes on along the minus strand of VKKW01000253.1, from coordinate 74,245 downwards.
TTGAAACCAGTATTAAGATAACCACAGAAGACAGAATAATGAAGAGAAAGCTTTATATAATATCTTATTCAGATAAGAGTCGTCATCTCCAGCCCATAGCCAGTTTCACTTATTAATCTAGTATTAAAGATAAAAGACGTAACAGATTTAATCGGTACAAGTAGAAAGAGCAAGAGATTTAATAAATGTAGTTGATTAACAGCCAACCTCATACAAGAGCTCCAAAATGCTCAAAGTTTCAAGGGTATCATTTTTTTTGCTGACCACTTCCTCCAATAAAGTAAGCAGATTTGCTTTGAATATTACTGATGCCACCGATCTTGAAACAGAAAATAGCTTCACGATCAGAGATAAAACACGCACTCGTCCCTGAATTACATTTTTGGGTTAGAAGGGATTTACAAAGAGCTTGTAACAATCTAAATTGCTGGATGTAATGAACAACTTCAACTAGCTCAGCTCAATGATTTAGAAAAGATGTTGACAGAGTCATTTATGTCCAACAGAACAGCGCACAACTATCTTAACTGTAATTACATGTTGAATTCAGAGAGAAATAAATAGAGCCGATAATTCCAATAGTACAGAGAAATCAACACAACTGAAATATTTCCATGGCTTAGGAAAACTCATCTCAAACAAATCATATTGCGGTTAATAAAACAGAAGGCATCAACTCTCATACCAATGATGAACACTGTGCCACCAAATTTCCAAGGTCCGTAGCTGCTTTGTTATCGGCTGGAAAGATGATATCCTCCAAAAAGTTGCATTAGAGTATCAGCAAACTGAATTAGAGTAATCAGTTTAAAAAGAATAGAAGTAAGCCTAGCAAAGCAGAATAACAATGGTTAAGTTCTTACAATGCCTTTTGGAAAGCCAGCTAACTTCTTTATTGCATCCATTGATGCAGTTGCAACTTCTTCATTTCTACAAAGGACAAAGAAACACATTTCAGAATTTACACAAAAGTCAATCTTCAGGAAAAGACGATGGTAATACATATAACAACAAAGAAAAACAGCATAGGTCATGTGCGTAAACCTATTTTTGGTCAAACACTTAAATGTCATATTATGCAACATATGATTGCAAGTTCTCAGTCCAAAAAGAGTCGTAGTCAATAATTCTACTGCCAAACTATGCAGTTCACCACTTTCCTTTCTATCTAACCTGATATGATATGGGATTACAATGGAAAATCGAAATGAAGAAGAAAGAGATAACGTCAAAAAGAAAAAGAAAAATAAAATTGTCATTACAATTGATTGAAGAAAGGCCTACTTCAAGTATGCAAATTTACTTTCTTACCCATTAATTAGGCAATCAAGCAAAAGTGGATATATCTCATAATCAATAAGTAGTTGAAGAGCACAGGAAGCCTCTAGATCAGAATCCTCCAAAAGGCAAGTAACCTGTATGCATTTGGCATGGTGCTAAATTAGTTGTATTGCACGCCAAATAGCAAGCAATCATTTGTAACACCAAATCTAATTCCATATCATAAGTTTGACTTGCATAACATAGATAGGCAACAGCACAAACAAGAACTTTGAATAAACCAACACAAGTACATGTATATAGATAGAGAGAGGATAGATAGTCAGTGGCAATTGCTAATGCAAGCCAATTGTTTTAAGGCATGCATAAAGTTACAGCCAACTCATAACCAAGAACAGGCATTCAATCCACCATGTCAATCTATCAGGACTATCATTTTGATTTCAAAGAGAACAATGTTCATGTTGTGCATCTGTGTGCGTATATGCATTGTGTGTAAGAAATGCTGCTTTACACAAAGTTTGACGTAACAGAAAATCTAGAACAAACAAAGTGTCAAAAAGCAAAGAAGACAGCCTACACAGTAAGAAGACACACAGGACGTTTAAAATGTTAAAAATGTTTCAGAAAATTAGATAAACTTGAACTCCTACTGAAAAAGATAAAAAGACATGAGGCAAGATTCAATTCAAACACTTAAAGCAAAATCGATAGTTACATATGTACTCACAGTCTTGCAAGCCAAACGTTTGACTGAATGAGAATCTGCGGTCAGACCAACTTGTACAAAAGGCTACAGAAAATAAAAGGAAATAAGGCATAAGGAAAATAGTTTAAAAACCTAGATCCAATTAATTAATAACTTCTTCAACCCTGCCCAGTCCCTCCAAAAGTAAATGTAATAAGCATAAGGAAAATTTCACAAGCACAAAGGTATACACACCATGTAATGTGGGATGAGAGAGGCACCATATTTTGTTTTAAATATCCGTTCTAGACAAACAACCAGAGTATCTTCCAAACCAGGCACATCCGGTTTTGTTTGTAAAGTGCTGCAAACGGTGAAAAGAAACGACGTCAAAACCAAAATTAACTACAATACAAATACATACTCATTACACTTGGGGAATAACCTCCTTCCAAACAATAGCAAAACATACATATACGATTGAAAAAAAAAAAAAAAAGCACTAATACAACCGCACACTAAAATTTTAAAATTGAAGTAAACTTGAGTAAATACTGCGAATCAATGTTAAATTTATAATTTAGTACCAATACAAGCCAAGTCAAGCCAAACTGAATACATTTCTCTCAACGTCCAGCCTAGCTTCGTTGAGCTCAAAGGCAGAAATCACTCAATTCATAATATAAACACGAAAATATTTGTTACTTATCTAACATGTAAACTAAAAAAGATTTTAAAAGTAAAAATTATTATCCATTTGTAAGGCCAGTAAGTAAAATAACATTGCAAAGCAATTCATAAGTAAGCCATAAAAAAGTAAATTAATAAATTGAAGTTACTTGAGAATAACAGAGAGGGGGAACCGGTCGAGGAACTTCTTCGCTGCGGCGTCGTTTTGAACACCTGAAATGTTAGGTGATTAAAACGGACGATCTTGCTTAGATTATCTTAAAAAACAAATAAAGCAAAAGTGAAAGTGTGGAGAGTGGAGAGTGGTTACCAGGATGATAAGCGAAATCAGAAGCTGAGTCGAGTAACTGATTCGAATCGTCCATGGAGAATTCTTCGTCCATAGCTGTGAGTCTGTGAGTGTGTGCGTGTGAGAGAGAGTTGAGTGTTTTTTTTTTTGGCTTGCAGAGAAAGCTGAAGTCTCGAGGCCAAATGTGTTAACATGTACTGAGGGTGACGGACAGACGGACGTAGAGTTTAAAAACGGCACGTGGACATTGCTTTGGGTGCGTGTCGCACGACCAACTCATGATGGAGCGACTGCGACTCGAATCAATAGTTTCAGTTGCGGGCCGGCAAAATATCCGATCCACCTTCAACCTTCAAATAGTCATCCCATTTTGGGTGTCAAGAAAACCCGTCTGGACCGGATCCAGCCCGAATCCAGCCAATACAAAAAAGGGACCCGGGCATTGAATTTCAAAACCCAAACATTTTCAGGCACGGGTTCGGGCACGGCACCAAAAACTCAAAACTCGGACCTTGCTTGGTTTCTTAATTAGTAAAATAAAAAATTAAATATTATACCCAAAAATCAAAACTCAATCAAATCATAATCCCTAAATTTCTTTCGACCTATAAGCAAAACACAAGTAGCAGCGCTGTCATCGTCTATTGCGTCTTCAACTCTCTAACACTTTAAGCCAACAGCAGCTACCACCTACCGTTGATATCATCTCTTCTCAATTGTTAACTCGTTGGCCTTAGCACGTGGCTTCGCTCCATCTCTAGTGCCTCTATCACAACCTATAACCACGTTCGCCCAGCCGACTTTGCCACCATCATAGCCATTATCTTCATCGCCACTTTTTCAACCGCCGTCACAGCATGCATGCTGCCTGTTGATGAAAGATTAGTGTGTTCAATTGTAGACAGGGATGATAATTTTTCTTGTAGGATCCCATCCTATTTGGGATGAGATTGTGATATATTTTTGTCTCATAAAAAAAAATTTAAGGACGGGAGTGAGACTTTTTTTTTTTATCTCATTTGTATATACGAGACGAGAGTAAGATTGGTAAATTCTATCACATCCCGTCTCATCACCGATTAAGAATGGAAATTTTTCCAACTAAGATGAGATTCCACATGATTCTATCTCTTTTGGGACTGAGTCGGGACATATATTTATCTCAAAAAAATATATAGGGATGTGAGTGGGACGTTTTTTTATCCCACTTATATATATGGGACGGGATTAGAATTGGTAAATTTCATCTCATTACTAACCCTAATTGTAGATATTTGGATGAGAGAAATGAAAGAATAACAGTGAAGGATTTTGCAGCAGGTTTCTTTTGTGTGTGGAAAGTCCTTTTGATGTACATATATTAATCTTTGTAAATTATGATTGCATAAAAAAAAAATTCTCTCAAAAACCCGTGCGTGAGAGGTGTCGGGTTTGACCGGCCGGCACTTGGAAAAATCCAGGCTTAAACCTGAGTCTGGGCAGCTATTTTAGCCATCCGGGCTGGTCCCGGGCAGCACCAAAACCGGACCGGACCCGGGGTATTGCCAATTGCCATGCTGCCATTTTCCTTGTCATGAAAATATGCCCTTTTTAGTAATTTCTTCGCACTTTATTTCTAAGGTTATAAGCTTCAACAGCCCAGTTTTAAAAGAGATTTGCAGCTTACCACACGAACTAATGACACCCAAATCCAATGGACTAACATCATGCACTCATAAGTTGCATGTGATGAAATCAAATAAGCTTACCATCAACTCAAAATTGAGCACTGAATACGGCCCATAAGCATAAGCTAACAACTTTAGATGTGAATTTTATTAAGTAACAATGTCAAATAATTATGAGCAATTAAGTAAAGATTCTTATTTTGTTATGCAATGAACGTTATGTTAATAAGTTTAAATTTAATATATCCTGTATAGTAGTATTATGGACAAGTATAATATTGGCTAGTGTTATTTTTTTAATCATTATGAAATTTATAACTGAACACAAAAGGTTGAGGAATCCGTACACTCATCTAAGTAATTATCAAATTTCTACTGCCATTTATGCTTTGATATAGTGTAGCGCCAACTCTTTTCTTCTCTTTGGCTCCTCAAAATCAAAGATTGGATCAAGAAAATTGATATAACAACACTCAAGGAAGTCAACAGCGAGTACAGAACAGCTATGGTAAATCAAGGTAAGAAAATCACCTCTATCATCTATGTACCTGAGTGGAAATTGCAAGATAATATGGATTTATTGTTATAGATTCTATAATTAATAACCTCAAGCATTCATATTTAGGCAGAAAAATTTGACAGATAGATTTATTATTGGGTAATTTTTAAAAACTTCTCATGAGGTTTTGGCTTGTTGCAAGTAGATGACGATAATCTATTTATTTGTAAAAAACTTCCTACCGTCAGTTTAATTTTAACATTGACCGTTAGTTGACTGTGCAAAGACAATATTACCCTTAACAACAGTTTGTAGACAAAAATAACTAAAAAAAACTAAAATTGTTGGATATTTTACCCTCTTTAAATTATTAATATTTTTTTAAAGTTCCTACAAGAAAGATAAAATTAAAAATTTGAAAAATCATCTTTAAATTATTGATATTTTCTTAAAGTTCCTACAAGAAAGATAAAAATTAAAAACTTGAAAATAAAATAGTCATAATCTTTACCTATGATATTGTAAATCTTTAAAATTGACAAGAATAAAATTGTCAAAAAATAGGGATTGTGCTTTTTGCGCCAACAATTTTAATTTTTTTTTAGTTATGTCAGTCTACAAACTGTTGTTAACGGCAATACTGTCTTTGCACAGTCAACTAACGGTCAATATTAAAATTAACTGATGGTCGGAGGTTTTTTACAAATAAACAAATTCTCGCTATCTACTTGCAACAAATCTAAATCTCAGGGGAGGTTTTTAAAAATTACCCATTTATTATTATAGCAATCGGTTTTTGTTGTTGGGCCTTCCCTGGCGGGTAATTTTTAAAAACCTCCCCTGAGGTTTGAGTTTATTGCAAGTAGATGGCGAGAATCTGTTTATTTGTAAAAAACCTCCTACCGTTAGTTACTTTTAACATTGACCGTTAGTTGACTGTGTAAAGACAATATTACCCTTAACAACAGTTGGTAGATGGAATTAACTAAACAAAAACTAAAATTATTGGTTATTTTACCCTCTTTAAATTATTAATATTTTTTTAAAGTTTCTACAAAAAAAATAAAATTAAAAAATTATCTTTAAATTATTGATATTTTTTTAAAGCTCCTACAAGAAAGATAAAATTAAAAACTTAAAAATGAAATAGTTATAATTCTTACCTATGATATTGTAAATATTTAGAATTGACAAGGATAAAATTATAAAAAAATAGAGATTGTGCTTTTCGTGCCAACAATTTTAATTTTTTTTTAGTTATGTCAGTGTACAAACTGTTGTTAAGGGTAATATTGTCTTTGTACAGTCAACTAACGGTTAATGTTAAAATTAACTGATGGTAGGGGGTGTTTTACAAATAAATAAATTCTCGACATCTACTTACAACAAGGCCAAACTTTAGGGGAGATTTTTAAAAATTACCCTTCCCTGGCCCATTTTGAGAACTCATGACGTGTCTGTCTCTGTAATATCCACCAAAAGCAGAAAAAGCCATAGCCCTCATGGCTTTGTCATGCAAAATTTGTCTCCTCCTAGATTGAGCTAAACTCAATCCCCCACACAGAGAGCAAAATAATTAAATAAAGAGAGAAAATTGGCAGAAAAATATCGATCAAATAGCATCAGAGACATAAAAGAAACAAACGTATATATTTTCGAAGAGGATCCTGTAATTACTCTTTCTCTTTACACAACATCCAAACCCTAGCTTTTGGACTTTTGACACTTGGTGGTGTTTTGGATGTTTCTTTTTGAAACCCTAAGTAAATAAAATTTCAAAGTCCAAGCCAAAAAAGTTTTTTACATTTTGCCCATCTGAAACTTTCACTGAAACCCCAAAAAACTTAGAATAAGAATGGTACATGGCGTGCTGTGCTATTTCCATGCACAAGCTGTCTAGCTGCAGCGAGAGTTCTGGTCCCCAAAACAATGCCCCAAAATGTTAGCATACTGATTGCTTTGCCGATCATGCACAGAACACGTGCCCAATTTCAACCTTTATATGTATATCGTATTGTATGTATATCCTGACCACTCTCACATCATCATCATCATCACCACCACCACCATCATCTCACTTGTGTGAAGAATCAGCAGAAGGAGAAAAACAAAAATTATGTGTGGATTTTTTGGTCTGTAATTTCAGATTCTTAGTTCCTGCAGGTACTGCATTTTTATATTGTATGTGTTTAATTATTTCTTTGCGTAGGTTTGCATGTAGATGCAGTCGTAGCTTTAGTAGGCTAATGAGTTTTCATTTGAAGATTGAGTTGGCTGTACAAGCATATGATCCATTTCAATGATTTCGAGAGTTACAATTTTGCCATACATTAACTCAAAAAAAATCTACTCCCATTGAAATTCATAAAGAAATTTATCCGTAATTCACATTTTATGATAGAAAATTTAAACAAGTCCACGGAATGAGGGCTTGAGTTGCCATTGGACAAACAAACCAGAGGCCTGAGCAAGCAGTGAACTTATATGAAATGACATTTTTGATTCAAAATGCATCTAAAATTAATATCTAGGTGCGAGCAGGGCAAAGTGTCGGGCTGTGGGGATGTAAAAAGCAATGTTATTATTGACATAGTAAAGAAGGAAATGTCACAAGGGGAGTACCACATTTGTCACTTGTGCATGCAGGTGGGGGCAAAGGGGCATGGCCAAGAAGTAGCTAGCCAGCCCTAGCTATTTGTAGCTCAATCCTAGACCAAATAACCCAGCCACATGAAATATGAGGTCACGACATTACAGGCCCTACAAAGGACCACCGACCACCCCACCCCTTGCTTCCATTATTCACCTAATTTCAACTGCCTATTTAATATGATGTATACTTCACCCGGCCTCTTCGGAAGTATATTTTTCCATCGCCAAGAGGAAAACAACACGTCGCATTGGTATTGGAATTGAAAATTCAACATCGGTGAAACCGTATGTCATTATCTTAGAGGGAAGCCCAGAAACACACGTGGATTTTCCCCTTTAAAGCAATCATCTTAACCCAACATGTAAGAATCGGATTCTCTCCTGATATTCATCTGATTAAATTATATTTAATAAATTAAAGATAATAATTAAATTTTAATCATTCACTAATATTAAAATACAAATGTGACGTGTAGTGCTCAATTTAACAGAAAATCCTGATACAAAATGTAAATCTTATTGCACTCATGTATAAAAGTTGAATTTCATGAATACAAATCAAACAACCTTTTTGTTACCAAGAGCTCGGACTTTTGGTAATGAAAATAAAGAATAAAATAATTTGGGCCGCTTCTGATGGTATTTTGTCTGAATATGAATGCTATTGTTATATAATAAATAAGCACTTCTTAGCAAATCAAGGCCAGCTCCACATGTACAAAGATTGACAATGCTCAAATACCGGACGCATAAATTATCTTTTATAACATCAACATGCATGGAATAGCGCGGTTAATACAAATCCATGCAAAGCCAGCTAACACACTTATAACAGTCACTTTCTAAGCATCAACACAAACACAATACTAAATATATAGTTAAAGCAGAAAGATCTTCTGATACTGATAGAAATTAACACAATACACAAAAGAAATGAAGCCAACTTAAATCTTAGTACTACAAGTTTCACTTAAAAGCCAAAAGCAAGTAGAAACATCTCAATTGCCAGAGAAAGAGTAGCTTGCGGCTACCTCCTCAGTAAGTCCACATGCAATCAAGCTCAGTGGGACCCACATTCAACCTGCCACCACCACCAACACCACCACCGCCACCGCCGATGTCCTGCATCACCGTTGACCAGTTTGACCCACCACCGCCACCCTGAAAGGGAGGAGGCGCAACTGAAGAAGCAGGTGGTGCGAAAAAGAAAGGAAGCTGAAGATTCTCCTGCAGAGACCTCAAGTTAGGGAAAGCATTCAAGCCAACATTGTTTCTTCCAAAACGAGCAAACGGGTCACAAGCAGCGCCGGCACCAGCAGCAGCATTGATAACAGGTGCTGGTACTGTAGTGAAGTCAAAAGCTGAGGAGCTGGTGTTGAATGTGGTGGCAGTGGCTGCCGAAGCTGCGGCTGCGGCGGCTGCAATGGTGGAGAAACAGGACACGTGCTGATCAGAAGGAGCGTGGCTTTCATCATACGAGCAGCTGTCATTGGGGACAGTGGTGGCGTTAGCAGCGGCAGCAATGGTGGGGTGATCAAGGAGAGGAGGAAGAGAAACTGATGAAGGGGAGCTGGGTTCCGGATACGAGTGATTGAAGGTTGAAGATGACGAAATGGTGCAGCTCAAACGACTTTTCTTGACAGCGTTTGCGACGGCAGCCGCGGTGGCGATGGCTCCACTGCTCTTTTGAAATACTCTAGAAATCACCCATTCATCCTGGCAAAGAAGAAAAGGTTAATAATGAAAATTCAGAAGTGAAGTACATAAAATGCATCAAGCAACTGAAAAAAAAAAAAGTGCTCTTTGCAACGCAAAATGTCATAATGTATGATAAAAGGCTAAGGAGGCTAGCTTTTGCTTATCAAGACAAGCAAAGTGGAAAGCAGGAGAAAAGAAAAAGCACTGGATAATCTTTATGGAATGATAATGCTATCGTTATACTAAATAACATAGGAATAAGCCAAAGGGGATCATTATGAGTATGACCGTTAGACAAAATTTTGATTCAAAAAAGCTGAGGAAAAGGTAAAACTAGGGCAATCATGTTCATGCCATGCAAGAACCTTCACTTTTTAGTCTGACATAAAACAGGGTTAAGAGTTATTTAAGTTGTATCTTAACACCAAATTAAGTGTAAGATGTGTGTACATTGTTTAAACAAGTAGTGATAAGTAAAGATGTGTACATGAATGAAGAGACGTGAGGAGGCGCCCACTGAAATAACATTAAAATGTTGTAGAATAAATCTCAATAATACTCATGATATTAAATTTAAGAAAATGCCATTTTGAGTTTTCAGCCCACTTAAATGACAAAAACAGCATTATAGCTGGCCTTATCAATCAGTTCTCAATTGCACTGTGATAATAACTACCATGATCCATCTTGTGATCATAAGTATGAATTGTTTCAGAGGAAAAATAAAGATAGCTTAACGGGAAAGAGGAAAATGAATTACTTCATTGTTTGTAGTTTGTATTATCTCCCAAAGAACCAAACATGGCCATTAACCTAACAGCAAAACCCTAAACTCTACTAAAATGTCTAAAGAAATATGAATGTGCGTGTATGTGATATATATAGAATACCTTGGAGCTTCTGGAGAGATATTGATAAGCAAATTTGCCTTCCAGGCGATACTCATGCATAACCCAGTTGCTTTTCTCTCCTTTAGGAGCTCGGCCTCTGTAGAAAACCAAAGTCTTCTTCATGCCCACAAGAGCACAAGTCTTGGAGCTGTAAATCTCTCTGTCCTTCCCAGTGGCCTTCCAGTAACCAGCCTCCGTAGCTCTGTTAGTTCTCAGCCCAGTTGGGTACTTCCTGTCTCTCAGGCTAAAGAAGTACCACTCTTTCTCGCCCATCTTTGCCTTAGCTGCAGAAGCGAAAACAAAAGTAACAAACAATGTCACAACAGATTCGCATATCAAGTATGAACAATGGACAAAAAAAAGGGGGGGATTTGTCAACTCAGCTTACCAGGAAGCTCCCAGGGCTCACACTTGTTGAGGTCAACTTCGGCAATGGCTCTGCCAGTGAAGTTGCAGTCAAGAACTTTCTTGAGAAGGTAGTAAGTGATGAGTTCTTCATCAGTTGGGTGAAACCTAAAGCCAGGAGGCAAATGCGCATCACTGTTGTCAAAGTAATTGTAGGTGATCTCCATGACTATGAACAAAAATAGTAACAACAGAAGAGTATGAAGGCAAATCAACTAAAAACTCAAACAGAGAAAAGATAAGTGCATGGGATGATGATGATGATGAGTAAATAAAAGAACAAAGGGGTTTTGTAACTTAGTTGTCTAGAGTGTTTGAGAGAGTGTGCTTATTGGTCTAGTTATATGGGGGGCGCTTGGGTTGGTTTCCCATGGGGATTTGATGAATCAAGTGACAGGAGAAAAAGGCGAAATAAATAAAAATATTAGATCAATAAAAGCCATAAATAATAATAATCTCTTTGTTTTCTCTGATCTGTCCTGTTCTATTTTCTCTCTGTAATGGGGTCATCTGCTACATAATAATGCCATAGCCTGAGAGTAGAAAGAGAGAGAGAGGAGGTGATGTATGTCTCTGAGGGGGTGGGCTCTGTGGGGTTCTGTTTCTGGCATTGAGTATGCGTGCGTGTGTAAATTGAAAGAGAGGGAACAGAAAGTAGTTTTATGAGAGGAAAAAAAAAAAAATTTTATTGAAAGAGATTGAGATTTTCACCATCTCTCGATAAAGCTGTTTCATATCTCACCCTGTCAGCACAGTACAAGATTAAATTATCAAACTCGACAGGGACCCTTTGTGCTTACACACGCCACCTTCATTTCAATATATCTACAATTATTCTTTCTATTATTATTATTATTATTTTATTTTCCACAAAATTTGCATAAACAATGTATGAATACCACCTTTAAATGAAAATCATTATTTGGATATGGTGTGTGTGTCCACAAGCCAAAGTGAAATGTTCAGCTTCAGCTTCTGCTTCTGCTGTGCTGCCGCTGCTTCTTCTGCAAATCTTTAATAATGCGGAAGACTGAGGCCACAGCTGCTTTTGCTAGTTACACTTACACATAACAATCTTATGCTAAGGAAAGAGTACATGCATGGGCAATTTTTGACACAAAAGACAAAAATGATTTCCACAGGGAGAGTGGCTAGCAAAAAAGCACCGGTACCCAGAATCCTCCTTTGTACAAAACAAGCAAGCTAGGCTCTTGTTGGTGTAATAAATTAATAATTCAGTACTGGGCTGATGCTTCTTGACACTGTGGATTTTGCATACTAAATTTTTCTTGTAACATGGCCAGGCCCCTACCCATATTTGTAACCAATGCGAAGTGCTAGTTTTTGGCGACAGTTCTATTACTTTTGCACATAAAATTCAATTCAATCCTCATCTCATAAAAGAATTCTGAATCATGCAATCAATATATATTATTCTACATGCTACTTTTTTGCTGTTCACATTCATGTTTGAAACACTGTAAATCTGTAAAGATTTTTGCAATGTATAAGGAAAGCAGGATCAGAGTATCAGATCTGCTGTGTGAGTGAGGTAGAAATCTTTAATTTTACTCATGTGATTGATCCACTTAACTGTTTCAAAATCCTAGACTTTCTCATATTACAAGCCAAGCGTCATGTCCACTCGGCCATCATTTTCACAGATTCATATCCGAAATGGCAAAAGACTTGCTGTGATCTGCAGCTGTAGCAGACTATACATATGTTGTATGCTCATGACAAAATTTTTCGGCAATAAGAACCCCTCTCTCACATTCCGGAACAAATAAATAATTAAATTGTATTTAACCATGACTAAATTAGTTCATTTCAATCTTTTCTAGTTTTGATTTGATTTTTTTTCCTTAAAAATTTGATAATATAAATTTGAACTGAACTAAAAGTTTCTGTTTGTATTAAAATAGCACCACGTGACCTGATTTAAGGAAGCATAAGAAAATTAAAAATATATATATATATATTAACCTTTATAACAAAATTAAAAATACTCTAAAAAGTGAAAACTTGTAAATAAGAAAGAGAACAAATATTACTGAAGCTGGGAGTTGTGAAGAAAGGTTAAAAAAGAATTAAAAGAGAGAAGGAAAAATGATGAGAGTAGTTGAATTTTTTTAATTATTATTATTATTATTTCTTTTTTACAGCAACAACAGTAAAAGTTTAGAAAGACTTGACTTTTTTTTTTTTTCTTCCCCTCTTTCTAACTAGTATATAAAGCATTTATATTATTTGTTTTGTGTTGGAATTTGCCAAGTGATGAATTGAAATGATGAAGCACACCATGCATGCATCACTTCGAGCAATCCCATCCATCCATCCATCCATCTATCAAAATCAAAACTCAACAAAAAGATTGATGGTATGAGATTTTGACGCGTCATGCTCGGATTTTGAGATGACCCTTCTTCACAGGCTTTACATCAAATCATATCAATATCATCAATCTGCAATTCTGCATTTCTGCATTTCTGCACTCCCTCTCTCTCTCTCTCTCATTTGTTTTTCATTTTACTGTTGTCAAGGTTTCTTCACCAGTAACTATCCGAAAAAAGGCAACAAAATCAACCCCCTCGATCTTCTCCTGTTTTAGCCACCTGATGACCTGAATTACCTTCACTTTGCCTTACAATTTACGGCTTCTCCTTCTTTCTCTCTTTCATTTCCCCATGTTCATGCTACGATACGATGATTTTTAAGTTCCAAAACTAATATTAATAATAATAAATTTCTTAAATTATATATAATGTAACTTACAATCACGTACATAAATAATATATGATGCGGAGTTCATACATTATTTATGTGTGTAATTATAAATTACATTATATATAATTTAAAATTTATCTACTAATAATAATAAGTGTCAGTCATTCCAAGTTATTTATTAATGTGCCTACATACTCCTTCAACTAAATTTTATAAACAGAAAAATTTACTGAATTTTAACATTGTACAAAATAATAATCCCCGGTCACATTACATATATAATTGTTTTAATATTATTTTCTTATCTAAAATTTATCGAGATAACGATAAGCAAGCATAGCCTAATACGTGGAAGTGGGTATTACAGGAAAATTGTGCATCCTTACATTTTATGTTATTGTTTTATACATAAATGTTATGATTGTAAATTATGTGTTATAGCTGGAAAATAAACCCTAGTAGGAATTATATAATTTTCGCCAGTTACATTTACAATTTATCTTTTTCTCATAAGATATAATTCAAAATGCAAAAATTACAAAAATAATGATATATATATATATATATATATATATATATATATATATATATATATATATATATATATATATATATATATATATATATAACATATGATAAATAATAATAACTTGTAAATATTGTCACAATCTTGTGTGATACAGGTCATGTAGTAAGCAACAAAAATGCGATGTATGACATTAAGAGGGAATTGAATACGAAAAAGAGACAAAATTCGCACATTTATTAAAATTAACACCACGGATTCGTGAAAAGGTGTCAAAATTAATACTCTGAACAATTATCATTGTTAATGGATTTAGCAAATAAATGATTTTCAATGCGGTAAATTATTATTCTTCTCTGATTTTGTATTTATAGCGAGACCAATGGACTTCAAATCACATAAATGTTTGCATTTATTTAATCGATCAATAATTTACACATACAGTGATGTAACTCACATAATGGAGTTATAGAATATATAATATATTGTCCTCTCTTATGTTATTATTTTTTTTGGTCTTATTACAGTACCTCTCGTACTATAAAATATTAGGCTTTTAATATATTCAAAATTTAAAAGTTTATAAACTTTTGAAAATTTTTAAAATCCGCTCGTTGGGATTGAGAGGAGCTTCAATTTGGGAACAAAATAATTCTCATATTCATTTGTCTTTAGTAGTCCAAAACCTACACACCAATAATGTATGTAATCCAGAAAGCAGTTGACTTTTTTATTTTTCTTTCTTAAAATTTTTATAAATATATATATATATATAAATGGTTATTTATTTCCTGATTTTTAAAAGTCTGAAAATAAAAAGAAATAAATAAATGGTGGAGAATGGAATATATGAAAAAACAAAAGGGGCACGGTTAACGAGAGAGGGTGTATGGGGGGATTACACATGACGACAAGGTGAAGTAAGCCGCGCCGCCCTCCGCCTACGGCTCTGTGCGCTGCGTTTTGGGAAGCGAGTCCTAAAAATAATGTCCAATAATTAATAATCTTTTTTCATTATTATTATTAAATGTATAACGTGAAGCTCTGCTTAAATAGTGACCACCACCATTGCTGCCTACTGGGCCCCACCCACGCCCTCTCTCACTTACATTATAGTCCTTGCTCTGCTCTCTTTATATCTGGAACTTTGTCCAATCATCTTTTGGGCTCTGTGTGCCTGCTCCCCTCTCATCTTCACACGTGTACCCATCTCACTCACTCACTCACTCTCTCTTCCCCCACATAACACTATTTTTTATTATTATTTAATCAAGATAATGAATATTATTATTTTAAAGCGTAATATCTTTTATATCTTAAATTTATTTGATAATTATTTTTTTTTCTACTTGATGTTTTAGTTTTTTATTATTTTATTATTAAAATAATAATTTTATTAATAAATTACTGATGTCAAAAGAGTATTTTAAAAATTTCACAAGGTATAATATTTTTAAATTTTAGATATATAAAATTATCAATTGATAAGAGTATTATTATTTTTGTATATAAATAATTTTTTAATTTTTTAATTTAGAGGGTTGAATTATTCTTTCATAGGTTAGGATTAAAATAGACTACTACTATAGTTTCAGTTCAAAATTCAGCTGACTTTAGTGGTTTGATGTTAAAATGATAAAAATTATAATATTTATTGAAACAAATAATTGTCGTAAAATTATTGGCAAAGTAATATATGAAAAAACATTAGGTGATAAAATGTTGATATCCCTAAAGATAAGAAATCAAACTAAATACTAATTTTTTTAACTAAGTTATCACACAAAAACACCATTTTTTCCCATAAAAAAATTAAATTCATTGTCCACGACAATAACGATACAAGTAATTTTAAATACTTTTTTAAAAAATAAAAAATATTAAATAATTGACTTAAACTATAAACACTAAAAGTGAATTTTAGAATGGTAAATATTGAAACATTTAGTGAAAAAAAAAGTAATTGTTATAAAATTATTGATAAAGTGATAGGTTAGAAAGCATTATGTGGTAAAATATTAATACCCCTAAAGATTAAAAAAAAATTACATACTAATTTTCCTTTCTAAATTATCATATAAAAATACAATTTAAAAAAAAAATAAATTCAACGTCTAAGAAAATAACCACACAAGTAATTTTAATATTTTTTAAAAGTATAAAAATTAATTAAATAATTGACTGAAACTATAATCATTAAAAGTGGATTTACATCTGTGCTAGGTGATTTTAAATCAGAATGACTTATGCCTTTGACCTTTTGATATGTTTGATGACAATTCATTTTTTCTTTTTCACCTTTCTCTAGCCAAATATTGACAAAGCTCTGGCTATGGTACAGCCGTTCCTGTTTTTCGGTGATTTAACCACTGACCAGTTTCATTGAGCACCATGCACTCTTTTCTATTTATAGTTTTTATAAATTCTAAAGTAACAAAATTCCCTTAAATTGTAGAAAAATATTAGAATGAGAAATTATTAATAGTATATTTTAAATTTACGTTTTTCTTTAAAATACTACAATAGTTTAAAGGTGTATCAATCGTTCACTTTAAATTAATAAAAGTTATCTACCAACCACTAAATTGTTAGCTGCCGTTTAAAAGTTAATAGAACTATAACGAGTTGACGATTTTACCCTTAAAAATTATCGCTTGTATATCCTTAAAATCTCTTATTATTACTTATATACCCTTAAATTATCACTTGTATCATATAAAAAAATTATATTACCCTTCTGAAAAAAGAAGGATTAAGAGAATGAGAAGATTAGTTGCTGGTAGTTGTAATACGAGTCGACCACCTCTAAGGCTCTAATTTTGTTTCTCGCTGGCTTAAGTCAATAGAATCAAGTGTTTTAAAGATTAATTCCTTGAAATAGTGCAATTCTAATAAATCCCAATTAAAATAATAATTATTTCAAGGAAAAAGAATAAACACCAACATTTAGACAAAGGAACAAAAACCTCCCTAACATTTCAAAAAATGCATTTACAGCCCTATTCACTAACGGAAACAGTAACTTGTAACAGAAATTACCGTTATACCCTTCTAGCGTATAAAAAAAATATACAAGTTTAACTTGTGGTATCAATACCATAAAATTTTATTTAAATTTTAAACTTGTATACTTAACAATTCTCCACATGTTATCATTTAAACTTGTATTTATAACTAATTTTTTTATGTTATTTATTATGGTATTACTTAAAATACAAGTTAACATTAATAACCAATTTTATTTATTTTTGTTCTTGAGTAATGAATTAAATTTATTTGGCTTGAAGAGGGAATTTGATAAAAAATTTAAATAGAGGAATTGGGTAATGAGGGCATATTTATAATTTTATTAATAATATATGGACAAATTGGATAATCAACAATTTTTTTTATATGCTAGAAGGGCATAACAGTCATTTTTGTTAAAAAGTTACTGTTTCTGTTAGTGAATGTGGGTGTAAATGTATTTTTTGAAACATTATGAAAGTTTTTGTCATTTTATCTAAACGTTGGGGGTGTGTTTATCTTTTTTCTTATATTCAATAATCAGAAAACTCAATAATCAATTTACATATGGATTTACAATTAAATTGACATTTATCCTTATCATTTTTTGTTGTTGTCTTCCTATAGAATTTTTATTAAACTCACTAATATAGCTAAAATTGCAATGTCGTATTAGTACGAAGGTGGGGTTGCATCTAAAAGGTACTTTCATAATCTTTTTACTAAAATTCCTAAATGATAAAATGAAATTCTTTATTTTGAACTAATTTAAATTTTTATTGTCTTACCAATATTCAGGAGGATTTAAAAAGTTATAGTTTATGCGGAATTTTTATTCACTTAAAAAAAAGTCGTTAAAACTAATTTTGTTACAAAGTATGTTAATAATAAAAAAAATTATAAATTAATTGGTATAAACAGTTTTTTTTTTGTGATGAAAATAATCCCTCCAAAAATACATACCCATTAAAATTAAAAAAATAAATCTTAATAACTTCTTTAATGAAAATCCCATAACAACATTTACTAATCATTTACTTCTTCCTTGTTTTGCTTTCTTCCCTTTGGTGGATGTGTGCTGGTGCTTCTTTGGTTTCTTAACCATTCTTGGAAATTTTATTAATGATGCCTGATGAAAGATGAACTCAACTGATATGATTTCTTGAGAAAGATGGAGTTGAGTGGAAAGAAGGAAAAAACATGTTGTGATTCCTTATGGAAGATGAAGTTAAGGTGAGAGGAAACAAAAAAAAAAAATTATAAAATCGATTCTTTCTTTTTAAAATATAAATTTAAGGGTATATTTATCTATTTGTTAATATTAGTGTGCTATGAACTTATGATGATTAATAAGTCTTGGACGTGAACAAAAAAAATGCTTAAAATACTTATAGCGTATAGTAAATAAAAATAAGTGTAAGGCTCTAAATTAAATTTTAACAGTGTACATAAACAGACAATATCATTATACTTATGAATATGTGGAAAATACAAAATAGTATAAGGGGCTTAGTGAAATTTGACGGTAATTAAGCTACCAAAGACAAAATGGATTGATTCCCAATTTTTTCTTCAACAAGCTCAGCATGCATTTTTCTTTTTTGTTCCTGCAAAAACCCAATGATGCTCAAAAGTGAAAACACTAGACAACTTTTTTATTTTGTTGACAATGCGGGTATGTAATATCACTTATCACTTCAATTGATTTCATTTGATATTTGATTTTCTATTGATATAATTGTAGCTTCAATTGATTTCATTTGATGTACGTGTGTTTGTGTGTGCGGCATTTGCGTCAAAATAAAATTGTTCTGTTTTTAGACATTAAAATGGTGCGTGAGCGTTCTTCCACCAACCTACACTGCTAACAGCAACAGGAAAATGCCATCTGCAAGGACACTCTCTAAGCTGGCTTCCAAGTTTTTCTTTCAATAGGTACAACTTGAAATAGAACTTCCATACAAGTCCTGATTTCACTTGTGAAGTGGATCTAATTAAATGAAATTGATACATTAGAGTTTTATACAATTTCCTTTTTTTAATTTAATGCTACTTAAAACAATCGATAGAATGATTCAGGTAATTGTTCTTTTTTTTTTTTCCTTTTTATAAACTTGCATAAGTTTCCTGTATTTCAATTGGTATAAGAAATTTGAGGTTTAAATTTTGCTTATGCGGGCGTAAAGAAAATTTTAATATGATATTAGTTAGGGGAGGTAAAAAATTCTCATAAATTCGGGGGACCATTATGTTGGGGTTGAATAGTGGGTCTAATTTACCTTTTTTTTTTATAAAAAAAAAAGATCGTGTATGAGTATGACTTTTTATACCCGTTGATTGGGTGGGTTAGGCACAAGTATAAAACACTAATATTCCTACTTGCTCGCTAAACTTATTTTACTATTGATTATTTATTTTTTAATATTTTAAAAGTTAAAATTAACAACTAAATCAAATAAACGTTAGATTAAGAAAATAAAACCCTAAAACATAAACTTACCAACTTAGTAATCAAAACAATCATGTAATATGATATTCTTAGGTATTTACATAGATTTTAACCGTATAATAGACTAGACATTTACCAGACCATTTAAAATCTTATCTTAATTGGAAGCAAATGATAATAAAATAATGTTTGAATCAACAATAGTTAAAAGGAGTGAATGATGACAAGAAAAATGTCAAAGTGGAGACTTTTATTTTTCAATCCAAATATTTAATAATACATCGATTAAATTTGAATTTAATAATCATCAAATTGTAATTAATATTAACATAAAATATTTTAAAATAAACTGCTTCATGTTTATCTAGAGTTAAATAATTAAAGTATCAATTTTTTTTTTTTAAATACATGCAGATGTTACAATATATATATATATATATGGGGTATAAGAGAAGAGGAAGTGTATCTTTTAACTTTTATTAATCAGGGGATCCCCAACCCATACTCGTTAAAACCCACAGTAGATAAAAGATCGGTGGTGGAAACGTTCTCTTCCAAATGGGTGCGGATACAAATATTGGCATTCGAGCAAAGTGAGCTGTTGCCAATCCTATCAATTGTTGTGTTATAGTTAATAATAATAATAATAATAACAGCATATTGGTAAATAAACATTGATGAAATCGACATTATTGGATGATCCAATAACCCGTGTTTACATTTTATTGGAAGTGACTAGAAATGGACTAACAAACATATGACTGCAACAATCTAATTCATCAAAGTGACCGCAGCCACACAATGGGGAGGTCGGTTGATATTTACTTGATGTGATTTCAATTCTTTGATTTACTGAAAAATGGTCTTTTGATTTCAATCAAACCAATTATCTTTTCGAAAATAATTTTTTTTTAAAGCCTTTTTTGGGGTCTTGTTGAATTGATCTTTTCAATCTCAAATGAAAATGTCCAAAATAAAGTCAAATGTTGAACATTAACTATGAAGTCCACACTTCACATCGACAGACAAATTTATTTGCTCTAAGTCAGCGAATGGCCAGACTTCACATCGACAGTCTTGTTTCGTTGACGATATTATTGCTCTAATTTTTTCAAAAAAACTCTTTTTTTTTTTTTTTAACTTTTGTTTTATGTATTTTTTTGAAAAAGACAAGTACATCAACATCAATTAATGGTGATGTAAAATAATTTGTTTGTTTGATATGTACCACATCAATAACCTATTGAATAAAAAAATCATTAGCTAATAATATGCTTCAAAGTTCAAACAACACCAATCCAAAGTCAGAAAAACTTAAAAATTGAAGTAAAGTATTTTTTTATATTTAATTTAATGGCCAGAAGCAATTTGAAAACAAAAAGCTAAACTTGAATTTATCTCTGACATATATATATAGAATCACAAATTTTAATTTATCTCTTAAAAATACGAAGATCTCAATTTAACTTATATTTCCGTTCAAAACATGAGGATAAATAGAGGACACATTAATGATATCTTCTTCTTCTTTTTTTCCTTGTTTTCTTAACAGTAAATAAGAGTAAACCGATATTTTCACATGAATAAATAGAAAATTGTCATTTTAAGTAGGGCTAAATTGATGTTTACCTTAATAAAATGATCTACATGGCTTAAGAATTGGCAAATCCAGGTTCGAATCAACCTGATCAGATTAGAAAAAAAAAAAACCCAAACTTAATCCAAACCTATAATGTGATTCAATCCGACTATATTTGGATTGAATAAAAAATACGAATTGAGTTCAGATTCAATCAGGTTATGATTGTATATGGATTAGGTTGATTTTTTATAATTATTTTGATTTTTTTACTATTTATTTTAGTTATTATAATTTTTTAATTAATTATTTGATTGTATTATGTTTTTACCAATTTCCAAAAAAAAAATGAAAACTACTACTATAAAATGAAATGAATAAAAATTATAATAAATTACTACTATAGGGTAGGATCGGGTTATTTACCCACCCCTAAATTTAATTTCAAGTGTTAACCAAATCAAATTTTTAAGATCGGATCAAGTTAAACCTGATCTGCACCGAACCTTTTTAGATCAGGTTAGATTATTTGCGCACCTATAACATGGCTTGAGCGAAATATCTTAGAAGGAAATAGTTGTAGCTTTGAATCTGATCCATTTTATTGACTATTGAGCCTAGTCTGGGCTTTGGTTGAGCTCCCAATCACACTTCAGGTTACAATTGGGCTGGGCTTGAGGCCCAACAAAATGACAAGGAGCTAATGTATTGCGTGGATACTAATGGGTAAAAGTCGACGTTCTACAATAAAATTTATGTAGTCCAACTATTGGAATCAAACTAATTTTATTATTATAACAAGGTTATAACTTAATAGATATTGTAGCTCTAAAAGTTATTGTTTTGGCTCAGTTATCCATAGTGCAAATGATATAGAGGTAAAATATGCATTACGTTAATAATTAATTAATAGAGAATGTCAAATCTAATATATAGATATTGATAAAAGAGATATATATAATTTAAAAAAAAGAAGACTTTTTTTTGTGTGTAAAATTTAGATAATTATTACTATGTAGAGCCAAGTTCCTAAAGACGAGATTTAAAAAAATTATAACTTATTATAATCTGGAGTTTATTCTTATTTTATAACTAGCCTGAATTGGGATAATGATTTTTTGTGATTACTTATAGGTTATTTTTAGAAAAAGTATCACTATAGAGAGATTTTACTATATAATTAAATAAACCAAACTCAATCCTTATATGCTATTACAAAACATTTCTCACATTCCCATTTTAGGTCATATTTATTGATATCCATAACATTTCTCACACTTGCTTCTTGGCTTTAACATTGGATTGGAAAATTTTATGGTGCATTAACTAATCTTGGGAATCAATCTTCCATTTCCAAAATCAGGTGGGCTCCCAATTCTGATCTTGATTCATGTATCAATTTTATGAAATAAATGTTGTTAATAATTTTAATTCTCTGATTAAGAAAGTAAACATACCATTAATGTAATCAGTATATGCGTTTTCTTTTATTGGATGTTTAACGCATTTACCTTTTTTTTAATTAGGTAAAAGTAAATATGAGCACCCTAAATTTTTCTTTATCTGATCTGTAGTCTTAACTTTAGTAATCTTGCACCATCTATATCTAACACGTGTAAATGTCATCTACAAACACACGTGAATCTAATTAAACAAAAGACTTTTGAGGGAAAAAAAAAAGGAAATACACTTTTCATCATAAAAATTTTCTTAGTTGTCAATTTATTTGATGGTATCATATGGTCAAAACAAAATTATACAACTTGTTTGGTAAGTATCAATTTCTTAGAAGGTTGAAGTCGGATAGACGTCCAAAAATAGTAATCTATTTGCACCCACTCAATTATTTTGATGAATCATCAAACTTATCTTGAACCTTTTAGATGGAATGTGTGACTAACCTCCTGTAACATCAGCCGTTGGATGTGGAGTGAGAAATTAAATGGCAGGAGCAAGAAGTTAAAGAAAAAAAGAAAAAAACGATAATTATTAATATTAGTAGTTTAATATTTTCATATTATCAATATGATAAAATAAAACGATAATTATTATTTTTTACATTATTAAATAAAAGTTCTCAAATACCGAAAAAGAAAAAAACAATTGTAGAATGAAATGATAGCCCGTGAATCGTGAGATCAAAATGACTTTCTCTGTTTGTAGAGCTATGATCACATGTGATGATTCTATAGGTATCATCAAAATAGTTGCCAATTAAAAGCGATCAGTGATGATCACAATCATTGCCGCTCGCTTTGGGTTGCGGGTAGAAATAGAGTTTAATAAATTTTGTTTGGAATATCAAAGGCTTTGTGAGTGGGCCACTTGGTGAGTTGTGTGGCTTTGATTGGTCTGGTTATCTGGCACCATCACCATGATGTGCCTCTCTTGTCCTTATCTCTTTATTTTTCCATTCTATACTCCTAATAGACTTCCAATCATGATATTGTAACAAATTAAAAGAAAAATAAAAATCACAACATTAAATGGCCTCAAAAAATCAACTAATACTTTAAAATAAAATAAAATAAAGGAATTGATCAGGTAAAGCCAGGCCTAGATGATTGATTATTGTGAAAAAAGGCCCATTTAAACAGAACCCAATGGAACTTTCAACCCGGTGGTCATAAAAATTGATGCGCAGTTACAGTTTTACTGGGTGTCTTTCCTGTCGCTACAATAGGCCCAATTTATGTGCTCCTGGTTGTTGTTCCACCGACGAGAGAATTAATTAAAATAACATTAACTCCTTACTCCCAAATGGAAAGATAATTAAAATGATTAACATATCAAGTTGGTCACATGGTAACATATTATTTTATCTGGAGCTGACAAAATGGCTTGTTAAGTGTTACTTGTGTGGTGTCAACTTCGTATTGTGACAAATTTAAATTAATTCAAATCTAATTCATTTTCATAATCGTATCAAAATATTAAAATCTGAATTCGAAATAAAAAATAAATGGATGACCCAACTCTTTATTTTATAACTACGTAATCATGTCATCTAACATAATACAATTGCAATTCAATAATCCCGCTTAAAACATACTTAACATGATTTATATTAAATATTGCACCTCCATTAGAGACAAATTACACTCTTTTATAAATCTAAATAATACTATGTATAGATATTATAACACACACACACATATATATTAAAATATTATACATTTACACTATTAAGTTTTAAGTATAAAAAAATTTTAAAAATGAAACGGCGTATAACTATTAATCTTTAAAAAAGGGTGAATCATGTCCAATATTGAAAAACTTGAGTAAAGGCTTGTATATTAACTTAAGTTCAACATAAATACAAGAGAATGGTCAAAGGATAATCTTTGCTAACTCTAATTATAATATTATGTGATAAAGTTAGCTTAGAGATAAGTTACATAATAAAGATAAGCGTGATGCAAGATATTTACAAAACATGAGATAATTGATGCAAACTACAAGATCAAGCCGTGCATGGAAGTTACACTATTTGTTAAATATTTGAATTTTGACCATAAGAACTTGCAACATTTTATTAATATTTAATAATTGTATCATTAACTAGATACATGGGTCAAGAAATCGAACCTTAATTCAATACCAAAAAAAAAATAAATCGTATTAATCTAAACTAAATTCATTTAATAATTGTGTCAATTTTTACAATTCAAACCTATTTATTTATAATGCGTTCATGTATGTCGAGTAAATGAAACGTCAATGTACTTAGCTTTATATAATAATATATAAAGAAATTCTATGGTCAATCAATCAAATAAAATCTTACGACTTTGATAAAGGAATTTCATTTAAAATATTCTTGGCAAAAGTAATTTTTTGTCTCGACATTCATGCCAATGATCATATATCAAAATTATTAACGTTAAATCATATATCAAAATCATTTGCATTAAAAGTGAAGATGGGATGCCCTTTTTTTTTGTATAAATACTACCTTTGGGAAGCATTATATATAACACAGAGGGGTTCAAGTTAGTAAGTTCATTCTTCATTGTTCAAGAACTTTTGTTTTTAACAGTGTCCCTCTAAGTATGCATTGGGATTAATATTATACATTGGTGTTATAATTAAATTTTTATTTTTTAAAAATAAAACAAACAATTATTGTAAAAAAATGAATTCTATTCCTTGAGGAGGATTTGCGTGGAGTTGACACACCATCTCAGTATGCTAAAGTGGTATTTACGATCACTTATAGCAGGTCTAATAGATCTTGTCAATAGATTTCACAAATTAAGAGACCTTGTTAATAGATTTCACAAATTAAGTAATATGAAACCCATATCATTTAAAATAAACAAGAACAAATGGATTCTATTTGAGAACTCACCAAACCTGCCAAACAACATGTCCTAAATAATCGGGTGCACTATTTTAATATTCTAAGAGGATGCATCCAATCCATTTTCTTTTATGGAAAAATTTTAGAATACCACTTAGCATAATATTATCATATAATGCATATTTGTTTTGAAGAATTAATATATAAATGATAGTTAAGTAAAATTCAACTACACATAATATACACCCATTAATTAATTGTCTTTGTCTCGCACGTGTCCTAAAATTCTTGAAATGTCTTAAGAAGACCTGCGCAAGAGTAACCATGATCTCTTATTATTAGTATTATTTTTTTCGATTTATCACTTTCAGTCAAAATCAAGAAAAATATGCAAAAATAGACTAATTTGTTTTATTAAACCAACGGGTAAAGTTGCGTGTTGAAGAGCTTTTGTGAAATTTTTGTGGTGCCAGTGCGTGTTAATTACTTTTTGGCTCCTTCTCTTAATTGTTTGTAAATGCACGTGTCAGGTTGTTAGATACAAAAATATAATTGTTTTTTCTTCTTTTTTTTTTTTCTAATTTTTTGAAATAATTAATTTTTTTAGACAATTTTACATGGATAAAATACAATTGAATCACTGCAGTTAAAAGACATAATTTTCTTATAATAAATTCATGCAACCATTTTAAAAAATAAATAGATTTTTATTATCATTTGGCTAAACCATAATGGTGTCGCGGTCTTTTTTTAAAAATATTTTTTCCCTCTTTAAAATTAAAAAAAATGGAATTCTAGGTTATGAAATGTCTCCATGTGTCTAGAAATCAAATAGAGGGTGATGGGTTTGTCACTTTTGCTCCAGCACAATTCAATTCCAATATGATCACGATTTCTCTTACTAATCAATTTTGGGTCACATTTTAAGTTACATCAAACCTTTATAAGACCATACATGTAAATGTGTGCGCGCGTGTGTATATCTAGTTACCGATCTAAATTCCTTTTAAAGAAGAAAATGAAATAATAAATCTTTCTTTCTTTTTTTTTGGAAATAACTTCCTAGTTACCATATTTATAATAATAATAATCTTTATGTTGAAGTGTTACATAATGGAATGACCTTTAAAATTCTCTTGGTGATCGTATAAATTTTACTCGAAAGAAATTTAATAAAAATGAAATCCAAGTCATCTTGGATGTATCATTACGCGTAAAAAATACAAGCAGTCATTAATTTTTTAAAAAGGATTAAGATTTTAATTATTGTGATTTGAAAATTAAACGAAATAATAAATTGTAACCATAATAAAAAAGGAGAAGTTTTATAATACAATAGTGGTACCATGTGATTCGTATAACAAGTAAATAATGATATGATATGTGTATATTTATTTTGAAAAATTATCATGCAAGTTGTGATTATATTAAATTTAATTATATATGTTATAAATGCATTAGTTTAGTGGCCGTGGCAGGAATTATTTTTAGTAGGGGTTAAGTTCAAACATTAATTTAATTTTAGAAAATGATCAACAAATAACAAATATGAAAATAAAAATTCATTAAAATATTTAATTTAATAATACACCTATAACTATCCTCGACGTAGATTTATATATTGAAAATGTTGAAGAATAATTTTATTATTAAGATTACAAAATTATCTTTTTATTTAAAATGATTATCATTAAATCATTGATCTGACATCTGATTCCGCATATGATTTTTACAAAATTCATAGACAATAGGTCAATGGTAGCTAACAAAGTTTTTTTTTTTTGGCAAAAGGATGATGATGGGTTAGGGATTTGATATATGTGGATTTTTTTTTTGTTTTTCTTCTTTTTTGAATTTCAAAATGCTAAATTAAATGTTAGTATTTTTTATTTTTAAAATTTAACAGGGACTTTATTGTAAATCCATTGAAAAATAAAATGAATTTAGTCTTCCTTTAAAAAATAAAGCAGGGGGTTGAAGCCGTTGCTAGTTCTTAAGTGGGCCGTCGCTGCATTGAATTACTACTTATGTATTATTTGATTTTCTCCAAAAAAAAAAAAGAAAAAAAGAAGAAAAGTGTAACGTTGTACTAAAGCAGCCAGAAATTACCATGCAGAGCAACTGTAACGTGTGGTGTTAGAACATGCACGGTCTATTCTCTCTCCTGTAAATTGAGAGACACGAAGCCAATAAAACTCAGAGTTAAAAGGATTCCTTTAGTACTTGTTGTCAGAAATTTCTAATAAGCAAGCAATCAATGGAGATAAGCAATGGAGGAATTGATAATACAGGTTCAATAATCACCATAAAGGGGATGCTGAGTCTGTTAATGCAGAGTGTTGATGATGAGAAAAATGAAAAGAAAGTCATATCATTGGCGATGGGTGACCCAACTGTTCATTCTTGCTTTCACACAACTCATGTTGCTACTGAAGCCGTTGCTGAAGCTCTTCTTTCCGAAAAGTTCAATGGCTATGCCCCCACTGTTGGTCTTCCTCTAACTAGAAGGTAATTTTGATTACTCTTTTAATTTGTTAATTTCATTATTCTGGGTTTCTTGGTTTTGGCAACAAATTAGTTGTTGTATGTTTGTGTTGGATAGTAAATACAGAATTAGTTCTGTTATGGGTTTGTTTCATTCTAATCTAATTTCTAATTTCTCACAGTTGCAATTTGAATTAAGCAACTTTGGATTAACAATCTGGGAATGTCAATTTTCAATCCCGCTCCAATTTCTTATGAGTTATTTATTGTAGTTTAAAGATTTTTTAGAAGTGACATTTGGGTTTATTTAATCTAGTTCTAATACTTATTTGTTTTGTTTTGGGGAAGTTGCAGAATATGGAAATAGTTAAAAAAAATGATAATCTTCCCTATTGGATTTTCACTTAGGGGGATGTTATGGTTCAATCTAATTATCTGATTACTATTAGTTAAATGTGTAGTAATGCTTGCAACTTGGGGTTACGGAATCTTGAATGTGTTTTCCCTTTGGACAGAGCCATTGCTGAATACCTCTCTCGTGATCTTCCTTACAAGTTAACACCCGATGATGTCTTTGTCACATCCGGCTGCACACAAGCCATTGATGTTGCTATGGCACTGCTTTCTCGCCCTGGTGCAAACATCTTGCTTCCAAGGCCAGGGTTTCCCATCTATGAACTTTCTGCTGCCTTTAGGCATATTGAAGTTCGGCATTTTGATCTTCTGCCCGATAAAGGCTGGGAGGTGGATCTTGATGCTATTGAATCTCTTGCAGATCAAAACACTGTTGCATTGGTAATTATAAACCCTGGGAATCCTTGTGGAAACGTGTACTCTTACCAACATTTGCAGAAGGTTAGTAGACTGAAATGTTGCTTCAAGTGCGGCAAAGAATGTGACTTTACTTCACCTAAAGAGGTTGGAGTAATTAAATTGTTTGTTTATTGTGGTTAGATTGCAGAGTCTGCGAACAAGCTAAAAACTCTTGTTATAGCCGATGAAGTTTATGGGCACCTTGCTTTTGGGGATAAGCTGTTTGTGCCGATGGGAGTTTTTGGGTCAACTGTTCCTATTCTTACACTTGGGTCTTTATCCAAGAGATGGATAGTACCTGGATGGCGACTTGGTTGGTTTGTCACAACTGATCCATGTGGTATGTTTAGAAAACCCAAGGTACTGTCTCCTTTCTCTGTCTCTTTTTGTCGTACATGTGTGTGAAGAAGTTATATAGAGCTTCTTACATCTATGCTTGTTTAAGAACCTCTCATATGTAAGAAGTGACACTGCATAAAATATATCTCTTTGGTGGAAAATGCATTGGTTAGTTAGTCCTCAGTTGCACTTTTTGCATCCCATGGGGGATGGTCTTAGTAATTAATTCATTCCTTCTTTATCTGACTTTTGCCATTCTCATCTACTTAGGTCGTTGAGCGTATGAAGAAATACTTTGACATTTTGGGGGGTCCTGCAACCTTTATCCAGGTCTGTATCATGTATGGTTGTTTGAGCACTATTATGCAGATTGTGATACATGGCAAGTTTCTTGAAAATTTTGCTGGTAGTTCTGTGCTAGACCTCATATAAACTTATTCCAGAGCTAATAAATTTTAAAAGTACTGGTTCCTCTTTGAAATACCTAGACCTTTAACTTATCTGACTATATATTTTTCATCTAAAGCGCATAACATATTTTGTTTCTCATCAGTCCAATATTTTTGGTGTTTTAGGCAGCAGTTCCTAGTATTCTTCAGCAGCCTGATGAGGTTTTCTTTAAGAAAACTCTTAATTTATTGAAACAGAGTGTAGATATATGTTACAATAAGATAAAGGAGATCCCTTGCATTAGTTGCCCCCACAAACCAGAGGGGTCTATGGCTGTGATGGTAAGAAATTTGCAGAATTAGCTGCTCTCTCTGCTTGAAATGAATGACTTTAGTATGTCATCTTATTGATATTTATATTTACCTTTTTAATTCGATGCAGTTGAAACTAAATCTTTCACTCCTGGATGATATTAGTGATGATATTGATTTCTGTTTCAAGCTGGCAAAAGAGGAATCTGTGATCATTCTTCCTGGTAAGAAACAAACAATTTGAAGATTAAATTGTTCCATTGGATTCCACAAAAAGAGCATTCTGTACTTGTTGAGACTGCCTATCTTCATTAATTTCTTCTGCAGGAACTGCTGTGGGACTAAAAAATTGGCTGCGAGTCACTTTTGCTGTTGATCCATACTCTCTGGAAGAATGTCTAGATCGGATAAAATCTTTCTATCAGCGGCATGCTAAGCAATTGCAAAGATATTAGAGACTCAAGTAAGTCGACAAAGCATCTAATCCTCATATGTTGGTTCCTTGGTCATGGCATAGCTCTTATGAAGAATGATATTGTTCTTCAAGAGGTCAAAATTGTGTTCTATTATTGTTAGTTCATCATCAATGTAAAAGCAGACCTCTTACAAGAAATAGCCTTGTTTGCTGGTCAATAATAACATGTATACTAATAAAACTTGTTGAAGCATGTTGTTTATTGATTCAGAGGAACCAAAATTTAAAGTTAGATGAAGAAAAGCCGTTTCTTTATGTCTTATTTGTTGTACCTGCCTTTGTATGAAACAATACAAGGCTTTCATTTTGGATAATTCATTATAATAAGACAAGGCTAATATTATTTTTATTATTTGATGAATTTAACACTAAAGTTAGATACCACAATCCTCATGGTAGCTAAAAGATACCAATGTTTTTTTTGGTGCCAAATTGCATACACTTGCCGGCCAGACAAACAATTTAAAAAGGGTTATGAATCGTTATATAAACAGTTGTTTCATTGAATCTGTTTCCAGTTTCCACCAAATGTAAAATTCCGAACTGACAGCAATGCCCTTCAAATAAGAAAGCTACAGCAGCTCGGATATCAAACAGGCTTTAATAACTTCTCACCAAAAATAATAAACAAATAAATAAATAAAAAGCCTTCATTAAATAATGCAGATAAAGAAAGTGAGAAAGGAAGAACAGTACAATTTCATGCTTTATGACTAGAAAAGTTGTTGATAAGGTCAGTAAAAGAATTCTAAGACGATATTCCTTTGTGAGTTACAATTATGCCTGTCAGCAGTCACCATCTCAATATTTATAAGATATCAAAATTTGCAAATGAGAAGCCAAAAACGGCATAACCAAAGAACAGACAGTACAAAAGACAGCATCTCAAAGTTATTTGTAAGTTGTTTAGGAGATCATATTCGACACACTGCAAGACAAATTGCTAACATCTGACATGAAGATGGATTCCCTCTCATATACACTATTTTTTTTTATGTGGCTGAAGAATCAGAGAGTATCACTTATCTGATTTTATATATCCAGTAATTCTCTTCTTCATTCCATAGCTAAGTGGTCGGTCTCGACTTTTCTCCTTATCACTATGGATACAAAATCTGGTAACTGCCCTTTATTTTCCTGTTAAAGTTACTGTTCACATACTGCGATTTTGTTTGGTAATTTATTGCCTTTGTTTGAAATTCTGTGTTTCTTGCTTGTTTTCAGTGGAGGCTGAAAATGGCAGTGAATTTAAAGCTCATGTGTTCTCATCATCATCTGAGGTGAAACCTCGTATCTTCATCTCTTCCATATTTAAGATTTTGGTGTTGTTGTACTGTTGTAATGATTTTTTTTGTGCCCTGCACTTGTCAAATATCATTCTAGTTAAGAATGTTTTGATCATTAGCTTTTGGATGAAATGCCTTGTTTGATAACTTTGTTGTTGCTTTTATGTTTTTGCATAAATATAGTTGCTTCAGAAGCTGCAAGAGAAGTGGAGTTCAGTGAAAAAGAAGCCGTACCCCGCAATGTATTCCAGCATATTTGGTGGAATCATTCTTGATCCAGCTATGATGGTGATTCCCATAGATGATCACATGGTTCATCGAGGGCACGGTGTATTTGATACAGCTATAATTTTAGACGGGTAGGAATAATGCATTGTAGTGCTAATAGATTAATTTATATTTAGTTTTATGTCAAAAGTGTCTGTTTAGCCGAACTGCTAAGGTCTCGTGCAATTCTACATGCCTGATTTTCATTAATTATGCAGTTATTGCGGGACTTACTAGTATTGACATTTTTTTCTTTTGCCATTACCACAGATACCTCTATGAGCTAGATGTCCATCTGGACCGCTTCCTTCGATCTGCAGTGAGTGCAAGGATCTCCTCTCCCTTCCCTCGATCAACTCTAAGGAGCATTCTTGTGCAGTTGACAGCAGCATCACAATGCAAGAAAGGAACTCTAAGATTTTGGTTGACTGCTGGTCCTGGGGATTTCTTGCTCTCACCTGCTGGCTGTCCAACATCAGCATTCTATGCTGTAGTCATCGATGATGACTTCTCCCAATGCAAAGAAGGGGTTAAAGTGATTACAAGCTCTATCCCCATGAAGCCTCGTCTGTTTGCCACAGTGAAAAATGTAAATTACTTACCGAATGTCCTTGCAAAGATGGAAGCTGAAGATAAGGGAGCATCTGCTTCTATCTGGATTGATGAGGACGGATATGTTGCTGAGGGTCCAAATGTGAATGTGGCATTTATAACCCACGATAAGGAGCTTGTTTTGCCCTTTTTTGATAAGATCCTCAGCGGATGCACTGCTAAAAGACTTCTAGAACTAGCACCGAAGTTGGTTGAGCAAGGGCGTATGAAAAGCGTCAAGACTGCTAATCTTACAGTGGATGAAGCTAAAGGCGCAGCTGAAATGATGTATGTCGGAAGCACACTTCCGTTATTGCCAATCACTGTGTGGGATGAACAACCCATTGGAGATGGTAACCACTTAACACCCTTACCTTAAATACGATTTTGTTTCATCATTTCAACAAATTAATGTTGCAAGCACATGCTAAGGCTGCTTTGTTCTATGCATTGTTTTTAACAGGAAATGTTGGAGAACTGACAATGGCACTCTCTGATCTGCTTTGGGAGGATATGGTAGCAGGCCCTGAAACTCAGAGGCATTGTGTTTCCTATGATCAGTGAACCACACATTCACCAAGGAGGCTGCAAAAATGCTTTCATCTTCCAGTCATTTGTCTTAATTTTCTCTACTTGCATGCTTTTTCGCAAAGTATCTATGCTTCAACTGTATTGTTTCTCTTAATAAATGTGCAAAATCTTGAATAAAATAACTACCTTGATATTCAAGTACTTATGTCTCCTTTACTAAACTAATCTGGTTAGAAATCATTTTATATTCCAAGGTAAAAGCTGAAAATTCATGACAAATGAATCAAGTCATCTCAATAGATGCTTGTTTATTTGCTATCACAGTAAGATACTAAAATCTGTGTGGCCCTGCTCCCAGCTCTTTGTTAGTTTTGAAAATTAACCAAAATGCCTATCCCATGCCACCCATTTCTATAAATGGAAATCAGATGTTTCGAGCCACATAATCAATGAGTGTCCAATGTGCCTACTCCATCTCATAAACCACAAATTGTTTTTCTATTTTTGAAATGGATTAAATGTTGCCCAGACAGAGAGTGGCTGAAAGTGAGGTGTTCACATTATAAATGGGGTTTAATGGCTTACAGAATGCACAGCATCCAAAACACAATGCATCTTTTGCTTTCCTTCTTCAAAATCTGCTGTTTGTTTTTATTCTATAATATTCTTTTATCTTCAATTTTGTTTGTTTTCACACATATAGAGGTTACTCAAGTTGCTGGCCAGCTTTTGAAACTTTGGACACATTTCACACTGACTATTAGCACATGCGTATTTATTCGATATCATCAAGGGTCACTTCTCTTAGACATCTCTCAGCAAGTGGATGCAAGATAAAGGTGGTAATTGACCGATTCTTAAGTTACATACACTCATGTATTTAATAGATGATACCCTAAAAATATTGAAGAAACTCAGCCATTCAAAACAACAAATGACACATGTCAAAGGATCTCAAAAAAAGACAAGTAAAAATTAAAATCAACAATGCTGAAAAAATCTTAAGCTTTAAGACCTTGATCTTGCATTGCATTGCATTTCCAAACAACCAACAAAGGACGGAGAGAGAGTGAGGAGAGGAATCTCTCAGCTCCTGCTCAAGTATCAACTGTATAAATAATGACTCCCAATAAGCCCGAGTTAGTTAAATACTATGGTTGAGTGTAGCTCTCTATATCTTAGTATAAAATTATTTACCGTATTATAAGTTAAAATAACACAACTAAAAGTTATATTTATCCAGAATATACTACTATATAATATGTATCTATATTAGACTTATTAACATATATTTAATTATTTAATAAATGAGTCTATTAAAATTACTTTTTAATATTTGACATTCGTCACAAATTAATCCGACAAATATGTAAAATAATTAAAATAGTTTATGCTAATTTGAGAAATAATACAATAAACTGACGATCTGAATACGTATAGGTAACCTTAACACGGCCACACTTATCGACTGCATGCTAATGCTAGCCTCATAGATCCCTCTTCAAGGGAGAGTAAAGTTTACTCTAGAAAATAAATTCAAACCATCAATAAGTTAATTAAACACATACATATAGTAACCAGTACATGATGCTGGTTCGGACCTTCCAATTTCGAAAACTAATCATCTTTATTCATTTATTTTTCACTATTCTGAAATTAAAAGACACGTGAAGGGGTGTGAGCCTTCCAGTAATAGGGTTCCTACAATGAATTAGTCTCTACACCTATAAATTGATTTTGAGTTTTGATTGATAATTTTAGCGAAAAGATCAGCGTAGCACCAATTTTCTGCATGGTTGTCTAGTTTTGGCGGTAATTTTGCATGTAAACAACTCAAGTTTGCCAAAATAAGAAAATCAATTGAGATGGGAGAGGCCAAAAAAAGAAAAATATTGTTAGCTGACATATATAGCCCTTGCATTTGCTATAAAAAATGAGCAACAAAGAGAAAAGTTTAATTAAATGAATGATCGTGCGTAGAGAGTCGAGTCATGGCAAGGTTCAGGCCAGTAGCTATGCTGGTCGGCATGCCCTTTGCTTCTATTT
Organism: Citrus trifoliata; assembly: GCA_018350135.1. Classification (NCBI taxonomy): domain Eukaryota; kingdom Viridiplantae; phylum Streptophyta; class Magnoliopsida; order Sapindales; family Rutaceae; genus Citrus; species Citrus trifoliata. The sequence continues at coordinate 39,363 of VKKW01000253.1, read as the reverse complement.
GTTCGACTCTATCTCTCATTGGAGCTGTTATTTGGGTTGTCGGGTCAGTTCGATTTCTTTCTTCTCCATTATTATTTATTGATTCTTCTTCCTAGCTAGCTTTTTAATCAATTGCTTCCATGGTTTTTATAATTATTAGTTCTCTGCTGGATAAAGAAAACTGTGATTCAATTTAGAGTTGATTGTGATACAACTTGAATACTTACAAACAAAAGTCGTAATTGCCTTCTGCTCTTAGACCCTTGTTAATTTAATAGATTATTGATATGAAAGAAACTTTTTCTAGAAACATTTCAACCATAAATGCTTTAATATCTTATGATTATTTATGGCCATTGTTTTTTTCTTTAAAAAAAAAAGAAAACAAACAAAATTTGAAGCATGCCCTTATGATCATCCATCCAAAGTCCCAACTTTTTTTCCGTACTTGTTTTGTCATTCTTAATTACTTGAATGAAACCTTTATTTCAATGTTGAACTAGGAATTTTTTTTGTGGTCTTAGAGTGTTTCGTAAGGTAAAATTCACATTTGTAAATGGTGTTAATTATTATTAAAGAAAAATATAAAATAAACATCAACCATATATACCATTCTTAATAGGAACCCAATCCTCTCAAAAGATATTAAGAGTAAATCTTTATAAATCTGAGCAAATTTAGTGCCTTGGTATGACTTATCTAATGACTATAAGTGTTTATTTAATCTCATAAACTCTTATCATAATTTTTATTGTTATTCGGTTGTCTTTTTTGTAGAAATTTTAGAGTTTAAATAAACTATTTTGCCTCTATTAGGAAAAATTAAATTTTGAGCTTTTGGGAGTAAATGTTCAAAAGCTTTTTTTAAATGTTAAAATATCTAAAATATTCTCTACTTATTTGAATATCTTATTTTATTCCTTTCATAATATAACTTAAAAAAAATTACCTATTAACGCAATTTTATAAATTTTTAATAAAAGATTTTATTGACAACTAAACAACTAAAATTTTTTAGATAAAAGTTCTACTGATAAAAACTCTATTTAAATAAGCTCTACTTGAAAAGTTATACCAAATAGAGCCTTAGACCAAAAAAGGGATTTACATCTTCATTATATATATATATATATATATGTATAGTCCTTTTTAACTTCTCTGCAAAAACTTATTTTAACATTTTATGTCTCAAAATTTTATGAACATTTTTCAAATTTTCTTTCTAGTTATGGTGATGTTTAATTATGCTAACAACAATTATGATGATACTAAAATTATTTGATGCAGGAAATTAGTGAGTTTAATTTTCCCTTGTTGGGAATGCATGGGACTCATCAATCGAGCAGTTTACCTTATTAGGCTTCCTGTAGTAACCATTCGTTATTTCCTTAACAAGATACCATTTTGAGAGATTAATGAAATTAGTTTTTTTCCCCTTATTTTCTTCTTAATTTTTTTTTAATCGTTGTTTTTGAAGCAATTAGGGATTTAGAATGTCTGTTTTGTTACTGCATTGAGAGTTGGGGTAGATGCTCCTCAATTTTGTCCCTAAATTTAGCCAATTGACTAGTCATATATGCATATTTTTGAAAATTAGTCGAAAGATTATTTAGCTTAATTGTCATATATCTTTCACTAATTACAAATTAGATTTAATTAAATTTTTGAGTTATATTGAACACAAATATTATTTTACCTTTAAAAAAATTAAATCCTATAATAAGATTTTTTTTTGAAAAAAAAGTACAAGAACTAATTAAGTAATTGGCTTAAATTGTAGGGGCTAACATAACATTTTGAGATCATAATTTGAAAGTATCATTAATTGGTTAATTACCTATTAATTTAATTAAACTATTAGAGCATCTCCAAAAGATTCTTTAAATTTTACTCTTCAAATTTTAATTTACTTACTGATGTGGCAAATAAGTATATAGAAAAATATAATCCCCTCCAAAAGACTCACCAAAATAAGAATAAATTAATATTATTTTAATCAAAAATTTCAAACTATCAAATTGAATTGTTATTATATTTAAAAAAAACATAAATAATAATTATTGCAGTCTTATCTTTTTAATAAATAATAATAAAATATTAATAGAAGAGGGAGAAACTCACTCAGCAATATTGAAGAGTAAGAAACAAATCTTATTTAAAGAATCTAAATTAACGTGTCTTTTGAAGTGTTTAATATTACTATGACTTTTCAAATAAGAAGTATAATCTTATTTGAAAAGTCTTTTGGAGATGCTCTTAGCTTGAAAGAAACTTGTAACACTAATCTCATTCTTACCAATTACTTGTTTATAGAAGAATTAAAGAATTAGTTCAGCTAATCTAATTTTTATACCTTTTATTAAAATTATCTGCATAAAAGCATTTGAGACGAATAAGATTACATGATTTTTCTTTTAAAATTTTTTAGATTAAGAATAGCGATCGACAATGAGTACCTATAAATATGTAACACAATAAATAATTTTAAATGATTTGGAATTAGCTAGTTACCTATATATAAATATGTATAATGTCAGATTAATATATTGTTATTGAGATTAGAATCTCTGTACGTGTAAACTGAATTCACTACAATTCATGTGACCGCTGATTCGCCGTCACATAAGATGACAAACAGCCGCATGTGCTGTGCAAAAGGTCTTTTATGACTGTGAAAACCCGACACAAAAAGTGAATGACAAATGTAATTGAATTTAATACAAACATTACTTGCATGATAGTAATTCAAAATAAATACACACATATCATAGTATTATTGTTTATTGTATAAATTATATGATACCTCATATGTATTCTAGAATTTCTCAAAAAAGACGGCCTTGAGCCGTCACAAATCCATGAATTTCACTGCCTCCTTTTTGCCCATTATGATTCAGATTCCAAAGCTGAAGAGTCTTAAATCATTACTACGAGTTGATACAAATTCACAAAAGAAATAAGTACCTATTAAAATCAAAACAGCAGAGAAGCAAGCATATAATTAAAAGAAAAGTGACCCGGTCTTTCTTTTCGGCTTGCCAGAAACTAACGAAGGAATTGAAACAAGATCGTCAATAAGATCTGAAGCCATGAGTTAACTATTCTTTCAGTTCATTAATAGACTGAATATGGATTGAAATTAATATCAAACAAGTAAATCAGTTAACCCAACATGTCCAATTTGATAGGCCATGCCCATTTCAGTCTCCTCAAACGTCATCTTCCGGGACTTGTAACTGTAATACAAATAAATATGCAATCAATTCTGACAATATCTAATCATATTTGTGGGAAGAACAAAGAATTGGGAAAAAGAAATCCGTCCATACAAAACAAATTATTCAAGTCAATACAAAACTCAATTCTGAAGAAGAAACAAATTGTTGGATAAAAAGGAATCCAACTCGAGAAAGAAATCTGCCTCTCTAGAATCCAAAGCCTGCTCTCTCTAAAAATTCTGCAAAATATGACACATTCAAAAGTGCAGGTAATTGTAAGCACAACAGATTCTAATCAACTGAATGCAGGATGAGATTCATCTCATGTTCTAAATTGGCATATAAACCATCATGTTTCTCAACAAACTTCCAGCAAACAAGAAGCAATTAACCACAAATCCCACTCCTGCTGCGGCTCAGCCTGCTCCTAAAATTAGAGTGCTCTGTATCAATCAAGCACAAGCACTTTATCTCAGTTCGGCTAAAACACACCAAGTATCAGATTTCGCTCAGATGGCCAATTATAATTTTTTTTTTTTTTTGGAGCCATTTTAGTGGCTGCTGATCTGACCTTACCCCAATGAAAAAGCAGAGTTATACCAAAGCAAACAAGTGAAACCTAACATAGTGTGCAAACCAGAAGCTCCATAATCCAATATATTGCTACAGAATTATATAAAAATTAGATAGTCAGGCAAAAGTGTGCAAACTGTCCCCATGGACACTTAAATCCTAAAAATTGTAACAAAAGTTAGATAGACAGGCAAAAGAATGTAATGTGAAAGATTTGTGCTCATATAGGAAAGATAGTTCGACAGCTTGCCCACCGTCGGAGGAATTGGACCATTTAAATTGTTCAAGTATAGATTCAAGCTCACCAAGTTTGTCAAATTTCCAAGATCCTTAGGAAACCTTTGACTAATGTTAATACTATAGAGACCCTGCGAAAGTTAAAACTCAATTCAATAATTCTAGCCCAAATGGAAGAGAACTAAAGCAACAAAAAGAAGTGAAAATGGCAAATGCAACTCTATTATGAAAATTCCACCTTGACTATGAATGAAGAGGAAAACATAGAAATTTGCATATTCATCCAAAAATAAAACCTGTATTATATAAAACATCATTTGGTCAAAAGAGAGTGAGCAATATATACTAATAATGAAATTTTCGACACATTCAAAGCGTAACTTGTTTTGCACATCTCACTAACATTGCATTATTGTAACCTTTCAACATTGACAAAATGTAGCGACCTTTCAATTTACACATCCTACACTTGAGGAACCCAATCACAAGATCTCAGTAGAGCTGTAGAGAAAATCAATCAAGGAATTACCTATGTCTCCTTAATTTTTCACTGGAAACGGGAAAGTTGAAATTTAGCAAGTTACAATTTAATAATGACCCAAAATTTCAACCAGAAGCATGTAAGCACAACAAAAACAAAAGTTTCGAATTAAGAACAGCAGAAATCTAAATAAATATATAAACAACAGCACTCCTTTTCTATCTAAATGCAACTTTTGTCCAAGTTCATTGTAAAAATGGGTTGCAAAAATGAACAAAAGTAGAAAATGGTAAAGAAAAGAGTTCCCACCCAAGGACATTCTGCTGGTAAATATTGTCAACACTAGAACAAAGATTTTCAAGAAGCCCTTCCATTAACAGGATCATTTTACTAATTATGTAATTTTCATAGAAAAGTAACAATAACAGCAACCACGATGAAGCAAAGAACTGCCAAACCAAAATGCAATAAGCATTGCAAATAAATTATTTACTCCAATTCTGTATAACAACATATTATAGATTTCTGAACCTCATAATCAAAAACCAAAGAAATATTCACTCACAAGAATAATTAATTCGAAAAAAAATTAAAATACTCAAATGCATGCATCAATGGGAGACTATAAAGTTATTAAAGGAAAGTATGAATTACCAGCAGGAGAGAAAAAGCTCGTAAGCTGAGTCTGCCAGCTGCTCCAATGAAACCTAAAATCAATTTCCACCACCTGTTTAATTTTCTGCCTCCATTTTCATATGAAACCTTAAATCTATGTAAGTTTCAGCCATAAACAAGGTCATCCAAAGCTATAAACCAGGAGGTAACATTAACTAAACAAAAATTCCACTGGAAATTACATTTTCATGTCTTCGGTTATGAAGAAACATCCGAAATTAAAGATTAAATCAATCATCACGGCTTCAAAATGAAAGTATTGAAGCTGAAAATTGGAAAGCTGAAATCAACAATAAAACTGTTGTAATTAAAATTCTATACCAATTAACTGATTCTTACGAAAATTAAAGCAAGTTTCGCCGCACCGTCGATTTTGATATCAGATACGGTGACTAATCGTTGCCGCCGGCGTGTCCAAAATTGACGGCAATGAAGAGCTACCGACTTAAGCCGCTGCCACCGCCAGCCAACATATAAATAACAAAATTAAAATTTTAGATTTAAAATAAAATAACCTTTGTGATGCTAGCAGATTCACGAATTTTTGCGGATTTACAGAAGTAGATCTATATGTAATTTATCAATTGTGAATTATCAAATTTTCAATTTAATCCAATCTATCAATCCGTGAATCGAATTTTTACGGATCAAACGGATTGAACGGATCAGATTAAATTTTGAACACCCATAATAAAATAAGTTGTTATTCAAATGTGTTTTGATGGATTATTGAAGAAATTGATAGATGCACATTTTGAATACGTAAATAGCATCACATTGAAGACAAAGTTAAAGTTGAGGTGTTTTACTAGATCATATGTTTACTACCTATGGACGTATGTGATGATGAAATAGTAAGGCTTTTATTATGTATGAGCTATAATTTAATGAATGATGGGTGCACCCCTATTTTTGTTATTAAATCTTCCAAAATATTGAATCAAGAGCCTATAACATGGGAGCCTCAGACTTCGTACAGAGGAACATCTCTATTCATGATATTGAAAACGAGATGTTACCGATAACAACATCATTGTAGCAATATTTCTCTCTACGGAGGTACAATAATGATCTTATTGATGAGAACGTCATTATATTGACAGTTGTTGAAAAAGAGATGCGTACCACTAACGATATCACTGCAACAAGATTACTCTCTTTTCCAAAACAATGATGATCGCATTAGTAACACAAATAATACACTAGTAGATATCATTAATGTTGAATTGTACCATAATCCAATTGATGATAAGGATGGTGACTTTTCGATACTCCTATTGATAATTGTGATAATGGTCATTTCGATAGTACTTTTGATGATAGAGACAATGTGTATGATGAAAGTTTAGTTAGTGATAGGGAAAATTTGCCAGATTTAGTTAGTGATAGGAAAAATTTGCCTCACTTCCAGAACGAGCATAAACCAGACCGAAGTCTGCTTATCACTCCTAGGTCCCATTCCAAGGGGCTAGTAGTTGACCTTCTTGTAAGTATTGCTCCAATTTTACCTTCAGACTTGGTTGTTTCGAAATTTATTAGAAATATTGGGTCCAATGATATTTGTGTGGGCAAATTGTTTGATTTCAAGTATAATTTAGTATTGAACTACACAAAGTTTTCTTGAGGTAAGTTCGATTTTAAGGTTGTAAGTTCCATATTGACACATGATAACTCTATGAAATGAGAGTTATATGACACTTTCAGACTTGAATCAATAATACTTAAAGAGTAAATGATATGTTTTTATTGCATTTTAGTTATATTTTGCATGAACATCCATTTTAGTTTATTTTAAATAAATTTAGTTTGTTTTACATTAATTTGTGCTTAGATCATATGCATAATTGAAGGTAACCGGAAGCTTAAATTTTAAGTAATATGTAGTAGTCATTGCTGTAGCACTGTTGGTGTAGCAATCTTGGAGTATTGAAAGAGAAGATTTCGCGCGAGATACTTAGAAAATTGCGATCTAAAGTTTCAAAAAATAGAAGATACGCGCCCTACACTTCCGGTTGCCCTAATTCTAAGTTATAAAATGAGCACATGTTGAGTGTTAGAAAGTGTATATTTATAAAGGATCAAATCGTTATTTTATACTTCAAGTTTCAATAACATTCATACTATTATGTATTTAAGTCTCTTGTGATTTAATTATGTGTGTTTTATTTTGATTAAGTATTTTAGGGGCATCATGGTCATTTCACAATGAACGAGAGATCAAATAGCAAAACGAACATCACTTGTGAACTCAGGACATTCGAAAACCAAAATCTTAAGAGGAGTATAAAAGGAAAAATAACATTATTGATATATATAGTACTATTCACATGTACAATATTATCTATGTTACTATTCACAATACTGTTTACATATACGGAACGATGATGTAACATTGACCGATGATGTGGCATTGACTGATGAAGTGTTACGATCTTATTAGACTAAAATTCTTATGTACTGTTGATTGGTGACGTAACATCATGTTAGTGGACCAAAAATCGTGTGTACAGTACGTGCATATACACATGATTATTTACAACCAAACCGCGTTACTATTCAAGTCCCTTGACTGTTTATATCGCGTGGTCAAATCGTGTCACTATTCAAACCGCGTACTGTTGATTGATGACGTGATGCAATCCTGAGCGTTTAAAATATTTTTAATCTGATAACCATGATTTACTTAGTGTATCTATAAAAAGGGGGCTCCCCCTAATTTGGTATCCATGAATTCATTTTTTAGTTCAATTTTTTATAATTCCTTCTCCATTTTATATTTTTAACGTATTTTAATAAATTCTCATTTTGCCCCTAGTTCAATTATGAGTAGCTAATTTTCTTTCAAGCTTGGGTTGAAGGTGAAGTCTCAACATGTGCCATGAACTTTATTTGGTAAATTTACTTTCTTTTCCCCTCTAATTATTGTAGATGTTTTGACTTTTTGTCGACAAATAGTAATAATTATGTCTAGATACCGCCCTGATTTCACCGGCTCTCTAGTACAAGGTTATTATTATTTGGCACGATATGCCCTTAGTACCATATTGATTAGAGTGTGGTTCATAAGGAGTGGAAACCCCCTTCATGATTTAATTGAATATTTTGCCCATGGTGCATGTTGATGCAGATCCAGATACCTAAGTGTTTCATTTTAATAGAATTTGTTTTAATTTATTTCCGTCATTCTAATTTAAATTTTAGAATTTTCCAAATCATTTTCACCACAAATCCAACCACCCTCATAGAAAATTAATTCTGCACATAATTAAAATTTACCTCTTCGTGTGATCGATACTCGTCACCGTTAATCTTCTCTACAATAGATTTGTGTACTTACGAGTTTAATAAAATTTGCACAACAGCACACATGCAAAGAAAAAGATAGAGTCGTCACCCAAGGAATAAACCTGAGAGAAAAACACAAGAAACACAAAAATCAAGAGAGATTAAAGGTTGACAGAGGAGGAATCATAGAGATTAATTAGAAATTCATTCTTTTTATTCTTTTCTTGTTTTTTATTTATTCATGGGGATGCATTGGATGGCTAAAACTCTTTTGTTTATTTTTCTATCGCAAATCATGAATTAAATTTCATTGTAGTTGAGTAATAAATAAACTTCATGGATGTTTGACTAATATACGTGCATTGCTTTGTGTTTGCTATAACATTTTGTCTTAATTGTATTTATTTTATTCTATATTTCAGATGACCATCCATTTAGAAATACTAGCTAAGAAGAGCCTAAAAAATGTATGACTTAGAGGATCTCATTAAGACAGTACTTGATTTTAGATTCAGTTTCCTAAGTTGAGTTAATTTTAATTTGAATATGGCTATACTTGATCTAAAATTAGTGATAAACTAGACATAGAGATTCACCTTATATGGTAAATGGAACATAGATCGATTAATGCCATATTTAATGTTGGTGTAATAATTGGTTACTGTTAGGTTGCATTAGATATAATATATTCAACATGCGACAGCTAAGGATGCATGAGAGATTCTGCCCACTGCTATAGTAGATGTTGTAGCAATGGTACTGTAATTGAAAAATAATCAATGCCATTAAGTGAGTTTATTCACTTAATTACTCCATTCCCATTGGTTACATTCTTGTGTTTGACGTGAGAATTTCTTTATTACATTTTTATTTTAATTAGTTATTAGTTTCATAAAATTATTTTATTTTATTTTAATTTAGAAAAAAACTGAACTGTTAAGATTGCTGCAGCAAATCCGATAATATCAATTCGTGTGGAGACGATATAAATACTTATCAGTATATTACTTGTTGTGTCCACTTGCATATTGACAACCATAGCATTGGAGATTGCACACACCAACTCATTTTGAGACTATTGTCACGGGACGAGCGGTTTCGAGCCCGTGCGGCACTCCCGCATCCCATACTATGAGAATAAACCTAGTGAAAGCGGCACAATGTCGACTGGTTTCGCCCTGCCTTGGGCTCATCAGAAGAACGACTTCAAATCCCAACCAGTGTGTGTAGGGTTTCGCCTAGACCCCTCTTCAACGTTAAGTCCTCGACTAGCAACAAGCTCCCCAAACTCAACCGGGTCGGCCTACCTGAACTCCAAAGAGTTTAGGGCCATTGTATTCCCCACATGCACGCCCCTGAAGCACGTCTCCAATAATCAGCACAACCATCATCGACACTAGCGTACAAGCGCATATCTTGGGTGCCATGATTGCGGTCCGTGACATTCTCCCACCGCCATGACCATGCACGCTCTCGTGCATGAAGAGTACACCTCGCAAATGTGCACTTCCGTGCGAAAACGTGAAGATCGGCTTGCCAATCTCACCTATGAACTCCCTGCTTACTCGTCTTCGATCCGGGAAGTTGATCCGCGTGCAGACACTGTCCAACTTAATGCGAACGCTTGGGGGTTTGAGAACCCGCCTGTTCGTCCCGCTTATCGACCTTTGCGCCTAAAAGGGTAGGGACCTGCGTGGTGCGGCATTGGAGCGCTTGGCGAGCTCACAACGAGGGATTCGAGAGTTGACAAGTGCGACTCTGATACCATTTGTCACGGGACGAGAGGTTTCGAACCCGTGTGGCACTCTCGCATCCCATACTATGAGAGTAAGTCTAGTGGAAGCGACACAATGTCGACTAGTTTCGCCCTGCCTTGGGCTCGTCAGGAGAACGGCTTCAGTTCCCAACCAGTGTGTAGGGTTTCGCCTATACCCCTCTTCAACGTTAAGTTCTCGACTAGCGACAAGCTCCCCAAACTCAACCGGGTCGCCCTGCCTGAACTCCAAAGAGTCTAGGGCCATTGTATTCCCCACACGCATGCCCCTGAAGCATGTCTCCAACAATCAGTACAACCATCATCGACGCTAGCGTACAAGCGCATATCTTGGGTGTCACGATTGCGGTCCGTGACACTATGCTTCAAAATCATGTAAATGGCGCCTTCGAGCAAAGAGATCATTAAATCAAGGGAACATATGTTCGACAATGATGAGATGTGATAAGACACATTTGTCGTAATGAGCCTAAGGGTCTTTAATAGGCAATGAGTTAGGTTATCGATCATATCATCGTAAACAAACTTATTCAGGAGAAGCATATACATACTCCAAATGACATTATAGCAAACATGTAACAATAAAATAATATTTACTTATCATACTAGCAGACATATTGGGCTAGAGAATTTACTCTTGAGGTGATACGATTGAGGTCGTATAACTTTCTTCCCAAGTACTCTTATGTGTTGGAGAAGGAAAGTGAGAGTAAAGTAACTCGTTAAATAGTTTATCTATTGATCCCTAAACAATATCTAGGTAATTCATTACATACAAATAAATAAATGATATGTTTTATTGTAGTATATTAAGTCAACGATTATAATTTTTAAAAGTTTGTTACAAAAAAAAGCATTGGTATACATGCAATGTTGATATAAACCATTAAGATATTTCCTTTACTTCTCATTGATAAAATGAAAGTACTCGTGAATATACTGTAAAGGACAAAGAAACGTGTCAGATTATCATAGAGAAAATATATAAGCTCAATTCATGTTAATTAAAATAAAGATTAACAATAATTATCTCGTTCCCTATCCATCCCATTGACTCTTTCCTCAAAAGTATTCCCAAAAAAGTTCTTTGAATGTTGGATGTCACGATCTACTGTGATGTTACCAGCAAACCATTGGTTAAACTCATCAAATAATGTTAGATCCTCAATTCCTCTAAGTGGATTTATATCTACATTTGTCATTTCGTTGAGCTCGACGTCCATTAGTTCTAGGCGGGGAGACTCTTGATGTTCCTTACTCACTTGAAACGAGAAATCAAGTAGGGACTTTGAAGAGTATACGATATTCTATACGGATGTCCAAACTTGTTTAGGCCAGAAGGTGCTTCCTTGAGGATTTGTACACTGTCATCATTTAGGTCCCCATATAAACTATATGATGATATCGGGGTGTGATCATAACAATCTCCAAGATCATCAGGGGTCTGTCAACAATAATAACTATTATTTTTAAACACTATAGTTAAAATATAACGAACATAAAATGTTAACTGTCTAACTTGCTGACCATATATGAGCATCTTAATGGGGAATCACTATAGTAGTGCTTGAATGAATTGTCATTATATGAGTTAATAAACTTCAATACAGATTTTTCAAACTCTTCATGTTTTTTCTGCTCAGCCTTACCATCTGACATAATCTCATTCATCGTTTCTTTGATGGGAATAATAGAACGATCAATCCTCTCCATTCAACGGATTACATAATCATAGCGAAACTTTTATTTCATCTGTTATCATGAATTTTTTTTTTATGTATAACTGGGTAAATCCAACATCATTGTTTTTTTATAACAATTAAAATGTTAAAAATAACATGTAAATCTCTTTCATGTGAGTTGTCTGCTTCATATTTATCATGAATGGGTTACTGATCGTGTATCTTGTATTCATCATCAACGGGTGTCCAATGTTGCTTAGGTATTGGGATCTTGCTTTCTTGAAACTCATCTTTGTCTTCTTCAACCGGTGGCATATTGATACTAGGGTGATGATACAAAAAATAACAATGAAAGTAAATTAAACAATTTGTCACTATTATATTCAATAATAATATTTTAACTGAGTTAAATAACATATTTACATTATGAACCCAATGTGGGATTCATTCCCTATAATCCTTTACACTATTGCAAATATGGCATGTCCTTCTCTCATATGCTTGGGTTAAGTGTTTATCTGACGATCTTCTGTACATAAATTAACTCAAATTTGTTGTTCGGGTAATCATCTATTATTTAATAAATATTCACAGCTAATATAAATATATATGTAATATTTACAAGACAAGTCTTATTGTCATGAAACTTGTACACCCTAATAAAACTTATTTTTCCCAATACTATATGTGATAAGTCTTTTTATTTGTTTTGATGGCCTACTTTTCACTTAAAAGGTCATCAATCACTTCAAAAAGCTAACCTATAGTAAGTAAAGACACAAAGTAAAAAAAAAATCAATTTTAAGTACAAATCTAAATAACCATAATTTTCTGTCTTTTCAATGCACTTGAATCCTAGGATAAAAGTTATAAAAGTTGTACTTCACTTTTTTAAGACCAGAAGTCTCAAAAGTCTCTAATTTTTAGTTTAATGCAGTGTTAGAACTGTCATATATTGTTTTCCAGGAAGAATGACCCAACAGAAGATTTCTAAAGTAATCAAGATCATCAACATCATGTAGTAATAACGAATCTGGTGTACATTAATCTTTCTTTTTTCATGAAGTTATTTATCTGCAAACTAATATAGCTCGATTTTTAGCGCATGAATGTCACCCATATCATTAAAGTTCAATCCTCAAAGTTTTCATCTAATTCTTTAAGATTCAACCCTAAATTACCGTTAAAATACAAATCACATAACATGTGGTTCAAGCAACCTTTGCTTCTCTATGCACATCTTGCACCATAGCAATGTCCCATAAACAACTTAGTGATCGATAACAGTATGAATTGGTCACCAAATTCAAACCAGAGGTAATCCTTATCACCTTCATTATGAGCTACCTACTTAAGTAGCTCATCGTGCATGATCACACTATTGAACATATAAGTTTCCATCGTTGCGAAATGGTCGAATATATCTTTCTTGGATAATCTTAAATGTCATCTTGTATCTTCCTTTTGATCTTTTCCATCAAATTTCCAAGTTTTCAAGTATTTGTAATATGCCTGAGGAAATGCTCGAATGTCAGTATCTTCTTCGTGCCTGGCTCTTTCCTTGGATTAGGTGGATTACACTTTGCCCCTGGGTTCTTTGCCATTATATTCACAGCAAATCAAAATCTTATTTGTTAGTCACATTCATTAAATTCCAAAGATAAATAAACACTTATATATTACTGTGTTGTTTTAGTAACAAGCACTTGCTACACTAAAACACATATTGTATTCTAGTGTGATAGACACTTGTGGCACTAAAACACAAATTGTGCTTTAGTAAGACAGGTGCCAATCGTAAAAAAAAAAGGATTCTTTTTTGGTACAATAGGTGCATTTCGCGTAAAGAAGGCACATATAATACCAAATAAGTATGCAGACACTTGTCACACCAAAACTTTGGTGCGATAGGCATTTGTCATTTGGGTGCTATGCAACAAGTCCCCTTGTCGTAATAAATTGGTGCGACATAGTGAACTTCACACCGAACAGACTTCGCATCAAGGTACCATCAACCCAAACTTAATATATAAAAAATGACAAAAACAAAGTCTAAGAGGCATTTCATTGAGCACCTAATGTGCCATTTGTATTTGAATAATGTTCTAATAAAAATCATATTTTTTTGTTTAGCCAATACAACCATATAAGCATTACAATTATATTCAATCAACCTACAACCATATCAGCAATGCAATCATCTACCATCAATTCAAAAGCAAATCAAGCTTCAAGATTAAGAAAACTCGTATCTTTTGATTGTTTTTCATTCATTGGTTTTAAAACAACACAACAAAGTATAAGATTTCGATTGTTTATGTGGTTACTTGGGTATTGTCGATTGAGCTTTGAGAGTTAAGAGGAATCAATTGGTTTAGAGTTTGAGAGTATTTTGGGACTTTAGAGTAATTTTATCCAAATTATTACCATGTGGCTAATAATGGTAGAATAAAATTTGAGGGGTTAATAATGAAAAATCTAAAAAGTTTTTGGCTATTTTTTATGTTCCCATAATTTTCTTGGCGCCCTAAGGGTCTAATCATATACAATTTGCAACTTGCACTATTGCAACATTATAGAGCTTGAAATTAATTATGAAAAACAACAAAAAAAGATTATTGGTTCATCTCTTTCTATATGATATTTCCAATTTAAATTAATTCATGAGTATATTCACCTTACATTTTCACGTGACTAGAATCGGACAAAAAGATATGTCTGCACATAAATGGAGAGTGAATGAGATAATCCTACACTAACTAATAATATATAAGCTTGAAATTAAGGATGAAGGATGAAGGCTGAACTTTAATTGATTGATTGAGGGTTGCTTTTATCGACTAATCTTTACTAAACTAGAAATAGTACTAGTATTGTGGTTGCCTAATGCAAAGAGTTAATGTGATTTTCTAGTTAAAATTAAGTGAATGGCTAAAAGATGAAAAGAAAAAAAATGTACATGGTAGAAAACCATTATTGCTTAAGGTATATTTGTTATACCAAAACCTACTTCAAATTATGGGCTATATAGTCTAATCCTTATTAATTTATAACAAAAAGCAATTTATTAGGGGCTATAGGAGTTATTTAACTAGACAATTTTAAGAAATTACTTTTGTGTAAACTTGAGTTTGAGGAGTTTCAAGAAGCCTTCACACTTGCTTGAGATAAAACAAACTCGTGGGTTAATAGCTGAATTTTTTTTCTAAGGGATAATAGAATGAATTCAATCTCAAATGTCGATTTGACTGCAACTTTCCCCACCTGCCAACCATAAAACATGGTTAAGACACGCGGTTACGTGTTGTAGCATAGATCCTCATATGCTTAATTCAGATGTTTGTGTATAAGGAAAAGAGAAATAAAAAGAAGGAATTAGAAATAAGTTAAAATATAGGAATTTCTTAGTAACGGTGTCATAGATCCTGTAGAAAGTAGAAGAGTTTTAAGATTGGTAACTTGTAGAGTTTTTAGTTAATTTTACTAACCCCATCATTTGATGCATTTTTCAGCTTAAATATGCTCTTAGTTGTGTGTGGTTACCTTTTTAGATTCAGCCTACTCTTTTCAGCAGTTGCAAATAGTTGTCAATTAAAAGTAGTTTAAAATGTTGTGGCACATAATTTCATTAAAAATTAGGCCACGTTATCCTGACAAATATTTTTCCATGTCAAGCTAGCACATTTTTAGGTCGGACAAATGAATTTTCAAGTCAAACTACTTCATTTCCCGATCAAATTGATGGATTTTCAGGTCGCTCGTATATACTTAAGGTTGTATTTTTAAAGTAGGTTGTCCATATAAACTTCAGGTTGTAGGTGTAAACCAGGTCATCCATGTACGCTTCAAGTCGTACTTATAAACTAGGTCGCCAACATAGGCTCAGGTTATACTTATAAACTAGGTCGCCAACATGGGTTTAGGTTGTGCTTCTGAGGTCAGCTTAACGGCAATAAGTTGTGAGTAGGTTAAGGTCGACTGTATTTATCAGTGCTATTACAAAAATTCAACCTGAACATTAGTCTCCTAGTTTTCAATATCGAGAAGGCCCGATTGATGTTGGAAACTTAAACAAAAATAATATACAACGTGGCGCTGAACTGTGAGAACAATAGTAATGTAACAACAGAAAGCAATAACCATGCTAGCCTAGTTTTGTATTATAAAGTTCATTTTAAAGTTAATTAAGATAATAAGTTATATAAGTAATAAACTAATGAAAATGGACATAATTTTTAAGTTAGTTAAAATAATGGTTAGAAAGTTAAAAGCATTAATAAACTAGTGAAAATGGGAGACATCATGAATATCACGTATGCTTTGGCTTGAATGATGCATGTTATGTGTTTCTTGCTTAAGTGTGTTTGATAATTGTGTTTTTTTTTTATCATTATACATCATGAGCACCTCAATAAGGAAGATTCTGTTCAGACATCTTAAAAACCTTTTGTGAGTGAAATTTCACTTAAGAGGTCTGATACAAAGTTGTAAATCACATCCAATTTGGGAACTACAACCATCAACATTAGTGTCTTACGTCGAGGATCTAGAAAGATAACTCAGAAAAATAGAGGGTGGTATATATGAATTTCAATTGGAGCTTGAGGTTAATTTAATAAGAGGATGAATGTGAGTTTTTTTTTTTATTGTGTGTTTTTTTGTTTTGTTGTTCACTTTCACATTTGATTTGATTTTACAAATTTGATTTTCTTCATTTTGGTGTGTTTTGATTTATTGTCCCGTATAAATGGTGGATAACGGTACTCCATGATTTCTTAAGTTGGTATCCTCAGTTTCTTACAATAACTGAGATCTCAAAATTAAGCATGGAAGAAATACAACATAAATTGCATAAGCATTTTCATCCTCTCTCTCAAAATACTCTAAAAAAAATTTACAAAGCTCGTTGTAAACGATTGCATTTTTTGATAATCAATGAAATTCTTTCTAATATTCGTTGGTTAATTGAAGCAAAGGTTTGATTAGATGGTGAATTTCCTGATTCATTTATTTCTTACATGCCTGGTTTTTGGAAAAGCATATTTGTTAAAAAAACGAAGTGTTAAAAAACTTGGCTCATAATGTCATAATTGTGTAAGACTTAGTCGCAAATGAGAAATTTGTAAATCTTTAGGAATGGTTTATGATAATCAAGAAGATAAAATTAATTTCGTTAAAAATGGCTTGAGTAAAGAATCCTTGGATGATATTTTAAGATCTCTTGAGACGCATCAAAGCGGTCATGTGCAATATGAAATACATAGGTTATAAAGACTATTTCAAAAAGAAAGTGCACAATTTAGTCTTGGGAATTTGACTAAAAAAGACAATGTTTGCCAGTCTGTAAGAAAATTGGATGGGAAGCCTATCATCGACCCATAGAGGGCATTTAAGTCGTTACTGGACGTAAAATCAGAGGAAAATATGAGTCACAATCACAACTATCAATAAATATCCTTTTATTTTGTTGTTCTTTTATCATTTGTATTATAACATTTAGTGGTGTAATTTTGTATTTAATCACTATTTATTTTCTTTTATTTTTTTTCTCTTTTCACTGTTTGCTTTTATTGAGACATGATGTTTTCCTGTCATTTGACATATATTTACCTGTCATTTGACAAATACGCCAACCCATTTACAACTGTTTCTCATTTTGTCTGTCACTTTAAATATGAGCTCTTTTTTCGAACACTCACAACTTATTTTTGAAGATTATTCCAATGGCAGTATCTTCAAGTAGACAATTCAAAAATATTTGTGTGCTTTCTAGATTTCATTATGGAAAATACAAGGAGTTTGTTCAAGTAGTTGTAGATCTTGATTTTGTCATAACTGAGTGGAAACTATATCTTGTATATGAAGGAGGTGATCATAGGTTATCAAAACTTGTCTCAGAAGATGTTTTTATTAGATTAAACCAGGTGCTATGTATCATTCCACAAGCCTTAAAACATATGGAATGCCAGTCCGACGTACTAATTAGAGAAGAGTTAATTATCTCAAGTATGCAAGAGCGAATATTTGAGATGTTAAATCATGCTGACGCTTTCATTTTCTTGGTAGGAGATCTTGCAACTTTAGAGACACTTATTACATATGCATCTTGGGTCCATTTGAACATCCATCAACCATCAGTTTACTAAATGTTAATAACTTTTATGATGACTTGCTCACATTCATTAACCGTGCAATTAAAAATCATTTTATTCCAATCTCTGTGAAAAAAAACTCTTTATTTGTGCTTCTACTATTAATGAGTTATTTGATCTTTTACAAGCTTACAAACCAAAGCCAGATCGTAGAACCTTGGCATTGGAATGGTTGACATAATAGGGGTAACCCTAGGCCTAGTAAGAAGTACAAGTTGGACTTAACTTTTCGGTTGTAATTATCTTCTTGGAGCGATTAGGTAATGTCTTGTAAAGTCTACTTCTTTCTTTTAAGCCATTGAGGACAATGTCTTGTTCTGGTTAGGGGGAGGGAATAATTGACAGTTGTGGAATATCTCAAATCCTAGTAATGTTTATGTCGAAGATAACTGATATAGGGTGTAACGACTTTAGAAACGCATCTTTAATGACCTATTCAGATGTGGTCTTTCTTATTTCTCCTTTTATTATTTATGTTTTCTTTGTCTTTCTCGTCTTTTTGCATGGATATTTTTAAATTATGAATAATGTTTAGATTAGGTTGGGGGGAAGGGATAATTGATGTAAATTATAAATAAGTGTGTTTATTTATTTTTTTATTTTAAAAAAAACCCCAAAAAACTAAAAACAACAAAATTTTTATATCTAGGATGGCTGTATAAAGAGTCATGACTTTTGAGACGCAACTTAATAGTTCTGTTGTATTCTAGTTTGATTTTAAAATTCATAGTAAGTTGTTTTTGTTCCATTTTCTTTGAATTACTCAAATTTGTGAACTCTCCAGTTGGTTACTAAGTCATTTTGTTGTTTACTTATTTAACAAGTATTATTAAATCATTTATAACACACACACTATGACACATACTAGTGGGTTGTAAGTTAAAATTTTTGCAGCATTTAATTCTTTTAATTTATTAGGGATAATGTCCAATGTAGTAGAAAGTGTATATTGTAACAAAAAAAAAAAAGAAAAAAAGAAAGAAAAAGAAAAAGAGAAAAAAAATTGAAAGTGTTTAATTTTATTACATCTAGAACTCGAGTAATTAAGTCCATATAGGAGTTTCAACATCTAATGCCCTAAGGCCAACTGGTCTAGGAGTTATTGGCTCAAAACTTACTACATGGGTTATAGATATATTGTTTGCTTATTTACTAAAGACACGAGTAATTAAGTCCGTAGGGATGTTTCAACACCTAGTGTCTTAAGGCCAACTGGTCTGAGAGTCATTGGCCTTAACCTCGCTACATGGGTTAAAAATGTAATTTAAAAAAAAGTTTAAATAATCTACTGTCTGAAGATAGAAATTCTAATGAGTTTTAAAAAAAAAAATTGTTTCATTTTAATGAATCCCCATAAGTATTGTGTTAATTACTTGAGCACAAAAGAAAGTTTATGATAATCTGAATAATAAGTGAATGACAAAGAGTTAGAAAAATTTGGGAGAGTTCATTTATTTGGTAGTTTAGAGGATAGATGAACAACTATTAACTTGCATGTGAATTTTGTAAATCTTAATTTAATATAACGCTTTAATTGCTAGGAGTTAGAAATAAGCTAGTTGGGGGTGTAATTAGTGTTAAAAATTGTATGTTTATTAAGGGATAAAAATGTTATTTTGTACTTATAATATAATTTGTTTGTAATTATGTAATATATTATGAATTTCTAATTATTTTTCTAAATATTTGATTTTGTATATTTTTGTATATTTATTAAGTAAAAATAATAATTTCACGCAATTTGGGGCTCCAAACAAATTATGGATATCAAATTTAGATTCCGCAAGTCCGAGAAATTAGGTCATTGTTAAGAAGGATTCGTGACTTTTGTTGTTAAATTATAAATTTTTACTACAGTAAATGTGGTAATTGTGAAATTATAAGTTTTTATCATGTTAGTTATGGTAATTATTAGTGAAATGTGTTAGATGTATTTGAGTGAATTAAGTTAGGTTTATGTTTTGTTAGTAGAACAAATGTAAATATAAGATATAATTAGTTTTATTTATTTGTGTGGTGTGAATTAATCTTGTATTAGTATAAATAGAGAGGGAGAGAACACACCTCTCTACACATTTCTTTCTCTTCTTTACCCTCAAATTCTTCTTCTCATCTTTCTTTGTAATATATTTTAAATAAATAAAATTAGTTTTATTTCAATTTTCAAATACTATTTTTATATATTTTTTAATTTTAATAATTCCTTTATTTGAAATATGTTTAGCTAAACACTAATAGTTAGGGTGAGGTGAAATTCTGAATAGAAAAAAAATGATTGAATCAAATTCCATTTTTAACTATATAAATTAAATTATTTTCTATTTAATTTTATACATATTTGATATTTTAAAATGTTGATTAATTGTAGACAAAAAAGGCAGTTTGACACAATAAATTCTTAATATCTTAATATAAGGTATGGTAAAAATGATATTTTGACTTATTGTAGACAAATTAAATTTTATCACAATAAATGCTTAATCCATAATAAAATTAATAGGAAAATAATAATAATTTATATAATTAATTTTTTGGGCAATAAATCTTCATAAAAAATGGCAAAAAAATTTATTAAATTTTATTTATTACTAATAGTGAATCCATAACCCTATTTAATTTAATTTTATAGTTTTGCTCAAACTAAATTACATATATTTAAATTTTATTTTTATTTTTTATATAAACTAAAATAAACAAAATTAATCTTTTTTTTATGGATTGACTTTGGACTGATCGAGTTATAGTATAACTAAACACTTTTATACTTGAAGGTAAAATTAAACACTTTTAAGTTGTGTCATAAATCACGACCTTGATCTTAATTAGATCAGTAATAAGTAGATAAGTTGAGAAGTATTAGAATTGCACTTCTGGATAACCTTATTAATATTAAAATACTTGAAATTACAGAAATTGAACATGAACTAAATCAAAATGAAAAATTAAGAAACAAACTTCCTTAACATAGTTAAAAGGAACATAAATAAGAATATTAGTGCTAAGGTTGGCCTACTAATAATATTTCCACAGGTGTTGTGCATTCCATGCTTTGCCGACAATTCTGCCATTTGGATAACCCAATTTATATGCACCATCGGTGAATGAGTGCAGTACTTTGTACGACCCTTCCCAACGTAGCCCTAGGACTTTGTCATCCATCTCTCTTGTATGCTGATTTCGTTATGGGGCACTAGATCCCTCTCTTTGAATAGTCATAGCCAAATACTTTTGCTGTAAAACTTAGTCACATTTTTCTTGTAAATTGCTAATTGACCTCTTACCGCCTCTCTCTTCTCTTCAAGCAAGTCTAAATCCAGCAATATGTATTCCCTATTTGCTATCTCATTGTGGTACTTTGTTCGATGTGGCTCCATACCAATTTCAACTGGGATTACTGCCTTGTGTCCAAAAGCAAGTGAGAATGGAGTCTCCCCTGTTGAAGTCTTTATGGTCGTTCTATAAACCCATGGCACTCCTGGAAGCTCATCTACCCAAGCTCCCTTCTTCTCACTTAAATCTTTTTTTTTTCAATAGCTACTTTACAATTTTTTTCACTGCTTCCGTGTTCATTTGCATTTAGATGAGTAGGTGAGCTAAGTCGTAGTTCTATGCTGAGTTTGAGCATACAATTTCTTGAAGTTTACATTGTTCAGCTGGGTTCCATTGTCAGTGATGATTGCTTGAGGTAGGCCATATTTACAAATTACACTCCTCCATATGAAATTCGTTGTTCGTTTCTTAATTATTTTTTGAAGCGATTCAACTTCAATGCACTTGGTAGAGTAATCAATAGCTACCACAACATATTTCGTTTGGCCCTTCTTGGTCAACATCGATTTGATAAGATCTACCCACCATTGCAAATGGCCATGTGCTCGACATTGTGGTCATGTTTTCTAGTGGATATCTTGTAATAACGACAAATTACAGGCATTCATGCATCTTCAAACTAACTCTCGATCATCCTCATACATGGTCAGCCAAAAATAACCTTGACTTATTATTTTGTGGGCCAAAGATCTACCTCCGCTGTGATCTCGACAAATTTGCTCATGCACTTCTATCATTAAATTGTCGACATTAGTTGAACCCAAACACATTAAGTAAGGTAAGGTATGACCTCTCTTGTTAAGTATCCCCTCAATGATGGTGTAATACATCACTCGATATTGCAGTTTTCTTGCCTTTACTTTATCTTGAAGTTGCTCCCCGAACTCAATATACCTTGTAATAGGCACCATGTAGCTCTTTTCATACACTACCATACAAATTTCAATCTCGACCTTAGCTATACACGGCTTTAAAACTAGCTCTAATAGGATTTCTTGTGGGAACTTTGGACACTCCGTGGCTGCTAGTTTTGCTATAAAGAAAAACTATCTTTGGAATAAAATTTATTGAGGTCGATAAAGTTTACACACATTTTCCATTTTCCATTTTTCATTGTCTTTTTTCACCATTATCACATTTGAAACACATTTTGGATAATTCACTTCCTTTATAAACCTTTCTTTTAGCAATTTATCTACCTCATCATAGATGGCCTCATAAATTTTTTTGTTGAACATTCTCTTTTTCTGCTTCACAGGCTTGTGTTTTTTTATCTATAGCCAACTGGTGGCATAAAATCTGAGTCTCTATTTTGTCATATCTTCATGATTATGTGCAAATATGTTATTGTATTCAACTAATAAGTTTTGAAGCTCATTGAAAATTTGATCGATCATTTTTGTTCCTACTCTTACCACTTTGCTCAACTTATCCTCACTCGCTGACACTTGCTTCATCTCTTCATTGGGTCATACTGGTGTAATCTATACTCAGCTCATAGATTGATACTTATGATCTGCATAGATTCTCTCGCAGCTGTAGAGTGATAGCTTTGAGCTAGTTGTTGTTGACTCTGACCCCATCTTGGACTATAAATTTCACGTGGATTGAGCTCACTACTCTTACTATCCTATCAAACAGTCTGCCCAAAATAACTTGATAAGGGCTAGGCTCATTAACCACTACCTATGTCACTATAACTATTTTTTGAAGTGGGCTAGACCCTATAGCCAATAGCAAGTCAATCACCCCAAGGAGAATCGCCTCAATTCCTCCAAACTCTATTAATGATGTTATGATAGGATCAAACCTGAGGTCGCCAATTTACAGATCGTACAATGTTTGCTTAAATAAAATTTCGACCGAGCTACCCCCATCTATGAGAGCTCAGTTCAACTCTTGTCCTACCAAGGTAACCTTCACCATAAATGTGTCTTCATGTGGATTGATTAGTATTAAAAAATGTCTAATTATCAAGCGATAATAATATTATTTTGTGCTTATGTTATAATTTATATTTGTGTTTATGCAATATATTAGGAATTATTAATTATGTTTTAAATATATTTAATTTTGTGTTTTTTGTGTGTTTATTAGGTAAAATATTAATTTCACGTAATTTGAGGCTTCAAACAAATAAACGGAGGTCAAATTTGGATTTCGGAGGTTCGAAAACCTTAAGATCAATCAAGATCGGCTTAAAATTGGGCTTGTGTAAAAAGAGTTGACTTTTCCTATTGACCAATCATTGATTGGATGATGAAATGAGCTTACAATAGATATGAATGCATGGGATAACTGGTAATTTTGAGTAAATCTAAATTGTTCATGATTCAATGGCCATAATTGTGCCATGTGACAATGGTTGGTGAAGCAAGTTCTAGGTCTGAATCTTTGTATTTGGGTCGACCCGATCCACCCATTAACCCGCCAAATCGGAAAAGTCAAACGATGCCACATGTGATGTTGGCTTTTGAAGTTTGACCAGCCATTAGATCTTAATCTAAAAGTTGTGAGGAGCACATGCAGGAACCTTATAATGGACCGCAACACACTGGATTATGAATTTATTTTTCTATAAATAGAGCCTCATTTTATGTTTTTAATCATCTCTCTACAACTCTTTTCTTCTCAAATTCTCTACATCTCCCTGTAATCTTGATTTTCAGGTGTGTTTTTAATATTTTGTATAATTATTTTTATAAATAAAATTAGTTTTATTTTCAATTTCAGTTGTTTTTATTACTTTTTATTATAAGTAATTCAATTTTAATATTTCTTTTTATTATGCTCAACTAAATAATATTAGTTAGGGGAAGGTGAAGCTCTTACGAAATAAATATGATTTAATTAAATTCTATTTTTAATTTTATAAATTAAATTATTTTCTATTTAATTTTATACATATTTTATATTTTGAAATTTTGATTTATTGTAGACAAACATATGAATTTGGCACAATAAATTCTTAACATCTTAATATAAGGTATGCTAAAATGGTATTTTGACTTATTGTAGACAAATTAAATTTTGGCACAATAAATACTTAATCTATCTTAAAATTGAAGGGAAAATAATAATAATTTATATAATTAATCTTTTGGGCAATAAATATAAAAAAAGGGCAAAAAGAATTTGTTAAGTTTTATTTACTACTAAGAGTGGATCCACAACCCTAACTAGTTCAATTTCATAGTTTCATTTAAATTAAGTTGTTTATATTCAAGTTTAAATTTCAATTTTTAGTTAAAATAAAATAAAAAAATTAAATATTTTATCTGTGGATCAACCTCAGACTCACCGAGTTATAATACAACAAGACACTCTTATATTTGGGAGTTAAAAATTACTTTTAAGTTGTATCATAGATGTGTGACTGCTTCCTCATCTACGTCTGTGAACATGATTGGTGCTCTTTAAATCCACCGTTTCTCTAATATTGGAACACTAAAATTCACCTTATAACTTTTCAGAGAGTATCTACTATAATTCTTTCTCGAAAGATATGATTTCCCTCATGGGAACAACCTTCCTGTGATCATCACCACCATATTGTCTTCGATGTCCCTTTTTCTCCCATCTCTTCTTTGGTTACTCGTGTACTTCTTTAGATATTAATTTTACTCTAGCCACTCAATCAACTCTTTGAAGTCTATACAATCTGCAATCCTATATACGTACAGCTTGGTGAGCATTTTTTCCCGGACCTCCCATAATAGGCTTTGGTAGGCTCAATAGCCCTTATATTTTATATAGCAAATATTTTTGCTCTGCTTATGTTCAAAGGTGTAAATCTTCTACACAACTCTATTAAGTTTACCTTATAATACGATCTTAATCCTCTTTGGTTCATAAATGGCGATAATATGTTACTCTTTTAATTGGTTTTCTCGTTGGCTCTTCCCATACTTATTTCTTCTGCTTCAGTCGCAACCCATTAGTGAGACTTTTATTTTTTCACGATTTCTTTCCCAATCTTAAATTGGCCTCTCCAGTTGTTTGCCTCTTTCATAATGATGCTTATTATCCAAGTTCCTCCTCGAGCTATACCTAAGATTATCTCATCCCCTTCTTAGTTCCCCTCTTCGCATCGGACCTATTGTCAATTCCTCTATTTTTCTTTTTTCTTCCTCCATATTTTCAATTTTCATATCCAGTTTCGCATGATCATACGCCTCAATGAATGTCGAAATTCCTTACTATACAAACTACTCCACAGTCGATTGATTCTCTGCCCCTTTATTAGCCTTCTAGAGCATCTGGGTGATCAAAGGCCCCCAAATTAGTAACTTCTTTATGATATCTGATCATAAAGCTTCTCAAACTTTCAAACTCCCCTTGGATAAGCTTTTTCAGCCAGCTTGCATCCTACTCAGGTATTCAAGAACCTTTGAAGTGTAGGGCAAAGAGTTCACACAACTCTTTGAAATTTCTTATGCTTTCCTTATTTAATCTCTGGCAGCACTCCTCGCATCTACCTTTCTAGAGTTAAGGGGAAAACACAACGCTTTGGTAGATCATTCAAGCCGTGAATTCGGATAATCTTATTAAACCTCTCCACATGGTAGTTAGGGTCGATTTCCCTTCAAAAACTAAAGTCGAAACCACATACTTGGGCGGTAAAGCCACCGCCATCACTTCAGGTATTAGAGGAGATTCATTGTCGAGCAACAATCTTTCTACCACTTTCTTGTCCTTTGCCTTGGCCTTTAATGCTTCTAGAGTTTTTTAAAATTGAAGCATTCATTTCTCAAGTTCATTTGCCCGTTGAGGTTTCTTAACTCTTCCCTCTGCCTTTTACGATCCAGGTCATCAATTCACCTCCTCAACTTATTCGCTTGCTCTCCTGCACTTATACTCTCTTATTGCACCTTAGTTTGAAGTAGCCTTATTCTACTCTATCGTTCACCACTGAGCTCCTCTCTCTCATGTTCTTTACTATTCTCTAGATCGTCACTCCAAACCTGAGTCTCTCTGACTTGGGGATCAGCCAGCCCTTTGGTCATCTCCTCAAACCTTGCCATATGTATGTCCACTACTTCTCTCCATCTTTTATCTACAACGACATTCGCTTCCTCTGCCATTTGGCATAAAGTTTGCTTATCTTTGTCATCACTGTCCACCACCATTTTACAGTTCCATAGCCTCCTCTTGTCGAATTTCAAATGCATAGCTTTTCACATCGTTCCCCATCTATGACACCAAGATGTTAATACCAAAGAACAACCTCAATAGCTAAATTTATTTTTTTTTAGAATAACAACACGAATCCAAGCTTAAACATCGATTTGACTGCAACTTTCCACACCCGCCAATCACAAAACATGGTTAAGACGTGCTAGTGGGGGTTCAGATGTAGATTCTTTGATGTTAAGTTAGATGTTTGTATATAAGGAAAATAGAAATGAAAAGGAGGAACAAAAAAAGTTAAAATATAGGAATTTTCTAATGATGGTGTAGGTCCTATAGAAAGTAGAATAGTTTTAAGATTGGTAACTTGTAAAGTTTTTAGTTAATTTGTTAACCCCCTCCTTTGATGCCCTCTTCAGCTTAAATACACTCTTGGTTGTCAGTGGTTACTTCTTTAGTTTCAGCCCACTCTCTTTAGTAGTTGCAAGTAGTTGTCAGTTGAAGGTGGTTTAAAAAGTTGTGGCACATAATTTCCCTAAAAATTAGGTCACGTTATCCTGAAAAATAATTTTCCATGTCAAGCTAGCACATTCTCAGGACAGAAAAACAAATTTCCAAGTCATACTACTTAACTTTCGGATTGGACTGATGGATTTTCGAGTAGCTCACATAGTCTTAAGGTTGTATTTTTTAAATTGGGCCATCTACATAAACTTCAGGTTGTGCTTGTAAATGAGGTCGTCCACATACACTTTAGGTCGTGCTTATAAACCAGGTTGCCAATATAGGATTTAGGTTGTACTTATAAACTAGGTCACCAACATAGGCTCCAAGTATTATACTTACGAGGTCAGCTCAATGGCAATAGGTTTAAAGTAGGTTAAGGCCGATTGTATTTCTTGGTGTTAT
The DNA here is from genome assembly GCA_018350135.1 of Citrus trifoliata. Lineage (NCBI taxonomy): Eukaryota > Viridiplantae > Streptophyta > Magnoliopsida > Sapindales > Rutaceae > Citrus > Citrus trifoliata. Next base: position 11,938 of record VKKW01000253.1, on the reverse strand, counting down.
TAGAAAAATCCAATCCGACAAACATCGACCACTTATGAGCATGAGTTTTTACATTTTAAAAAATACTTCAAGACACCCTTGTTGATAATTACATTATAATTATACCCTTACTTTTTCTTTACTTTTACAAGAATAATGTTGCAACAATATTCTCGGAGTTATTAATGAAAAGAAAAAAAATAAATTTATCTAATTAGCCTTAAAATTAAAAATAAATTAGTTGTTGTTATTGTAAGATTGTTGTAAGGGTATTATTATAAAGGTAAAGAAAAAGTAAAAGTAAAAATATAACATATTTAATAATAAATGTATTTTAAAATAATTTTTAAAATAAAAAAATTAAATAAATTTTTAAATTAAAATATAAGAACTAATCGAGCGTGAGCATGCAGACTAATTGTAATTTGATCAAAGCTTAATTGTTGGCCATCTATGCATGTCTTTCGTGAAACAAAGACTTGGGTCGTGTTGGAGTATGGTCGGGTACTTTGGCTGTAGATAGCTTTCAAATTCGATGCATGTGTGTCTAATCGGTGTGATTTCCAATGCTAGCTTAAATTAATTTGTTCCCCCCCCCCCCCCCCCCCCCCGCGGGCGGCGCCCGCGTTAATCGATGTTTACAAGTGTTAGCATTGGATACGATTGTTATAAATCCATTGTCATTTTCAATAGTATATCTTAATTGCCTAATTCATACGCTTGTGAGCAAGTGGGGCATAAAATTATGCCCCATCGATTTCAATTTTGTCAAATATTAATTGACGCATTTATATCAATTTCGATTTCAAGTTTTGTTACTTCAAATTGACCTTTCATTATTGTCACTCACAGTTCTCTAGATGAATGTGATATTTAGCCAGCCACTTGAGATGGGAAATAAGCCAAATGGCACGTGGCACGGTACGAGCATGACACATGGATATGTAGGACGGCACAATATGAGTATGTTTCGGTGGAGTACGCGACACGGTACAGTAAGTACGTGGGCCGTGCTGAGTTTAAAATTATTTACACGCGGGCCTTAAAAATACGGCACGATTAAAGATGGACGAAGTATGGCACGATAAAAAAAACCTGCAATAAGCAGCAAGCACATGGGCCATGCTGAGTTTAAAATTATTGGCACGCGGACCGTAAAAGTACGACACAATTAAAGATGGACTAAGCACGACACGATAAAAAAATCCGCAATGAGTACGTTTTATTTTTTAATGATAGTAAACTTAAAATTTTATAATTTTACAAATAATTTGAAATTGAATTTTTTAAATCTATAATTGATTTATATTTATAATTTATTAAATAAACAATTGATATCATAATTTTAATGAATAAAATTATAAATATCATGATTTTATAAATATGAATTACTATTATTGTGAATTATGATTTATGACACTATGTAAGTTTAAGTTAACAATTAAGTTTACCCATAAGAAAAATTTATTATTATTATTGTTAAGTATTAAAAAAAATCTAATATTATAAAGTCAAATTTAGTAATTAATATTATATTTTATTATTATTATTAAATATGGACTTGAGTTTTGAATTTTCAATTCTATTAAATTTGAATAAAGGTATAAACCTAAGAAAAGTACATAGACTTGAACAAAATACACCAACAACTTAGCATGCGCTCTTAAAAAAACAATATTGGACTTTTTTTCTTAGACACGGCACGGCCCACGAACGGCACGGCCTAAGAAAAAAATTTAAATGCGGCATGACACGGGCACGAACACGTATAAACCTTACCGATACGGTCCATTGGCCATCTCTACCAACCACATATCTTATGTGTCTCACCTTAACGAAACAACGACATTATATAGTTTAATTCCTTGGCGCACCGAGAGTCTGAACGTACAATTTGCAACATTCAGTATTGCAACGTTATTCAGCGTGAAATTAATTATGAAAAACAAGAAAAAAAAGAGTATTGGTTCATTGATTTCTATATGATATATCAAATTTAAATTCCTTCATGAGTAGATTATGTGATAAGAATCAGACAAAAAGATTTATTTGCACATAAGGGAAGATTGAATGAGATAATCCTACATTGACTTATAATATATAAGCTCAAAGACAGGGACGGAGGCTGAACATTAATTGATTGGGGTTTATTTTGTCAACAATCTTTACTAAACTAATATTGTGGTTGCCTAATGCAGAGTTAATTATTTTTCTGGTCAAAATTAGGTGAATGGTTAAAGATAAAATGTTTTAACAAATTACTGTTTAAGGTATAATTATTTTACCATTAAGGATAAATGCATGTTTAATCCTTATATTTGAAAAAAAGATCTTACAACACCCTTGATGTTACATATGTTATACTCCTACTCTTACTTTACTTTTTACTTTTTACAATAATACCCTTAAAACAATATGCTTGGGGATGTTAATGAATTTTTTTTATAATCAAAATAGCCTTAAAAATAACATAAACATTTATCCAATTTTTATATTATTATTTTACTTCTAGGATTAGTTTGGTAAATTAACTTTTTATAAAGTAATTGTTAGTAAGATTATTGCAAGTATATTTAACGTTACTTTAAGTTGACGGGGATTAATTTATTCATAAATGATTATTAGTAAAATTATTGCACGGGTACCAAAAATACTAGTTCTTTCATACTAATATTTATTAGTTAATTTACTAAAATTAACTTTTTTAAAATAAATTAATTAATGTCAAGAATATGGTGGCAAGGATATTTTTGTAAAAGCTAAGAAAAAAATAAGGCTTAAAATATAACATATTTAACTGTAAGGATATTTTGAGGTATTTTTGAAATATGGGGATTAAAAGAGCACTTAAATTAAAATATAGAGACTAAATAAATATTTACCCTAAGATGAATTTATAAGTTATTTAGAACAAAATCAATATCTACTTCAAAAGTATGAGCTATAAAGTCCAATCCCTTTTAATTTATAACAAAAAGCATTTTATTCGGGGCTTAGGAGTTAATTTACTTAGACAATTTCAAGAAATTTCTTTTGTTTGGAGGATTTGAGTCTCAAGCGTTTCAAGAATCCTTCGCATTTGCTTAAGGTAATCTTCAACTCATGGTTTTCTATTACAATAAATTAACATCGACCGCTTAACAACATGAGTTTTTATAAATCAATTTCATATAAAAGTAAATACACACGTGACAAAAATATTACCGCGAAGGCGAAAGCCGTCGTGAGTTTACAGACCAATTGTAAGTTGATCAAAACTTGTTGGCCATGCATGCATGTCTTTCGTGAAGCAAAGACTTGGGTCATGTTGAGGTATGGTCGGCTTCTTTGTTTGTAGACAGCTTTCAAGTTCGATGCATATGTACAAAACCTAATCGGTTTGATGTCCACTGCTAGCTTTAATTAATTTGTTTCTCCAACAAGGTTTTTTGCTCTTTTGATCCATGATTACAAGTTTTATAATTTATGAATTTTTCATTTTTTAATACTTATAAAAAAATAAAAATAAATTTAATAGCACACCCCAAAATATAGTGTTAGCTTCGATGAAATCCATTGTCGATTTCAATAGCATATCTTGCCTAATTCATACGATTTTATTACAGACAAGTCGACAATAAAATTCTTGGTTTGCACGAACATGCCAACCTCTAAATTACTTTGATCGTTTCATGTATTTCCTTTTCTAATTCTTTTTTCAGGATGATCAAATTGATTATTCTACATGATTAATTTTTAAGACTTATCACATTTGGTAATTATTATTATTATTTTTGCTGATGATATGGTGAATTTTACCAATTAAATTATCTGGTAATTAATGTTTTTACAGATTATTATAAGCTAGTTAGCTTTTTTTAGTATGAATTAGATTAACGAAAATCTATATATATATATAACCCAAATTTTCATGCTTATACTAGATCCATAATAATATCTGCATGTGTTAGCGGATAATTTAATTAATTATGTATCTATTATTGTTATTACACAATATCACAACACCTAGCTAATAAATTTACCGAACTTATGAATGCACCTATTTTGCAATACATCGTAGCACAGTTAACAATACAATTTATCGAAAACCTAATTATTTTTTAATACCGATAATTAATTAATGGGAGACTACCAATTTTCCGCTACTAAAATCAATACATACTATTCATAGTATTCAATAATTCCCTAATACTAAAAATTAAGGAAAAGAGGGGTAAATGTGTTATTTGTTTGAATTTGATTTTAGAAATATAAAAATATGTAGTTATTATAAGAAAAAATTTAAAAATAATAACAAGTATAATAAAATATCTTATTATTAAATTTTTATTCACATCAAAATATATATTTCTTAATTTTGGTGTTCATTAATTTATTTTAATTTTGATTTATTTATGCCCCATAAGTTATGTATACTATCCCATTTCAATCAATTAAATCACATTAGTTTTTTTAAAAATTTAAAGTAAAGAAAAAAGCTTAAATAATTAATTAATTATACCATTTTCTTTACATAAGTCTATTGTTGATCACTGTAGATGCCATATTTCAAAGACACCCCATTACACCACGTGCCTACTCTTTTGGGTAAAAAGAAATTTTTCTTAAGGAAGCGACACCTAGGATAAAAAGGAATTATTTAAGGAGAAATAACACCCAAGATAAAATTCCCTAAGAACTTGTAAAAGCGGCAAGAAAGGGAATTAAACTCATTTCAAATTCCATGGCCTAAGGAAACCACACCAAAAGTCATATGTAGGGAAACATGCATGTAGGAAATAAATATGTTTGTTTCTCTACAATCAAATTCATATCCACTTATATAAAAATTATAGGTGACACATGTCATTAGGAAGAGAGTTTAAGACAAAAACCCTAAATTCACGATCAGCCATCATCTATAAATAGAGGCCACCTCTATAAGAAAGGGGTATTTTGGCCTCTGAAGAATATTGTTCATCCTAAAGAGAGAAAACCCATTTTCTTCTACATTTTTCCTACTATCAACCTTAGTCAAACACTAATTCAGGCGTAAGAGTGTCTTTTTTAGGTACTCCCCTCGTTGGATTCAAGGCCAACTAATCTTTGCAAGTTTTCCACAACTACAAATTCACGTGAAGGTAAAAATCTATCCCTTCAATCACTAATGTTGTTTTAACTAAAGGGTAGAGCTATTTGAACCCACAAATTTCCTCTCTAAACCCTCTTTTTAATTAAGTATTTTATTATTTAAATAACTTTTGAAAATATTTCTTGATCAACTCTTTCTTTTCTTTCTCTTCTCAATTTCTCAAATTCTCATCAATTCATTCATATATTTTATTTTATCTGCAATCAATTGATATATCAAACTAAAAGAAAAACTTACTATTTAAAAATGAACATCAACAACTTTTTAACAATCATGAAAGTTAATGAATATCAAGAAATTAATTTTTACCAAACACAAAAGCTGTTATCAAATTCTTACATACAGAAAAAATGAAATATAGATCATGATATATTAAGAAATAAAAAAAAGAAAAGAAAAAGTGAAATTGAGTGTTTAGTTTGCAGAATATAAGAGTAGAGAGAATATGCAATCATAAGATAGAGAAAAAAAAAATATTAGTAAAGGATAATTTTGAGATTTTTAAATTTTTAAATTTTTTAATAATTAATTTATTTTTTAAAATAGGTGTGGAGAGGTATTTAATAGGTTCAAATAGCCCCACCCTTAACTTAATTTAATTTGACTATTTTATTCTTATAATATAAAATGGCTAAATTATTTAAATCATGTGCTTTTTGTTTGTAAATTTAAAAGATTAATGAAGATTAATTTGTTAAAATTTTTTCTTTATTTAAAATTGTTAAATATTATATGAATTTTCTATAATTATTTTTTGGAGTGGGTTGGGTTTAAATAATTTGAGGGGTGAAAATATCACCACCCATAATTTATTACCTATTAAAAGAGTAAATAAAAGTTGAAATAGTTTAATGGATACCCTTACGGTTTAAATTAATGACAAAGTAATTGTGCGAAAAAGTTACCTTAATGAAGTTGGGGTTCATTAGGAAGGCGAGTATCATTTTTTTTTTAATTTATAAGTCAAAACAAGCATCCTCATTAATTTTTTGAGTATTGATATTTGAATTTAAAGGTGGCCAATAAGTCGTGCTGACAAATCAAAGCCCGTGAGGGTCCATGGGCCGGCATAGCACAGCCCACCAAATTGGTGGGCTGTGCCGTGCCCTTTTTTTTGTTAAGCCCACCACGGCCTATGGCACGAGCCCATGCGTGCCATGATTGGATTGTGTCCAAACAAAGCCCATCAATTTTTTTTTTCTTCAAACCCACATACTTTTTTAAGCCCACGTGCTTAATGTGCTTTTCCAAACCCATCAGTTCATCTAATAATAATAATTTTTATTAACAATTAAGAGAACAATTAATATTTTATTATCAGTTTATCACAATTTTGTAACTATATATTTAATTTAATTTCACAATTACCAATTTAATTATAACACAAACATATTATTTGAACTACGATGAAGCAAATTACCGCTAATTTTATTTGAACTGTTAATATTATAATTGGACTTAAACTCCATTGAATGAAAATGCCACTTTTAATTTATCATAAAAATAAAAGAAATATTTTGTTCATAATTTTATTTTTTTGTGTATAAATATGAAAAATATTTTATTCACAAATTACAAATGAAACATGTCCCCGTTAACTAAGTTATGATTTCATAAATAAAATATTAATTGTTGTAAAGTTTTGATATATCAGTTATAAAATCATGATATTTATAATTTTATTTATAAAAATTATGATATTTATTTATTCATTTAATAAATGATAAACATAAAACAATTAATTTAATAAATTATATTAAAAATTTTAATTTTAAAATATTTATAAAATCATAATTTTTTATTTTTTATTAAAAAAATTATTTTAATATATTTTAACCTATATACTATTGATAGCGTGCGGGCGGCGTACTAACCTATCAATAAAATATGTTTATTACGTATCTTTTCGCATACAGTATTTTATTCCACCGCTAATCGTGCTTTACTTTTAAGATTACGTACTTAAAAATGTGAGCCTGCGGGCCTTGTCGAAACATGTCACGTGCCACTCGCCCGTTGGCCTCCTTTACTTGAACTGAAGATTATCACACAATAACCACAAAACAGTTGTAAAATCATATGGTATTACAATGCCGTACGATTTTATAAATATTTAATTGCAATTATATCACCGTTATTGTTGTTTATCATTTTCCATCATCTCTTTTCATCAAATTTTGTCAATTGAATCTTATCCAATTATCAGCTCTCCCATTTATTTCGGATTTTTATTTTTTTTACGATATCTTTCTTTTTCCTCTGTCCAAATATAGCCAAGTTGATGCTAGAACGAGTTGACTTCCCATCATTCATTGCATCTAATTGCTACACAGAAAACGAAGCCATGCATTAAAACATTGAACAATTTGTACTGTGAAAGGTACATATACTGTCAGAAACCTCAATTAATTTCATCCATCCGAAACCCAAACCCTAACCCTACTAGAGTTTCATTTCATATATCATTTTCACAGAGAGTTGGCCCAGATGGCTATAAGCCTACAACGTATAACATGATCACCAGTCTTCTCTCAAGTCCGTAGGTGCATGAATTAATTAGGGGCCAGCTTCAACGACCATTTAATGGTGACCCCAATGTGGGGAAGCATTGTAAACCCTCCAAACAGCACAATGACAATGATGTAACCCCATGCAATTTTCATATTTTTGTGTTAATCCATCATATGCAACAACTGCAGCTGTCTAGCTGTTTTAGCTTTTGGGACACAAACAATATATAAGTTGAATTTTGGTGCAACTTAATTCAAAAGCCTTAACAGGTTTCTTGCCTTCTTGTAGCAAATTGGACCTAGGCGGCTCTGCATACATGCACTTGGTTGCAAGTTATCAAGACTTTGAATAATTAAATGAAAGCGGTAGTTGCATCAGATAACATATTTAATATTTGTCTTGAACAAAAACTCATATTTATTAATAAACATATGGTATTCTGTATTCATTAATTGGTTACATGGCATTTAAGATACCAATTTTCTGTAACTTTGAAAGTGTATTGTTACTGCAAGACATTGCGTCAAAGGCTCGAGTGAAGGAGAGAAAATCTCAATAAAGTTGATTTCTAATAAAAAAAAGATTTCAATGTTTAACGTGTGTTAAAATTGTGGAGGGTATAATTGCCTTTGAATGTTATAGGTAATAGGAATAAGATGAGGATCCTTAAGGTCGCGACACGAATCAAATCATACGACAATCGTTCTCAATTTAAGTCGATATAACCAACAACGATATCATAATGACATATCGAAAATGATATTTATTTCATTCTTATCACGATCTTATTATCTTCACTTAATTTCAACGGTTAAATATTTAATATCTCTAAGGGTTGTTTGGGATTATCTATGAGAGGCTTAAAAATGATTTTATAAAAATTAAAGATAATTTTTATTTTGAATTTTTTTTGTCAAAATTACCCGCCTTACAACATATTTTTGAAAATGAAAAAAAGAATAACTTTTCAAATCTAATTTTGAGACACAATTTTATAATTTCATATATGTCCTCACATTTATTATAAAAATCTAAAATTATCCTTACTCAATTAGGAAATAAAATTATTAAATTTAATGATATTATTATTATTATTACCGATTATATTAAGATTAAAAATAAAAACAAAATTAAAAAATTATTTTAGTTATCAATTATTATATATAGACAATAAAAAAATTATCTGTATACACACACATATTCAACATTATGTCTATTTTAATCATTTATATTCTTACAACAGTTTAAGATTAAGATTTACTAAACACATACGACTGCTTTTAAAACTCATAATATCTTTAAAAATAAATTTTACCAAACATTTAACTAATTCACTTCACAATTGATTACTTCTATAGTACAACTAACAACAATTATGGTGGGTTTACTAATCAAGTTAATCGGAGAGGGTTGAATCGTAATGGAGTGAAATCTGAGTGGGCTGAAATCGAATGAGGAATAAAAATTACAATAAATTATTTACTTTAACTATAAGAATCAAAATCGAAATGAATATCATTGTTATTGATGTGTTTACTTTATTTTGAAATCGGAATGGATTGTGATAAGTTGCTAAACTGACTTTAGTTGATTATTGTCATTATTTATTATAATAATCGTGATTAATAATAATAATAATAATAATAACAACAATAAGAGAATGACAAAATGAGAATTTTAAAATTTGAGCGGAAGTAATATGATCAGTTCAAGGAATAAGATTTTTATTTCTACCTCTCCTATGAGAATGTAAACTTTAGTAATCACTCTAGATTTTAACTGGGATCCATCACTTTGATTCTCATTTCACCTTTCATTTAAACAAGTAAACAAATCATTCATTTTCATTCCTTAATTTCTATTTCGATTTCTAATAAGTAAATACATCATTATTTAAAAGTTAAAATATTACCAAACCAACCCTAAATATTACACTTCTGACATTTATCTGTCAACTTTAACTGCTTTTGATTTTCCAAGTAGCACAACAAAATAGAAAGTAGAAGGGGATGGTCAAACGAATTAAGCTTGGGGTCAAATTCAACAAGGGTGCAGCTGTCTTTTTCGAAAGTCATCGCCCAATTGTTTGTCCAACTTATAAATGTAGCAAGTTGGCCAAGTAAGACGAGACATTCCCCTTTTTCTATCTTTCCAATATACATCCACTTTCAAGGGAAAATAATAGAAATAATTGATTAATCTAATATGTAATTAATTATCAGTTTATCGTTTGAATTATGTAATATTATTGGTTAAAATTATTTAGTTAGACAGACCCTAATATTATTATATTATTATATCATGATTATCATAAATTCATCGTAATTAACAAACCAATATTGATAATATTTAATACTTACAAGTCATGTATTTCAAAAAACAGAGAACATGATCATGTCTGAATTCATTTCTTTTTCTAGATATGCTTCTCTTTGACTTATGTTGAGCTGCAAGTTGCAACTTATTTGTTGAAGATAATATTTCGAAAATTACAAAATATACTTAGCGAACTGGTAGGGCATAGAGATTGATTGATCAATATGAATTTCATTTATATTCATAAAATTTAGAATTAAGTATTTTGCACGAACTTTTTAGGTCATTGTTATAAATTTATATTACGAATTATATAATTTAAATTTTTTTATGTATTATTAAAGTACTTTTTTAATATTTATGATTTTAAATATGAAAATCTAAAAAAAAAAAATCTGCTGCAATTTATGGATGGATTTAATAATTTAAATTTTTTATAAGCGTAGGTTTGGTAATGACAAATCTAGAGCGTGTGGGATTTATCACCAGCCTAATGAAGAGGAATTGTTTATTGGGAAAAAGGGCAGTGAATAATGAAATCAATAACTTTTTAAAACTTAAAATTGAGTTGTAATTACCTTTTGCCCAAATTATTCACTCTAAATTGTTAATACACCCTTCCTAATGATATGATGATAAAAAATGATGAATAATTGGTAAAATTAAAATAAAATTTATCATTGGAAAGGGTGTGTTTGTAACTTAGAGTGAATAATTTGCGCAAAAGATAATTACATCTTAATTTTAAGTTTTAAATAAAAAATTGTTAATTTCATTATACCCATGACATGTCTTAAGACAATATATTGAATTATTTATTATAGAGAAATAATAATAATATATATATAAATTAAAATAAATTTACTATTAAAATAAATAAAAATTTAATAATAAAAAATAAGAATTATATATCTTTTTTTAAATTAAAGAATTTTATTTTTTCCCAAACGTAAAAGCCTCATTGTCATTTTTTTTTTATATGAGAAATTAATAAAGTGGGGGCCAACTTCACGTGCATAGACCACACTCATGTATGACTATCATTCAACTATCTCAGCGTCATTACTATTGTAACAGTGTTATCCTACAATTTTATTCGAACTCAGCTGATTAGTTAAATAAAATCATTTTTAGAGCATTATTGTCTTACACTTTTATTCGAATTCAGCTAATCAATTAAATAAAAGTTATTTGAAAACACTTGACGATGCCTTTGGAAATTTATCAACCATTTGATGAATATCGCATCACATACCACATTATTTGTAATAAAATTTTGAGATAAAATTTAGAATATTTAATGTTGTTACACTTACTATTTAGCCATCTCAATCTCTCTCTCTGTCATGGAAAGCGACAAAGTAAGATTCACTATTTCTCTAAAAAAATTTCTCCCATTGGTAGGGCACTAGGGCCCTTCGTCTTAACTCTACATGACTTAATCCCTTGAAAAATTTTCAAAAAGGAAAGTCGAAAAGAGTTATATAAGCCACAAATATCATAACCCAAATGCTTCATCCACCAAACATTCTCTTCTCACATCTCTCTCTAAAAGTCTGAAATTAGAAACAAAAACCAAAAAGGATTATATGGATATCGCTGACACCCAGCAAAACCAAAAACACCCACCACCTAATAAATTAAACACCAAAAAGAGGCTAAATCAAGAGCAGGTGAGGGTGCTTGAGAGAAGCTTCACCACCAAAAGAAACTTGACACAGAGCTGAAGCTAAAGCTGGCAAATCAGCTTGGCGTGCCGGCGCGACAGGTGGCGGTTTGGTATCAAAACAAGAGGGCAAGGTGGAAGACACAGAGCTTGGAGCTTGATTACAACACAATTCAAGTGAAGCTGGAGAATGCATTGGCTGATAAAAGGAGGCTTGAGAAAGATGTGAAGCTGCTTAAGGAAGAGTTAAGGCAGGCTCAAGAGATTTTGTTTGCTAAGTTGATGACTAGTAATAACAATAATAATCAGGAAGCAGTGGAAGCAATAACTTGCAA
>VKKW01000251.1:0-251254 GCA_018350135.1 Citrus trifoliata | reverse complement strand
GGGAATTTATTAAAATACGAAGAAAATACAAGATAGAGAGGGAATTACAGAAAATGGATCCCAAAAATGGATTCAGAGATATCAAATTAGGGGGGGGAGGCCCCCTTTTTATAGATACATGGAGTAAATCATGGCCATCGGATTAAAAACAGTTTGGACGCTCAGGATTGCGCCACGTCATCAGTCAACAGTCCACGGTTTGACCACGCGGATGAACAGTAACACGGTTTGACCCGGATGAACAGTAACGCGGTTTGGTTGAAAATAATCCTGTGTGATGCATGCACCGTACGCGAGATTTTTCGTCCACTGATATGCTGCCACGTCACCATCAACAGTATATAAGAATTTTAGTCCAACAGGATCGTGACACCTCATCAGTCAATGCCACATCATCGGTCAATGCCACGTCATCGATTTGTCTATATGAACAGTGTCGTGAACAGTAACGTAGACAGTACCGTACCCGTGAATAGTACCGTACATGTGAATAGTGCCATTTTTCCTTTATACTCCTCCTAAGGTTTTCAACCGTCCTGAGTTCAAAAGTGATGTCCGTTTTGCCGTCTGATTTCTCCTTTATTGTGAAATGACTATAATGCCCCTAAAATACATAAATTACTTAATTAAAATAAAACACATGTAATTAAACCACAAGAATGTTAAATACATAAAAGTAAGGGTTGTTAGTAAGACTTGAAATGTAAAATGACGGTTTTCTCCTTTATAAATATGCATTTTCTAACACTCAACACCAACCACCACAACAATCACATCACAGAGCCTTGCGATTCTCCCACTCACCCACCCGCCGCTGTGGAACTGCAACATCACTGGCAGTTTCCTCATATTCATATCCATCGGCGCGTACCCCTTGTACACATTCAATTTCCCATTCAAACTCATCGCTTTTGCGTCGGCACTGGTGCGGGCGCTGTAGCTGCTTCTCTGATACTCCTCTTTTCTTGCAGCCACCGCCGCATTCAGAGAGTCTTAGTTGTTCCTCCGCAGATGAAGCGGGTTGCGTGGTAGGTCCGCCTCCGCATTGGATTGCGGACTGGAGTCAGGCTCAGGAGGGTTTAGTGCAGACTTGTGGAGAAAAATGTGGATCGAGAGCGACGTAAAAGGATCGATGTGGATATCCTTAGTGGCAACGCCTTCGGTGAAAAAAGAATTGGGAGCAGAAATAGATTCCTCGAGTCGGGTTGTGACTCCGAAATGATCGGATTCGTCGAGCAAAGATTGGATCCGGTTCTGTAATCAGTGCTTCAACATCAACTTGAAGAACACACTATATTGCCAAATACCAGCTGGGAAATTGTACCTCTCAGTCTTGAAGGGGTATTTTTGTCATTTTTCAACTCATAAATGGTCTATTGACAAAAATACTAACAATAGGAGAGAAATATAATAATACCATCATACTTTCTATTAAACTATTATTATGTGAAACCTCATGATAGCTATGTAAAAATAACCCTCATTTGACTACTTTCTTTCTCATAGGCTCTCTTGCATTGTTACTATTGTATATTTGTATGTACCCTCACAAACAATACAATGAAAACAAATCCGAGAACGCAACACTGTTTGTTGCTCTCTGTCTTATTCTTGCCCATTTCATCATTCTCTTGAAATGATCCGCCAAAAAACGACATTTGGGTGAGCCTGAAACGCATTATCTGATTTAGGTCTGGTGAAAGAGAGCGGGGGGTAAATACTCATGGAAATTGAGAGAATCAAAGAGTTGTTGCTTCTTTGGTGCAGAATCCGAAGCACTCGTTCGGCACTCGTGGGTGGAAACCATACCGCTTCTAGGTTTTGCACTCGCTAAAACTTCAATCTTTCATTGTTTTGGCTTTGATTCTTGTTCCATTTACTGATTTATGAACTTTATGCATCTGGGTATTCTTTTCTTCAACAAATTAAAGCTGTTTCGTGCTCAATTTTCGTTTACATTTGAGCCCCAATTGTGAATGATTATGGGTGTGGTTCGTGGTGGGTATCGAGTTAATAGTCAGTACGAGATAATGAACTCTCAAAATGGGTTGTTGTTGAATCATGACACTGTTTTAGTGTTTAATTTTCCAGATTCAAAGGCTCTACGTGTCATGTCACGATCTGTGTTCTTGGCTATTGTTTTACTCTCATTGGCATGTATTAGGTCCATTGTTAGAGGATCTTCATCTTCTTTTCTCAATATTGATATTGATGATTATGATTTGGGTTCTAAAAATTTTGAGTTCTTGAATTTGCTATTTCAAGATTTGGGTTCTAAAAATTTTGAGTTCTTGAATTTGCTATTTCAAGATTTGGGCAATGAGGGTCTTATCAAGAAGGGAGATAAAGCTCTCCTTGTAGGCTCTGGTAATATCGGGCCTGTGATTGCTAGTTCAAAGTTCTTTAATGATAATGAGATTCATTTGGTGGTTAAATCAGATTTGGGGCAACTAGGCTCAATTGCAGACGAGAGATTTGATTTTGCGTTTGTGTCCAGCTCTCTTGATACTAAGTTTGTTGATCATGTTGTGAAAGTTGGTGGCATTGTGGTTATTCAATTGACTGGTGACATTTCAGATACTTATGAAAAGCCGTCAAATTATAAGTTAGAGTATCTTCGCCGGTACAATTCTTCAATTTTGGCGATGAGGAAAACTGCTTTGGCAAATGAGTTGATTGATTCCTCAGCAAAAGGCAGCTTTGCCATTGGACCTTGGAGGCCAAAAAAGCAGCATTGAAGGATTTAGAAGATGGCATTGCTTGAGCCATCAAGAAATGCTTTAGCAAAATCTAATAAATTATTAAAGAGAATCAAGTTTCTTCCTTAATTATTAGGCGTTTCTGTTGGAAGTTATTCACATATGGTTTTTGTTGATGTGAGCTTGGCAGAGGAAAAAGGGGGTATAATGGACTGGTTTCATCATAGTTATCCGCTTGATCAAGATTTTGAGATGTACAGCCTAGAGTTGGTGACCGAGGGAGATACTGAAAGATTGCTTTGACTGTTGATGTTTCGGATTGGTTGAAGAAGAATGTGAAGAAAGAGTATGTTGTGAACAAGGTAGAATCAGAAGTAGCAGAAGAGATGATAGAGAAGAAAGCAGTCTGTTTGGTGGATGAAATGTTTTTGGAGTGTAACAACCAATGGCAGGATGAAGGAAAGAAGAAAAATGATAAGAGCCAGAGGGCCTATTTGGAGTGCATGACTTTGTATGAAAGTCTGAGAGATGAGGGAGTTCCTGTACATCAATGGTGAGGATGAGAGACCTTACTAGCTAGTTGTCCATCTTGCTAATAAATAAGAAATATGCATTTAAATTTTGAATTTATTTTTCATGCCTATGTGTTAAGTTGTTGGTGGTGGGCGGGTTAGGGAGAGGAATTATAATTTATAGCCCTTTGAAGACTTTCTTGTTGGTGCCTTGTGTTATTTCGTTGAAGTAAAGTAGCAGTTTTTAATAATGTGAATTTTTCATGCCACCGAGTATTGACAAGTTGATATTAGATTAAGGGCCGCTTGTTTTTGTAACTTAATGATTTAATTGACTTAATTTTAATAAGTTAACTCAGTAAGTTTGTTTGTTTTTTCAATTTAATGAAAATATTTAGCCATTAAGTCATTAAGTTATTTATTAAGTTAATTTTTTAGTTTTTTGCTTAATATAAAAAGTTTGAATAATATCATTAAAAAAATTCTCCAAAATATCATTATCTAATTAATTAATTTTCATCCTTATTTAAATAAAATTTAATAATTAGGATTATTATTTCTCTATATAACTTGTGATAATATATAGTGGTAGACTATTATTATTTTTATCTTTATCTTTTCTTCAAATTAGTATTATTTATATTCATAATTTTTTATAAATATTTTTCATATAAAAACATCATAAACTATAATAAAATTGATTAACATATATAATATAAAATATTGTCTTAAATTAAATATGATTTATGTTATGATGATATATTATCATATTTATATTATTTGAGATGTTCATTATTTATTTAACATTTATAATTTGTAAGGGTATAAATATAAAATATTAATTTTTAAATTTTTTAAAGTTAAAAAATAATTTAATATTTATTTTTAGTGATTTAAAAAAAAATATATTATTCATATTTAAATATTCAGTTCTATTAAGAATTAAAATTAATTCAGATGTATTTAGATTTTAGAGAAAAACCAGACGCCACCAAAGTATTTGATCCACGGAAGCACCATTTTACCGTTAGCAGAAGACTTATTTCCACTGCCTAATCACAGGATAGGGCCGGCCCATTTTAAGTTTTCCATATGTTGGTGGAATATTTTCACTCATTGAACGAGTTTAGGACTACAATATCATTAAACCAGCATAAAAGAACGGTGGGGTTATTTGATTCAATTAATTTCCTATTTTTTTTAATTAAAATAATAAGAATAATTACAAAAGTCTCTATAAATTTTATTTTTTAAATATTTATTTATTTACTTATGTTGTAAATAAAAAGTGAAAAAATATGTTATTCTCCAAAAAATTTTTTAAATAAAAATAAGTTAATATTATTTTTATCAAATAATTATATTTTTAAAAGAAAAGTCAATAACAATTAAAACACTTCTTTCTCTTTCTCTAGTAAAAAGTAATAAAATATAAATTGAAGAGGGAGAAAGCAACTCTCCAAATTTAAAGAGAGATGATCATTTTTTATTTGAAAAATTTTAATTGAAGTGTATTTTAGAGCTTTAAATATTGACGTGGCTCTTCAAATAAGTAATAAAATCTTATTTAAAGAGTATTTTAGTGATGCTCTAATCAAATTATAACTATTATTTAATTTATTAATTTTTAAAAATCATAAAAATACGCTTGACCAGCTACTTTCTCTCCCTACTGTAATATTGGCCAAAACTTGAGCCAATTTCTCTCTCTTTTTTTTTTTTTTTATTCTTTCTTTCCAAATTAATTTTATCTCTCTTACATTTCACTATAACATTATAAGTTTTTATTAGGGATGTTAAAAATAATCATTCGCCTCGAGGATGAGGCTGATTGGACCTTACCTTCACTTGATAAGCCTAGGGTCTGGTCAAAATCCAAATTTCATGAAAAAAAATATAAAATATATGTTATTTTAAATAATTATATTTATTTGGCCCATATGTTACATATATTGAAAATTTAAACATTTAAAATTCATATTTTCAACTCCAATTTCATTAAAATAAAATTTAAAATCATAAAATTACAAAATAAATTATAAAATATACATATATAATGTTCTAAAATATAGAATCAAGACTTTTTGAGCTCAGATAAAAAATCATGGCTTGATGCTTACCTTTTTACGCTTGCCTTAGGTCTTAAAAAAAAAAAAGCCCGAGGCAGATCAGGTGGCCCGAATTTTTGCCATTCCTAGATTTTATCTATTATCATTATTCAAAATTTGTGTTTTTGAAATTTGGCCAAAAAATATTTTAATATATTCAGAGTGGTATATAAACTTTTATTTTCAACTTTTACATGATGGCAGTATTCTTTTATTGTGTTTTAGATTACAATAAGGTTGAATTGTTAATTTTTGGACAATTTTCGTTTATTGGATGCAATATTTCCTTCATATATCACAATACATTTTTAATGAGGAAGAGAGATGAAAGTAGCTAGAATAAGGTCAACTAAGTAATTGGTTAAATTATATTTTCATAATAAAAAAATTTAATTTAGAATGGGATTGTGGTGAGGAATTTAGTAGGTTTAAATATCTCCACCCTAAAAATATATAGCCCACAAAAAAAAAAGAAAAAAAAAGCTAGACTCAACTGTCAAATAATTAAATGAGTTTTTTTATGATTCAAGAACAAAATCCTAATTAAGAAATATCATTGAGTTTGTTAGTTTTTTTTTCCTTAATTGTCTCAATAATAGCTATATTATCCGGTGCAGCTGTAGCTTCTATCAAAACCCAAGTTTATTTCTTGAGGGTGATAAAGAGGGTAAAAAAATATATTTGACCCTGCCCACCCTCTTACCTTAAAAAAAAAAAAAAAGTTATAGATATATTATGTAAACTCAACTGTTACAGAACATAATAAACTTCAATTCACCTTCACTTAAAGCATCATATTTCAATTTACTCCTTAAAAATATGAAAATCTTGATTTACCCCCCAAATACAATTTTTTTTTAAGTTGACTGATAATAATTTAGTAAAGTATGCAAATGCCCTTAACCCTAACGAAATATACTAACTGATAGTTTTGTGATATTAAAAAGAGTAATTTTTTTCTTTCCTTCTCTGTGGTTTGATGTATTTTCAAATTAGACGACAAAATTGAGGATGATTATTCTTGTACTGTTCATTGCTGTGAGATTGATGAGAGTAAAAAAAAAATTGAAAATGATTGTGTTTTGAATTTTTTAATTAAATATGACATTTGTTATAAATTTTGATTTTACTTTTTTTAATTTTTAATAAAAATCCCTTTTATTAATATTTTCCTTTTTCTCTTCAACAATCCAAATCATAATCTAACACCATCAAAATCCTATTCGTATTCATCGTAACTAAAAAAGGAAAAAAAAAGTTTAAGTCATTGTTGTAATATATTAAGTGCGGTGGAAATTAAGCTATCAAATGGTAAAGTCTTGACTTTTAATTAGTTAATTGATCGTTAACAAAATATATAGATACAGTTTTACTCTTTCGGCTATTAAAATTAATGAAGAAATAATGACATTTGAGGTAATATAAAATTTTCATATTTTTAAAAGATAAATTAAGGTGCCATATTTACCCAGACATAAATAATAAATTCATGATTATTCAGAAACAAAAAGAAACTCATCAATACAAAAATAATAATCATAATTACGAAGAAAGTTTTTAATTTTTTATTTGAAATCTTTAGTATTTTTTAAGACTGAACTGCTCATTTATGTATTAGAAAAGTTTTATACTGAAATGAACAAATTGAAAAATCCATGCCGTTTTAAAATGTTCAAGCAAGATTAAAACCAAGATTCATATTCCAACCGAATATTTTTTGTAATCTATTAATATAAAATATACAACAATAACGGCTTCCTACCATTGCTTCTGTAAAGCTACCAGGAATCACAATTATGGATACAAAAAGGGGATTGCACAACCAACAAATCTTTCCAATTTTTTTTACAAAGGACATCCCCACTGAATTTACAGAACCTGGAAACTCCAACATACGCTTTTCTTTTTCCTTTAAAGAAAAAAAAAAAAAATCTAGTATTCTGGCATTCTCAGGCTAATAAACAACGGTAATCTGACAAAAGTGTTTACCTAGGTATTCCGAGATTGAATACCAGCTTCAGCCTCTGATAAGCTCTCATGATACTCATCTATTAAGTAGTCACAAAGTTCCAGAAGCTGATCTGCAAGGGGAGGAATAGCAGGATGGCGTCCATCGTTGTACTTATGGGCATTAAAAGCAATTTGCCATACATCGTGTCTAAAATCCTCTCGGTCCTTGTACTCCATCCGCCTCACCTTACCCCTGATTGTGGACAAATCCATGGGGCGCTCTATGATATCCAGGTAATCAGGAGCTTCTTTCTTGGCCACTGGTTTAAGGAAGAGATATGACAACTCAGTATTTTCTCGAAGGGTCTCTACAATGCGCTCTAATATGTTTGACAGACCAACCTGTAAGATAATTGATTAGGAAATTCAAACAAAACAAGTCCCAGTCCTTAATTGATATAACACTTAAAGGAGAAATGCAACAAACCCAACTCAACAATTAGACATAACAATCAATATAGCTCTTCAAACTTATTCCCCTTTTCAACATAAAAGGAACTACCCAGGAGCCTTTAATTTGATTATTTAACTACCTGTATGCTTGTCCTTTTGAACCACAACCACCCTATACAAAACCTAATAGTAAGTTTTCAATCTTAGTCCAATTTACTTTATTAAGTAGATATAGAAATATTATCAATGGTTGAAAAATTACGAAGTATAATGTGCTCAATATGAAAGCACATATGATGAAATCAAGGATAGAGATAAGATAGTGCATACCTCTCCCCCTCTGCGTCGCTTTGTTGGAGGTCCATAATCTGCACTGTGCTTTCCCAACTCTGCGCCAGGTTTCCTCTTTGCACCTCGATCTCTTTCTGGCATCCTTCTATCATTTCTTTTAGCCTTGTAGTCCTGTAAATAATCATCTCCTATTTCAGGTTTTTTCTTCTTTTTCTTCTTCTTTGCTTTTTGGAGGAGTTCTTCCTCTCTCTCTTTTCTGATGGATTCTTCATATCTCCTAAGTTCAGCAAACCTTTCCCGCTCTTCCACAAACCTCCTTTCTTCCTCATAGATCCTCCTTGCCCTTTCTTCTTTGATCCTCTCAGCATTTCTTCTCTTCTCTTCCTCTTCCCACCAATTCCTCTCATCTCTCACTTTCCTTTTTGCTGAATCATTAGTCAATAAAGGGATCTGCTTTTCGCGCTTCTCGAAACTTGACAATTCAACTATTTTCTTAGTTTTTCTATACTCCTGTGGGGACCCATCCTGACTAACCCTGTCCAGATCAATAATCTCTTTTGGCCGTTTGATTATGATTTTCTTTTGAGGCGGCTCTCTATCTTTATCAGCAGGTGGACGTATGACAATAGAGGGTTTATGAGATTCAACTAGTTCTCTATCTGTAGTTGTTACGGGCCTAATAAGAATGGAGGGCTTATGAGATTCAACTTGTTCTCTATCTGTATTTGCTGGGGGTCTTATAATAATAGAGGGCTTATGAGATTCAGCTTGGCTTTTATCTACTGTATCTACTGGAGGCCGTATTACAATAGAGGGTTTATGAGACTCTACCTGTGTTTCTTCAGGTCTTGGCTTGTTAGAAATTACTATTCTATTAACCTTACCAACAGACTTATTCGCAGTTTCAACGACATCAGAAGTACTTGGTTGGTCGGAACTTTGTGTAGATGCAACAGGAAATTTATCAGGAAGCTTATCAGCTGAGCTGCATTTGAATTTTACTGGAACCACTTTCGTCTTCAAACTGGATTTCTCATCTTCAGGAGCTTCGATCAAAGCAATTTTTGTTGCACTTTTAGATATGAGCTTCTTTTTCTTCAGACTTTTCAGCTGGGACTGACTTGAAGGGTCCAGAGAGTTAGATTTTCCCAAGGATTTATCCATGTCTGCAGTTTCAAGCTGCGTTTCTGGATCTGCTCTATATCTGGGGCAGTTTTTGTTGGTCCTCATGTGTCCATGCTGGTCAATCATGAGGGGGAAAAAAAAAAAATCACTGTTAAAATATATTCTTAAATAACACACAGAAGCTACGTTAACTTTGAATATTCCGCACCTGACCACAAGCTCCACAAACAAAAGTCTCCCTTGATGACTTTTTCTCCTTGAACATCTGGTTTAAAACAAAATCATATGTTATTATAATCTTCACAGGAAGCATGTATGTGTGTGCGTGCGTGCATGTCTATATATATATATATATATCAACTCAATGCGCAAACTATGTGGTGAAAGCAACACTACAGATCCATGGGACACTGCCTCTGAAATTACTAGTAGCCAAAGAAAACAAGGTGAATATTAAAGTAAAAAGTATAGCTTATACATTTATACAAAATATCCAGGACATGATAACCAAAAAATTGATAGATAATATTACGATGCACAAAATTCAACTGAACTTAGTGTTAGTAGCAAATGTAAAGATATGACCTTCAAATCAATTAATCAGAGGATGCATTCATGATATTTCCTTTAGATAGGGAGCATATTATATATTAAAATTTAAGAAACAAAAATAGTAGAGTCCGCTCATTCTTCTCCATCATATCAAGGCATGATTGGACAGTACCAATATGATTGAGGAAAAAGAAAAGAAAAAACTCCTAAAAATCTCTTAACGATGGAGTTCTTACACTATCTACTACAATCTGCCATGTGAAGTTATAATGTATGCGTGTTTGTTTGCAAGAGTTAGATTGGTCTTATCTAAACAGTATTGGAATTCTAATATTGACATGTTCCTTTTACAGTCAATTTTTCAAATATCCACAGATCCTAGAATCAAGGGGAAAATGTTCTATGGTGATAGTATGATTTGAAGAATCCCAATACCACCCCATGACTTCTGATTCACTGGCCCAGAAAAAAATATTTCATCCGACACTCTTCGATAACCAGTAGATCATGGGATGTGATCCTAGATTTCAAGTCATATGATTAACCACCGATTCTGACTACTATCATATATAATGGCTGTCCATAAAGGATTTACACTGGATGTACTAAAGCATGATAACGACAATATGGAAGTCCAGAAATATATCTATAAGCTCTATGGTTGTGAACAACAGGGAGGAACCGACTAGAATAATGATGTGACGCAAAAATTAAAACTTGCTTCTGTACTCTTCTGTTATTGCTAACAAGGATCCTCCCAACAATCACACTTCCGAACTAATTATCCAGACATCTTTGAGCTTGCATGTATATTTCTTGTATCACCAGCCAGATCCTCTCAACGGTCACTTTTTTCAAACACTTATTCAGTGCAACTACTGGGGATTTCACAATTCTAAATACAAAGGATAATCTACTAAATGCAGTAAGAGAAAATGATATATATTAAACTTGCCTTGCCATTATCTACCACTATCTTGACTTTTTTGCCCACTGGTGAGATACTATTCTTTTTCATTGCTTGCACCTTTCCAGACAGGTTTCTTTTAGCAATTAGACTCTCCTCCTGTCACCACATATAATAGAGTCAATAGCATCCTCAAGTTAAAGGAGAAACTAACAACTCAAAACCACTTACCTCCTTTGGATCTTTAATCAGCTCATTTGCAGTGTGGGATCCATTTGGTTGGACTGTAATTGCAATATGCTTAGCTGGTTTATTTGGCTTCTTAAGCCGTTCAACGATCTCAAGACCAGAAATTGATTTGGCAAGAGATAATCCTCCTTCCACTTGAGCTTTTGTTTTCTTTTTCTTTTTCTTCAGCTCAGCCTCATCATCTGCAAAACATGGTATGGTTGACCACATCATTAGGTGTTAATATATCTTTCTGGAATACAGCAAACAAAACAGAGATATACAGTAATCACATAAATTGTCTAATAAAAGCAACAGTAGACAAACATGCTTGGAAATAAAATCAGGTATAAACTAGTAATCTTTTTACGTTTTAAAAGCAATACAGATTATTTATCATGAATTAATAGACAAGGAAGAATTATCTGTAAGCATAATGTGTTGATATTTTCTGACTACTAAGCTTTCTCCAACAGTACCAACATATAAAAAAGGTTTTGGACTTACACAACAGAAAGATTACTGACATCAACCTATTTAAGGTCTATCCATATACATAATTCAAAAAATAATATTAAAAACAAAAGGGCATCCCCAATCTGTAATGAGTATCCAGTATAACCCACAAACGCTGACAGTTAATTCTTCAGAGAAAATTAAAATAAGCAGTTAGAAAACAAATAGTCCATACCATCCATGAGTAGCCTGCATAATTCAGCCGCTTCAGCTGCTTCATCTTCAATTTCCTCTTCTGCCTGTACTTGGATAGGACGCCTTCTCATTTTAAGACCCTTAACACCTTCCACTTTGTCATGCTTTGTATCATAATTGCTCTCTTCTTCTTCAAATTCCTCAGCATCAAGCAAATTTTCTAGATCCCCAGCAAATGAATCCAGATCACTATGCTCAGAGTCACTTCCAATTTCATCGTCATCAGCAGCTGAAAGAGACTGAACTTGTCTATCCCAAATCTCCTGACACTTTCCTCGGGTCTGTTGTTGCAGCTGAAGAAATGACATTCGCTGGCCACGTGCATACTTGCTAATAGTTGTTGGATCAACCTGGACACCTGATGCTGCTTGCTCACTTGAAAGCTTGCGAATCATAGCAATACGATGCCATCTTGTCTGCTTTGCAATCATTTCCTCAGGCACATTGAACTTAAGAAGAACCTGGTGATCAAAAAGGATAATGTTATTACATTGTTCTAAATATATAGAGTGATAAATTTTAGGTTATTTATTACAAAACACGAGATTAAGTTTCCTACAGTAGGAAATAAATGAAAACTTTTTTTTTTGGTGTTTGGGGGGGGGGGAAGTGGACAGAACTTTGTGACCTCCCACTCAAATAAAAGCATAAAATTTTACTTTTTTTTTCATTCAAACTCATATCATAAGCTGTGGAAAAAAATAAAAAAGGATAAAAATAAAAACCTAAATGACTGCAATAAGTTGAATTCATACTTCAGATAAACATGCAACCCCTAAAGGATCAAGAGATCTTTGTTTGAAGCTTCAGAAGTTCCCAATTACATTAGTTGTAGTTTGAGCTCTGACATATGAAAAATACCTGTCACTTTCCTACATGATTACGGGATTTATTAGAGACAGAACTACCATTATTGTTCCCATACCTATCAACTTAGGCTTTGGGATTAATAGTTCCTCAAAAGAAACAAAGTAAAGAGGTTACGTTGACATGATTTTACCAATCCTATGCACTCCCAACTTCTGACACTCCATCTGATTGATGCAGCTCCAAAAATGCTTAAGGATAAGAGTACATATGCCTGCTGGCACCCCCCCCCCAAAAAAAAAACCCCCACCCACCCAACCCTGAAAACAATCTTCAATATAACTTAAGAGAGGTCATTGATTAAGTCCTCAGATATCCTATAGATTATCTACAAAACCTAATCAACTCCAACCAAGTGAAGTCTAAGGTATGCAGCCTCTTGTTTCTAGAGGCCAGGCCAAGAGACAAGCAGATGACCCCAAATATCATATAATTTTTTCTGGTATACACCCTATGCCTCCAAACATCACATAATTTTCCTGCTATAAGCTTGGCCAAGTATTTGGACAAGAAAAGTTCAAGAAACTAATCGACTGTCAAGTAAAATGCTGATAATTTTTTCTAAGTTAAAAGATGTGCTTCATGTTAAGCATCTTAATCTCACAAAAAGACAGATTAATGGAAATATTAAAATCCCAATTTCTTACCTCTCTTGCAGCCTCCATGCTCAGCCTACGAAGATCAGCATCTGTTCCAGTAACAGTAGAACCTCCTCGATTAGCAGCTGCTTTTTTCTTCACCATTGCACTTGACACTGAAGCTTTGGGAGCAGCACGGACATAACTAAATCCTAGGCCCCGACCGGATGGATCACCAACACCAGTTATTTCCAAACGCTCAATGTTTTCCCTGTCCTGAAGTTAAACAGATGCAGAACATAGAATAAACAATACAAAAATATAATGCAGAAGAGAAAAGGAAAAACAGGAAGTAGTGTATGTTGAGCGTAACGCCCCAAAAACCTTTCATACTATGGATGAACACCATCCCCCCCCAACACCCCCAAAAAAAAAAAAGTGAAACAGAATGGGATACCACAACGAGAATTGCATAATTAAAGATTGGCAATAGGTCCAGCACAAAGTAGAAATATTTCCACAACTAGCACCACGGTTTACAATGAAGGAGAAAGGGAAGCACTATAATACATTTTAGCCCAGGGTTCAGAACATTGCACACGCACACACGCAAAAAAGGTGCAAACTTTCATCTGTCAGATTGATTGATTCACCTGGTTTGTGCAGGCAACAAAGTTGCTACTCAGGTTCCAAGGAGTTATCTGAAGCTCCCTCTCAATATGAGATGCAGCAGCTAGAGCAATTGCTTCATCAGGGAGTTGACTCATGGCTGAGGAAATGCTAGCAGGAAGAGTTAATTGTGTAATTCCCAAATGTTTGAGCCGGTAGAGACCAGCTTGCATACTTTCATAGGAGCAGACCTAAGCCATAATGATAAAAAAGGGAGCAGAAGGAAAGTAGTAAGCAAAGCATATAAATGGCAGGATAAACCAGAAACAAGGACGATTTTTTCACAAGAATGTGGAAATCATTAACTGTAGCAGCACAAAGCAATTAGAATATAACACCTACATTCTGGTCTTAACAAACGAGCACTGATGATAATAATTAGACACCATGTAACATACTAAGGTAGGTGTTACAAGTTAGCACTGAATTTAAAAAATGAACAAAAGTCCCATTTATGAAACCAAGGGCAAGGAAACAAATCATGCTAACCCGATAACTCATTTTGAAGAAAATAAAATTCTTAGAAACAGGTAAAACTTACTAAGCTCGTTGGATACCTGATATGGTTGTAATAAAAAAAAATAATAATTAAAAAAAAAAACAGGTTTTGGTTATGGAAAGCAAAAGGCATCTGAAATATGTATTAACTTACATGCTCTGGATACGCTAATTTTCTCAAATCACCCTCAGACGGAATGTGGAAGGTACGCTTCATAGACCAAACCTGCTTTCCGTTTCCATCCCGCTGTAGGTTGCATTTGCATGTTAAAAAAACAGGTGAGTATAATAAAATAACGAGTATTAAAACAGGACAGAAAGGTAGAATAAAGCTTCAAGCATGTATTCAAGCAGCAGTAAATTACCAAGGTGATACGAGATGAACATATCCAAAAGAACAGCTTACCCGCAAAAAAGCACATTCCTTCAACTTCTTCCGTATAATTGCTTCTGAAAGGTTAGGAAACTGCACAGACAACTCATCTACACCAATGCAGGGCAGCAAACCACGTTTTGCAGCGGCAGAAAATTCTCGATATACATTTACCAGCATCCGATTTATGCTATATGTCTGAAGGTTTTTTGATCCAGGAGACATTACCTCCATGAGGGGCTCCTGCAAATATAATCAACAAAATATAATTTATTAATCTTCTTCAAGATTATAAAAGCTCTGTTGATGTACTGAATTTGGAAGATTTGCGTATCATATTGGCAGTAATGCTCAATCGGGTAGGATTTTAAGTTGAGTTAAAGTAGAATAGTTTTCCTTTTAGCTGCTATAGGTAGGCCTTGTTATATATTCGATAAAAGAGCTAATGATTATTTG
Organism: Citrus trifoliata; assembly: GCA_018350135.1. NCBI lineage: Eukaryota > Viridiplantae > Streptophyta > Magnoliopsida > Sapindales > Rutaceae > Citrus > Citrus trifoliata. Next base: position 236,277 of record VKKW01000251.1, on the reverse strand, counting down.
AGAATAAAAAGCCAAATCCGCCCCCCCTTCCCTCACAGTTTCCTCTCATCCTTTCCTAATTTTTGTTCTCCTCTCCCTAATTTCTGAATGTTTTCTCCATTTCTCTCTCTTAGTAGTTCTCCTCTTCTATTTCTTTATTTTTCACTTGATTTCTTCCTCCAACCAATTATAGCCTACCGTTACTGAATCAGAAGCATAAATCTCCACCAACACACCATCTCCAAAGATTCAGCAATCTTTCTAGTTTAAACACAAAATGAGGAAAATATTATTAGTTTTAGGAACACTTGATCAGAGCTAAATAGTTTCAAGTGTCAACAAACAGGTCTATACTGAAATTACAACAATATTCAATACCTGCCATATATTCCACATTCCCCCCAAGCCAGTTTCAAAAGAAGGAAATCTTTCATGCTATAAATGTCCAAATTTCATCAAATTTCATGCTATCCCACTACTTAACCAAACATTAAGAAAACATTACTAGGAGCCATTATAACTGGATGACTTGACAGTATAGTTACACAAATTGATGCTTTCCCAATGAAAGAAATGAATAAGAGGAACAGAAGGGAGGAAATAAATGGATCAAAAGTAAATCTTAAGGACTCTAATTGGCAAGTTTACCCAAATTAGTTAATATCCAAAATGTCCAAAATGATGCAGCTGCAGAAACATAAACCAATCTCAGTACTGTCTACTCCCACTTTAATATTTACTGCCTACTTTTATGCTATATCCATTGGTTTACAGTATTCAAAATATCTTCACCTTTGTAGTTAATTTTTTACTTGATGTGCTCAAGTTAAACTCAGAAATAGATGCATGTTCCCCTTATTTAAATGTCTCATCCTGCAAACTAAATTACTAGCACTCTAGCAGTGAGAAAAAAATCATAGCTATCATAATAAAATTTCATGGGGCACGGCAATACAGGGATGGACCAGAACAATAACAAACCTGTTGCCCAACAACAGCAACCTTGTCAATCCGTCTAATGGAAATCTTTCCCTTTGCAGATCGGACCAACAAAAAATCAGTTGTTGCCACCTTATGGGTAAAGACAGGAGCCCTATACATGTTTGTTTCAAGAGAGGACTGACTGCAACCAGCTTTTATGTCTCCGAGGAAAGGGGACTTATCGCCAGGCTCTAGTGTCAAGACATTCCCTAGGCAGTTGTTTCCACTGCACAGCAGAGCGCCGGCTTGATCGCCTGGATAAGACTTTTGATAATAAGTGCATAGGTTTGCACCCATTCCAGCATTGCTCAACAGTAGAGGTCTCTCCTCACAATACCTGCCAAAATAAAGAGTAATGGTAATCTCAAACTTTCTTTATTTATATACAAATGAAATTTATTACCATTTAGAACCCAAGGCAAAAGCAAAGCTTGTTGGTTTGTTGGTGGTATTACATCATCAATCCTAGCAATTCTTCAAGTACTTACTTCCCAACTTACTTCTTTTTTAAAATTTATTTATACATTATGATGAAAAATATAAATACTAGCAGGTATTCATAGTGAACCAGCAGTACACTAAAAGCAAATAAAATAAAATAATAATCTATTTAATTTGCATTTTAATTGATGTAGCACAGCATTAAGTATTTGACATAAATAAATAATAATAGTAAAAAGAAAAGAAAAGTAAGCTTAAGGAACTGTGCTGTTAAGTCTTCAGATACCTATAACTAACAAGTAATAAGAATATAAGACATTGTAAGCTTAACAACCTCAAAAGAAACAGAAGATTCTAGACAAAAGATAGTAAAAGCAAAATGGGTCATTAATTATTCCAAAACTCAGTTAATGACATTTCTTGTTCAAAAACTCAGTTAAAGACATTTATATTTTCTAATTAACAAGTCATCCAAATTTAGATATATCAGCTGTTAAGTAGTGCCAATTATTAGCATACATGCTTAATGAACTATGTTTATTTATAAAGACATTGTAGAAAATATGGAAAGATTACATTAGTTGACATTCCTGATTTCTAGGATTAATTGTCTAATTTGTCTGATTTGTACAGCTGTTACTAATTTGCATATTTCCAAAAATTAGGAAGTTAAATTAGGAATGTGTAGACCTATAAATTAACCCTATTGTACTGGCTGTTAGAAGTACTTAAAAATAAGAAAAGATTTTATTCTTCTCCTCTGTTCACATGGTATCAGAGCTATGACAGAATTAAGCCTGGCTTGACTCCCATACGGATCTGTTCATTGTCTTGTTGTAATGGTGCAAAACACCATGCCTGGGTTTACAGTAACTGGTGATACCAATTCCACTGCTACATCTACTGGAATTGGCGCAGGGGAGTTTCTACTGTCGGGATACACTACAACTACAGCTACAACACCTTCATTCAGTAAGGAACAATTAGAACAACTGTATAAACTTTTTCAGTCCACACAAGTGACTAATCCAGTATCTTCTTCTTGTTCCTTAGCCCAGAAAGGTAATTATATTCAATCTGCTGTTGTCTTTAATGTGTCCACTATTCCTCTTTGTCCATGGATAATAGATTCAGGTGCCACCGATCATATGACTGGATGCTCTAAATTATTTTCTTTCTATAGTCCTTGTGCAGGCAATCAAAAAATTAAGATTGCTGATGGCTCCCTCTCGGCAATTGCTGGGAAAGGGTCAATTGTTATCTCTAATACTCTCGTTCTTCACGATGTCCTTCATGTTCCAAATCTCTCTTGTAATCTTTTGTCTGTAAGTAAAATAACTCGTGATTTAAAGTGTTGTGCTAAATTTCTTCCAAATTGTTGTGAATTTCAGGAGCTGGATATGGGGAGGATGATTGGCAATGCTAGAGAGTATGGCGGTCTCTATTACTTTGATGATGGGAACTCTATGTTTCAGCAACAGAAAATTTCAAATCTCAAAGTATGTTTCAGTTCTACTGATGATACAATAATGTTATGGCACCGTAGGTTAGGCCATCCTAGCTTTTTATATTTAAAACATTTGTTTCCAAACTTATTTCGTAATAAACTTCTGTCGTCTTTTCAATGCGATATTTGTCAGTTAGCTAAACACCATCGTGCATCTTTTTCTAGTCAACCATATAAAGCATCCAAGCCTTTTACCCTTATTCATAGTGATGTGTGGGGTCCCTCTAGGACATTAACCAATTCTGGAAAAAGATGGTTTATAACATTTATTGATGATCATACACGCCTAAGTTGGGTCTATCTACTCAAAGAAAAATCTGAAGCAGAACATGTTTTTAAAAACTTTTATAATATGGTTGAAACACAATTTCAAACAAAAATTCAAGTGTTTCGAAGTGACAATGGGAAGGAATACTTTAATCAAATATTGGGGTCATTTTTCTTACAAAAATGAATTGTTCATCACAGCTCTTGTAATGACACTCCTCAACAAAACGGGATAGCAGAACGAAAAAATAAGCACCTCCTAGAAGTAGCTAGGTCTTTAATGTTCACCACTAAAGTTCCTAAATACTTATGGGAGGAAGCAATTCTTACTGCTACATATCTTATTAATAGGATGCCATCAAGAGTTTTGAACTTTCAGACACCATTGACAGTTTTAAAAAAATTCTTTCCAATGACACGTTTGACTTCAGATTTACCTTTAAAGGTCTTTGGATGTGTTGCCTTTGTACATATACACAATCATAATAGGGATAAGCTAGATCCACGGGCTGTAAAATGTGTTTTTCTGGGCTATTCTCCTACTCAAAAAGGGTATAAATGTTTTGATCCTAACAAACAAAAATTTTTTGTCACAATGGATGTTACATTCTTTGAGTCTCAAAGCTTTTTTAATCCTCCTCTTCAGGGGGGGAAAGAAAATGAAAACTCGGTGTTTGAGCTTGACATGAGTACTAATGGTAAGGAAAATATTGAAACTGAAATTTTTAATCCTAATACCTTGAATATGGAGGATAGGAGGACTACCTTAGTGCCTGAACATAAAACTGACTCTAGGATAATAGACGAGACACGCTTCAATGATGAGAGATTGTTTGGTAAAACTTACACTAGGGAGAAACGGATTCAAAGTAAGAAAGATGCAGTGATACTTCCTCAATGCCATGAATCTAATCCAACTCTAGATCTGAAAAACACTGATTCTGAAAATCCAGGTACGATCTCTAAATTTATAGAGTCTGAGTCTTTATCTATCCCACAAATACATTCTGACCCTCTAGATCTTTTCATTGCTCTTAGGAAAGGAATTAGATCATGTACTCAACATCCCATTTCCAATTTTGTGTCTTATAAGAATCTGTCATCATCTTATCATACTTTTGTCTCTCAATTGTCAAGTGTGGATATACCTAAGTCTATACAGGAAGCACTAAAGGTTCCTGAATGGAAGAAGGCTGTTTGTGAAGAAATGGAGGCTCTAGAAAAAAATGGAACGTGGGAGATGGTTTATTTGCCTAAAGGAAGATTGATTGTTGGTTGCAAGTGGATTTTCACTATAAAATACAACTCAGATGGATCCTTGGAACGTTATAAAGCAAGGTTAGTAGCAAAAGGATTCACACAGACCTATGGAGTTGATTATCAAGAGACATTTGCTCCCGTAGCCAAACTAAATACCATTCGAATACTACTCTCTGTAGCTGTTAATTTGGACTGGCCATTGTTTCAATTGGATGTTAAAAATGCGTTTGTCAATGGAGAATTGGAAGAGGAAGTATATATGAATGCACCCCCTGGTTTTGAAGACAAGTTTGGAGGAAAGGTGTGTAAATTGAAGAAATCCCTTTATGGACTTAAGCAGTCTCCTCGTGCTTGGTTCGAGAGATTTACTAGGTTTGTTAGAAAAGAAGGATATAGTCAAGGATATAGTCAAGGACAATCTGATCATACAATGTTCGTGAAACACACAGATGGTGGAAAGATGGCTGTCCTAATTGTATACGTAGATGACATAATACTTACTGGGAGCAATGGTGATGAGATGAGTAGGCTGAAGAAGCACCTGGCATCAGAATTTGAAATTAAGGATTTGGGTCCCTTACGCTATTTCCTAGGTATGGAAGTTGCAAGATCTAGAATGCGAATGTTCTGGACTTGCTAGAAGAGACAGGAATGAGTGGTTGCAGACCAAGTGATATACCCGTGGATCCTAATCAGAAGTTAGGAGAGGTTTCTAATGGAGTTCCAGTTGATAAAGGTAGATATCAACGTCTTGTAGGGAAACTCATTTATTTATCTCACACAAGACCTGATATTGCCTTTGCCGTTAGTGCTGTAAGTCAATATATGCACTCACCTTATGTGGAACATTTGGAGGCAGTTCACAAGATTCTCAGGTATTTAAAGAGTACACCTGGAAAAGGGTTATTATTTAAGAAGAGTGATCAAAGGAGTGTAGAAGTCTTCACAGATGCAGACTGGGCAGGCTCAGTTTCAGATAGAAGATCAACATCTGGTTACTGTACGTTCTTATGGGGAAATTTAATTACTTGGAGAAGCAAAAAACAAAACGTGGTTGCCAGGAGCAGTACTAAAGCTAAGTTTAGGGCCATGGCAAATGGAGTTTGCGAGGTGTTATGGATTAAAAGAGTCCTTGGAGAACTGAAACTAGATATTGAAGCACCTATGAGACTGTTCTGTGATAATAAATCAGCAATAAGCATTGCAAATAATCCGGTTCAGCATGATCGTACGAAGCATATTGAGATTGATAGACATTTTATAAAAGAAAAGCTGGAGAATGGAGTAATTTGTATGCCGTTCATCCCTTCAGAGCAACAAACAGCAGATGTTCTTACCAAGGGACACTTCAGGCCAAAGTTTGAATCTTTCATTGACAAGTTGGGCATGATTAATATCTATGCACCAACTTGAGGGGGGGTGTAGAAAATATGGAAAGATTACATTAGTTGACATTCCTGATTTCTAGGATTAATTGTCTAATTTGTCTGATTTGTACAGCTGTTACTAATTTGCATATTTCCAAAAATTAGAAAGTTAAATTAGGAATGTGTAGACCTATAAATTAACCCTATTGTACTGGCTGTTAAAAGTACTTAAAAATAAGAAAAGATTTTATTCTTCTCCTCTGTTCACAGACATCTCTGATGGTAACGGACTCACTTCATGTGCCTCTCATAACAAATATTACAGCATCAACCTATCCACCAAGGCTTGACTGCAATGCTCTCCTCATTAATGAACTTTGCTCCTAAGTTATACTGACTACTAAACAAAAATCATTTAGGGCCATGTATAGTTTTATTCTTGTTAATATGATTAGAATAGATTTCAATTTCAGAACATATTTAACTCCACATAAATTCTGTTAGTATGACCATCCGATAAAATCAATCCATCTGTGCAGTGATCTGCTATACATGACACAATAAAAGTCCAAGTGAATATAATGGAAGACAATAAAATGGGATATAAAAAGAGAAAAGAGAAAAGTACTTACTCCATTAGAAATACATGACCATCTTTCACAGAAAGATCTGATTTCTTCTTAAATGCACCGGGAGGGCGTAAAGATTTATTCTCCCCAGGAAGCTTTTGTGCCCTTGGCAACAAATGTATTTTTGTGCGTATAAGATGAATCAAGGAATTTGGGCGGACATTTTGGTCAGCAAGAGATTTATGGTCTTCAAGCTCCTTCCCCAAGTAAAATAGTTTAACAGATTCTGCAGGCTTGAAATCTACAAGAACAAAAGTACAAATTAAGATGTTATCCTTCTTCACAAATTCTTAAGTCTTAAACCTTAAAATCATCAATGACACCAAACATTTATTTGATAAGAACTACACATATAGAGTGATAAATGTGTGTCAAAGAAAAGTGACAACCTAGCTTCTTCGAAGCCTTTGCTTTGATGGAGTAGACTGTTTCCTCAGCGTCCACATGCAGTTTACTTCCTTTGCCCCCTAAGCTTTTTACTATAACTTTCATGGGTCCTTGTGTTGGCAGCTTTCCTTGTTCTTTGACAGCCATCTCACTGTCATGTGGATACCATAGAGCTTTGGGCCGGTGAAAATTAGCAATATCTTTACTGAAAGCAGCAGGTAAAAAACAATTGCATAAGATGGAATGCGGTAACGAAGCAATTCAGTTGCATGAAAAGCTTGGGAACTTGGGAAATCATACAGAACAGATATAAAAGAAAAAAAAATTATATATTACTAACAGTAGGAGCCTGTCTACAGGTTTAGGAAACGTGGTTAATTTTGCATCAACCATTAGGCCATTAACTCTCAAATTTTGTATTCTCAATAAATTGAAGAAATCCTTATAGTATACAGACTGAAGTCAAGCAGAAGCCCAATTCTTAGTTTAAGGTGATATATTTGCACTGGGATCTTGCTTCCATATTAGGGACATTTGCGGGGAGAGAAAGCAAATGACAGGAAACAATTTTGGAAGCTTCTGTTCATTCTTTCAATGTGGTTTAACAATACTCTTTAATGAATTAAAATAAATAAATAAATAAAATAAATTGATATTAGGGACTTTTGTGGAGACAAAGAGAGAGAGCAAATGACAGGAAACAAAATTTGAAGCTTCTTTTCATTCTTTCAGAGTGGTTTAACAATACTCTCTAATGAATTAAAATAAAAAAATAAAAAAAATATATTGGTAAAATTATTGCTTGAGTTATATAAATCTGAAATGAGAACAGTTCAACATAGTTTAGATATTAAGGGTGCGTTTGGCAACGTTTTTAGTTTCCTGTTTTTCATTTTGTGAAAAGAAAAATGGATAAAACTTGTTTGGTGGGCTCATTTTTTTAGGAAAATGCTACAGTGACAAGAAATGAATCATTTCCATTCTTGAAGTTTGCGAAGGAAACTAGAAAACGCCATATTGGCATTCTCAAATTTTTGAATCATTTCCATTCTTGAAGTTTGCGAAGGAAACTAGAAACACCATTGGCATCTCAATTTGTTCTCTGCAGGTCTCAAATTTGACTTTGTATAATCATTGCAATAAATTTCATGGGTCCTACAATAAAGATGTCTTATTTCCATTATTATAATATATAAAAATATAAGCAAATGTAAATATAATTATAAATTGATTCATATTATCTTAAATATTATTATGTTATAAATATAACACAATAAAAAATACATTACTGTTTTAAAAAAATACAAAATTAACTATTTTTGGGAATATTTGTAATAAATTAAAAAGTAATACACCAAAAATATAATTTTCTAACTAAATAAATTTTTTAATGACATTACAATATATTTTTATATTTATTCTATTACATTACGATACTATATAGACACTTTCATATTTATCTACTTAAGTAATAAAAGACCATTCACTGTTCCAACTTTTTCAGACGGACGACCAAACATATTTTCATTTTCATATACTCTTTTTAAAATAAGTTACCATTTCTCTAAACAAATATAAAAAACATAAATTGGAAAACAATACCAAATGCACCCTTAGACATTCTTAAGAAACGTGACATCTATAGGATACAATGGTGTACCATGGCACAAGCAGAATTACCAGCAGAATCTGAAAAACATACAATTAGCAGTGCAGACAACATGGAATGGATCCTTACTTGCTTAACTTCAGTTTCATTGTCTGGAGCTTAAGTGCAGGTGCAGAATGATGAACTCTGATACCATGAGCAGTGCGTTTGTTAGAATTTGATTGCAGCTGCTGGGATATTTTCCCATTCATATAGAACTTGTCATTAGCAATATTAAATTTCCAGTCAGACTGATATTTTTGACCCGGCGGCTCGGTAATATCCCCACCGCTTGGCTTTGCAGATCGAGTTATGATCATAGCCCCTGCATGAAGCAGGGGATGTTCATCATCCTTGTTATCCAGAATTTCAAAAAGCATCTGCTCATCTTGAAGATCAAGAATTAGCTTAGGCTTTCCTACAGCATCCACTGGCTCCCATATAATATTGTCTAACCAAGATCCTTCCATCATATCTCTGTTTTGCAATGAATGTTTGCTAAAGCGTTTTACAGCATCACTTTGGCAGAGCTTGATTGAAACATTCTCTTTTATACCATTTGCATGACTATGATTATCCAAATCCAACTGGGATTCTAACCTCAAAAGCTGAGGATGGTATCTGCTTTCTGTGAATAGATGACTTGTATTATCTGAAGAACTTTTAGAACCAAAGGTCTCCGACAAAACAGGAGAATTTTGCATGTTAACAATACAATCCTTCTCATTTGGGCTCGTAGATCTCTCACGAAAATTATTTTGTCCAGTATCAAGTTCAATTCCCCTCATTAAAGCAGATTCTACATCAGCTCCAGCAATTTCATGACTCTCTATAGAATTGTCGCTTGCTGCAGGAGAATTGTCCCAGACGATGTTTTCTTCCCAATCATGCTGATCAAGAGGGAAAAAGTTTGGACTCGGCATTGGCTTCCATCCTACAGAAGGATTTACATTTGACTCCTCTTTCATTGGCTCTGAACAAATACAAGAGTCCTTTCTTTGCTCATCATGTTCAGATATAGTGGCAGCATCTTGCTCAACTCCAAATTTTACTAATTCCGAGTCATCATCATTAAGTGAGAAGATACCATGCTGAAAAATATTGGCCTCTTTAAATAATGGAAAACCTTGGCCAGAGCTCTTTAGATACACATCTTCATCCTCTTCAACAAGACTAGAAACATCCATAGTGTTGTACTTATCTGGAGTAAAGGGTAGAAGGGAGGATCCAGATAATTAAAACAAGAACAAAGTAAAAACCATGAACGTAAGTTTACAAAGAATAGCTCCCAGAATTCAAGAAAATTGGAAGCACTTAAAACAAAAACCACCTACCTTTAGGAGTGGAATACCTTTGATCTCTTTTCTTCCCCTTCTTCAAGGGCTCATGAATACCAAAAATTTCGGAGAACCTTAAGATCACCTTTCCGTCTTCCACACATAAAACTGGAAGTGGAGTCGAAACTTGTCCATCTAATGGCCCTTTCAGAATATCAGCAAGCTCCTGTTGGTTTTTATGTTAATAGACTAATAACATTGGTTTTTCATGGTATTAAACTAACATGTCAGCAAGATTGAGTTTTGCATTCATGAAATGAGAGACATAATTATATCGATAAACTTAAATGGAATAAAAGAATGACAGATGCTGCATGTTCAAGAAATAGTTAGCTTGACACAAATGGATCCACACAGGACAACAAAATATCTTTACCCACTTTGGCATCAATTATTAAAAGTGCAGAACCACACCACCTCTTGCTTAAAAATGAATGAAGAAATCAGTCAACCTTTTTCAGTTTATTTCAAAAAGACTAATCTTTTTTTTTTTGGGCTAAGAGACTAATTATTTCATATGACACACAAGATAATGAAACATGCAAATAAGAGTACAAATGAAGTACACTATTCAATATTTATAATTGACATCAATAGAAACGGTGAGGTGAGATTTCTGTCCATCACTTATCCAATATTTGTGTAGATGGAACTCTGCTGGTGGGAAGTATGCGGATCAAATGAACTAGTTTCAGCCAAGTTCTTTTTTTTGGGGGTGTGGGGTAAGGGTCAGGTTTTGATTGCTTATAATTTCAAATAAATTGATAAGATATAGGCCCCATTTGGGACTGCTGCACTGTGGCAGCCCAGCAGCTTGGCTGCCACCACACAACAGTACAGAACAGGGCCATAATATCTAGCACCCTTTGCAACATGCAGCAACTGATATGAGTAATTCATTCAAAGGAAAAATAAGACTCTCATTATTTGGCTTTGTATCCAAATGCAATCCAGTGAGATGGAGTGATATAATGGAAATCATGTAGTGGGCCCAATCATGAAGTTTGTAAAATTCATTCTTGGAATTGCATTATTCACAAAAAACAAATAGACCATCATTTAATTTCATTAAATGTCCATCTCTATACATATGACAACAGGAATATGATAAGAGCAAGACAACACGATTTCCCAACTCGTAGATCAGCAGGAGACAAAAGATATGAGTAGGCAAAGAACTCGTATATTTATTTGATTAACAACCCACAAGTTTCGATGCCTTGATAATAAGAGTATAAAAAAATACCCACAAACTACAGGTTGTACCAGCTGCCCATATGGTCGGTAACTAGTTTCATGCACAATGACCAAGAAGCAAATATACACACATACAACGAAAGTAGTTTCCGTAAAGCAGCTCAGGACTTAATTACTGCCACAATTACACAGTGTTAACAATAACCATTTGTTGGTTCTAACCAAATAGTGCATATTTCCTCAGACTTTTCATTGCAAATATGTCACGTAATTAATTTGCCCCTAGGATATCCTACAAGCTCAATACCACATCATGCCATATCATAAATGCAGGATATTCATGAATCAAACAATTCTGAAAAGCAAAAGCATATAATCTTGAATCCACTGATTCAGTGTAATTGCACTTCATTTGCAGCAATTCCACCACTTTCTTTCATAGTCTTTAGAGTGAAAAGGGAAACTAAGGGTTACTCATCAAAACACTTTTTAGACATTCTAATACAAGAAGACATATACACCATAAAAAAAATTTTAAAATTAAAAGAAAAAAAAATCTTAAGGGCAATGGAATGACAATATCTAGAAATCATAAGAAAATTACTAGCCACCAACTGACCTCATCATAATCTTTTACCCCAGCTGTCATTTCTTCTTCAGCACCCAAAGAGCCAACTTGTGGATCACCCTCAGGGGACTTTTCCCCATCTGGAACTGCTGTAGCACACTCCACCTGCTCACCTGGAAATAAGACTAAAAACAGTCAAACACCAAATAAAACTATGAAAAGAAAGTTAACTGTCAAAAGTTATCAAATGGTCAAGAATCAATTATTATACATTCAAGAAAGCAGGAAACTAAGTCTCCACAAAATGGCAAGCATAAAACCATTCTGGTCTCCACAGATAAAATTCTCCTATCAGTAGGTAAGATTGATTCATTAGATAACCTAAAAATCTTCAAGCAAGTTCACCATAACTTGCAAGAGACAAAAAGGCCGGGGTCAGTAAACATGGCAAAGGCTAAGTTGCATTCAAACTACGTGCTCACCATCCAACAACATAACAAATCAAAGCAAGTTTATTCTTACATGCGAAGAAGTTACAAGACAATAAAAAACCCATACTCATACAAACAGTCCATTAAAACTGAGCATAGATATGAAAATTTCTGTTTAGACAATCTGGTGTGGAAAACACTTCAACCAAACAGATATTAGAGCTGGGCAGAGATGAATCGTATTTTTATGGATACGTGATGACAAGCCAAACCAAATGTCCACATGAAATAAACAATTACAATGATCATAATAATACAAGTACACACACGCGCGCGCGCATTGAGATATATGTATATATGTATTGAAAATACATATAAGGTTAGTAGTTTTAAATCTAAGATTAGGTAAAGTAAACCTGATAAGATTGTTGTTGTATCTTCAGTTTCTTTATCCACCTCTTCATGTTCCTTTTCCAGCTCCTCATCCTCATCATAATTTTCATCATCAAATGGAGAAGCTGTACGTTTCAAAGCAGCAAGAGAAACTTCAGCAGCAAAGTATTCCTTCTTTGGTAACAAGTAGTCCTCCTCGCTAGCAATTTGAATTTCTGGTCCCTCATACTGCTCATCAATATCTTCATAATCAACCGCATCTTCAGCCTTCTTGTCATAATCTAGTAGTACAAAACCAAAAAAATTTAATCACAAAACTTGACCAGAAAGAACAACTATTTAAAACTGTGAATTGGACTGAAGTTCCCTCCATAATTCAGTAAATCTAAAAGACGAACAATCCCATCTCTCCACCTAACAATAAATCAAATATTTGAGCTGTAATGTAGTACAAAAATCATTAACTAGATTGTGGTGAAAAAAATAATCATCTATCTGCTAGAGGGTAAAGAAATTATAACCACCGTGGTAAAAAGTACCAAAGAAAAATTTTTAGTCAGAAACTGCATAAAGAACAAATCAATAAAGAGGGTAAAGCTTCTTAATTAATCAATGACATAAAACACAGACCATAAAGCTCAAAAAATACGATCTTGTTCAATGAAAACCTCAAAAACTATTGTCAGATCATATTAGTTCAACATCTCATTATATCACGTTTGAGACATTTTATCAGTGGTCCTACATACAAAGGTAATTTTCTTTTTATAGGAAACAGAGAAACTTCATAGAATATTAGAAGGTAATGAATATTACAAAAATGAACCAGAGGTCCATAAACTAAAATCTTCCCCACAGTGTAGAACACCAAAAGCCATACAAAATTTTCAAAAAGGAACCCTTGAAACCCACGACACAAGAATAAGAATCCAAACTAACAAAATTAACCCAAAACTGGATCCCAATCAAGCTGAATGAAAAAGGAGTAATCTTGAAAATCATTGGAAGTTGACACCCAAATAGTAGAAAAGAATCAAATCCTGTCCAATAACCATTAATATCTTCATCTTTTTCCCCTAAAAAAATATGGCCATTTCTTTCTGACAAGTCACCAAGAAGAGAACCACATACAAAGATAATATCACAATTGATTACAATACGTCATCCTAATTGCAGAATTAAGGGTATAAAAGGCCTAGCTTTATTTGACTGGAGGGTCATTCCACTGACTGAAACCACTTCACACATATCCAAATCCCAAAATAATAGCAAAAGAAGGCCCCCCTACTCCATTACTATTAATGCTAAATGCTTCCACAATGTCTTTAAACAATTGAAATAATTATAAAAAAAACAAGTTGATGAAACAAAGAGACTAACAGAACACCAAAAACTACATGAGAGAGATTTTCCTGACAAGCAAACATCACCTTGTTCAACAGCATCTACCGGCGGTTGTGGTGAATTTACTGACAACTGGAAGGTGAAACCCCTCATTAGTATCATACCATTTAAGAGACACTAAAAAATCTGCTGACCAAACAGTAAGAACAAAAAAGTTGAAAACATGATTGAGAATTCCATACGTCTATATCCGTGAGAGACGGACCCAACTTGTCGGCAACTGCAGCAAGGTGCTCCTTTGCGTCCTGAAAATTAATTGCATCACTACCATTAATGTGATCAACAGTTCTAGAGATGAACTCTGAGGGGAAAAAAATGAAAGAAAATTCCAAATCTAGAAAAACAGAAATTGTAAACCCCTTTTGGCCATACGAAAGCAAAACTAAATGTAGTTCTGTAGAGACCAAATGTATACAAAAACATGATATAATGACACGTCACTATTTTCTTCAGCATATGTACCACAGATCAATACATAATAGTAGAACTGACACCAATAAGCATCAAAATTGTCAGGTCTAGCCTTCTTATTTCCAATAAGTGGATGCATCAAAAGAGTAGAATTCAACCATGGTCCCCAAAGTAAATGCCTCAAAAAAATCAAAAGATTTGTAACATGGATAAACCTTATAACATGCACAATTCACAAGGAAAAGCTAAAAACATCCAAGTGAAGACTGTCATGCGTAGACTTGTCTGCATGCGGCTAGGTGTTATCATTATTAGTTAATTTATATGCGAATTTATACGTGAAACATGTCAGATTATCACCTCATCAAGGTAATCAACATCGAGATCACCAGCATAGTCAACATTCCCGAACATAAACCCCAAAAGCCTGTTACCTCCACTAACATCCTCATATTCTTCCTCATCATCTGGAAAATCAATCAACCAAACAAGATTTGAGAATAATAATTTTCATGCAGTGTACAAACACATTTTAAGGCGCCAAAAGAAAAAAAAATGCAGTACATATAGACAACAAGCAAATGCTCAACCAAAAGGTTCCAATTAAAACTATTTCCAAAAGAAGCAGTCTGTCACATGTTACATAACAATTCAAGCATTCATTAGACTGCAGACCAACCTTTATGTTGTCTTTTGTACTAGAGACTATTTGTAACGAATCAACAATAAATTGGTTAAGTGAAACCAAAAACAAGTGAGTTACTTTTTGTTGAAGCATCCTAAACATATCCGCTGACAGACTCTGAGCACTTCTTGCCATAAATTTTCTTTTTTTAAAAAAAAAAGGAACAAAGACTCTGAGCACTCACTCCTAGCACAGACGGAAATGAATTCATAAAATGAAAGTTCTAAAACGCAGTACTAACGAGATAATTTCACTTAGGAGCCATTTAGACATTTCAAATGACAATATTTTGCATATTAAAGGAGTAATCAATACAACATTTAGATGGTTCATACATTTTGCTTTACAAATTTAATTTATACTCTCAAACCTAGTCTTTCATCATCTATTTTCATCAAGCAACTATAAATTCACGTGTATATTAATAATTCTTAGAAGACTATTCAAGTACAGCACAACGTAATACACTTTTTTTTAATAACTGAAATGATAGTAAATATAAATTAAATCAACAACTTATTAGACTATGAAGCAACCAACTGACCTTCATCTCTGCCATCCTTAGAAGCACTACCCGAATCGTAGCCACCCATCTTTTTAGTTACAGCTCTGAAGTAACAATCAAAGTTGAATCAGAAACAGGTAACAAATACTCAGAAGACCCATAATAGAAATTCCAAGTTCGACACTTTTTTCTCCTTTTCAGTAATTTTAAATCAAAATACCAATAAATTATAAGAGCTATAATTATAAACCCTAAAATGCGAAGCTCATACTGACAACAAATTCATTGTAAAGAATTAAAAAATTGCTAGCACGAAAAATAAAAAAAAATTACTTCAGTAATTGCAACAAGAGGTTACTATAACTTCATCTAAATAACTGAATTTCAAAAGGAAAAAAAGCTAAGACAAGCTTAATTCACAAGAAAAGGGTAATTGCCGCAAAAAAGATATATATATATATATATATAAAAGAGGTAAAAGCAAACCTCTACAGTTACAAAGATTTCATCATTGCAATCGAGAATATGGATACGCTCATGCGGAAGAACTAGAACAAGATTCGATTTGAATCGGCAAGGAGAACAGAGAAAGAGAGCCAGAGCGACAGCGAGACGACGAAAGCAGAGATGGAGGACTAACATATTTATATTTATATTTATATTTATATAAATATTATGTGAATAAATTAATAAAATTTTCTTATCCGAAACGGATATGGAGAGGTCGGGTTTAGAGGAAGGCGGTCGCAAATACGGGTTTACATCGGGTTAATTGTAACCCGAAACCAAAACAAATCCAAAACAAACCAAAGCAAATCCTTTTGGCCGTACCCGATTGAGTTACAAACAGCCGTTACACAAATTTGAAATTATAATAAAACCGGCCCATTCATGCACCATTAGGAATCACTATATGTAATTTGAAATTACCTTGTGCGGCTGGCGACATAGGCGTTTGATTGCTTAGATAAGATGAGGGATAGATGTGTGTGGCTTTGTCGTTGTAAAGAAGAAGAGAAGGATAATTAATTGAATATGAGAATTGTGTTCGACAATAAAAGGGTCACCGCATTTATCCCTGATGGTGTGTCAGATTTCTCTTTCACTAGCTACCTGTATTTCATCACACGATCAGTTATACCAGTTTAAAAGTATTTTGTTGGTGCCTTTAATTGATAGATGAATATCTGTGAAACTGAAGGAGCTGCAGCTGCTTAGCAAAATGATGCTTCCTGTTTTTCCTCTTCTGTATATATATATATATATTTTTTGTCGCTTTCCCAAAGGGCAAAACTCCCGATCAGTTTTACATTTTTAAATTAGAATTCGGATTCCAACATTAAACCGAACCGAATTAGTCATTCGGGTTCAGATCTTTTTAACGGTCCGAATACCCGCCCTACCGAATATCAATTTAGTTAATTGACTGATATAATATCATTTAAGAAATTATTATGATACATAATGTCTCATACATTAACTTAATTATAGTGCCCAACAACTTAAAAGTTGAATCAACAAAATTATATTTGAGTTTAATAAAACTATTTTTTTAGGTTATTTATTGTTAAAATATAATTTAAAAAAAGAACCTTAAAAAGGTAAAATTACTTTTATTATTATCATACACAGATTATATAAAGTGAGCGCGGTAGTTCATTGTCATAAATAATCGACACCTGATAAAGAATGAAGAAATATATACGAAGAAACATTACTTTATCATCATCATTGAGGCTTACTATTTCACGTGCTGTTGGGATTTTAACAGTTAAGGTGACTCCAATATGCAGTATTTTGTTTATGGCGTAGGATCCAGGAGCTCCAGGGCATTGTCTTTCCGCCGTGCTTTGAAAGGCTAATATTTTGTTTTCCGTTCAAAAAATCAACCAACGCAAGCGTTTGCTACACTTCAATCAGCTTCATGGCAATCTTCTAAGGCTACTACCTTCAAGATCAACCAAGGCAAACGTTTGCTACTTTTTTACAGCATCATGGGAATCTTCTAAGGCAACATTCAAGATTATTTCAGTTTTCATTCTTATGATGATAATAAGGTTTAGGGATATTAACATTTTCTCACTAAAAGTATTCTAATACATCATATCAGTACCACGGTTTGGTAAAACCATCACTTTACCACCAAACGTATAAATTGTTAGTATTTTCCCACCATTCTATTAACTAAATAAAAATTATGCTGACATCATAAGGGTATTTTGGACATATAACGTGAAATGTTTACTGTCAAATAGAGAGTCTCACTCTCTTTCCACGCACTAATATTGGACTCTTCTGTGCTATGCATATTTGATAGGTTCGTATTATCTTTTTTGTATGCAGGGCATCGTTGGGTTTGCCATTGGTCTGGCAGCTATGGTTTGTTTTAGAAACTTATGTTTAAAATGCACAAGCTGGGAAGTCATTCTCAGCATAGTTCCTCAGGAACCTCTAATATGATGTACATATCCCTTGCTTTCATTTCATGTGTGATAGGGAAATCGAGCTATAGCTGAAATTCAATTTGCAGATTATATTTTTCCAGCTTTTGATCAGGTATAGCTCTCTTCCAGAAACTAGCATCTCTTGTGGCTTCATAATTCACCTTTAGTTGACATAATCTTCTTGGTAGATTGTCAATGAAGCTACTAAGTTCAGATACAGGAGTGGAAATCAATTTAATTGTGGAGGTAATTTGTTGCTCCGTTTATTGTCCAATGCTCCCCTCTCGTTCTTTCTTTTTTAGTTTTTCTTCCTCCCCGTCTCTCTGCTCTTGTTTTGTCCTTGAAGGGCCTTCATGTGATTCCCCAGGATTAACAGTAAGAGCCCCTTATGGAGTTGTGGGCCATGGTGGACATTATCACTCGCAATCTCCTGAAGCTTTCTTTTGTCACGTTCCTGGTCTCAAAGTATATTTTCTTCTCCTTGAGTTAATATGACTTTAATTTATTTATTTTTCTTCTCTCCTGTGGTTAGCATCCTTCTCCCTGTGGGGCAATGCTCCGCATGCTAACTGTAGTTCATGAGGAGTCCAAAGAAACTATTTTGTTGTGCCTTTGAGATTATAGAAAATCTTTCAATTGGTCCTAATCCTTTTGCAAGGGAGCTGAAGTTTAGCACTTCCCTTCTAAAATTGTTTGATGTTTTGCATTGCTTCCAATACTTAATCAGCGAATTTTCTAGGTGGTCATCCTTTGAAGCCCACGACAAGCAAAATGATTATTGCTGTCATGCATTCGTCATCCGAACCAGCGGCAACTCTTATAAGCATGAAAGTAGCCGTTATTTGAATGTAACGGCTACTTTTGGGGTTATTTTTGTAATTAAATCATCATTTACTGTTGTTCATTCTTAAAGGGCAAAATGATCTTTTACGCTCTAGGGATAAAATTGACCTTTTATGAATTTTCCGTTACATATTAACTAAATTTTAACGGAATGGTGGGAAAATGCTAATAATTTAAACGTTTGGTGGTAAAATGATAGTTTTACCAAACTATGGTACTGACATGATGTGTCAAAATACCTTTAGTGGGAAAATGATAATATCCCTAAGGTTTATTTTTAAAATAATAATTTGGGAATTTTATTAATTAAGAGAAGAAAAATTACAACACATTAGTCACTCCACTAGGGAACCAATTTGGTCAGTTGTTGTATGTACTATGCAGCTGCACTCTCCTGGAACATAGATGATCACAAATTGATGGTTTGATTTAGCTAGCAAGCTTCTGATTTTGGAAACAAACCATTCCTCTCCACTTTGACATGGGAGCTTCAGCCAAATTGGAACAAGCATCATTTGCCAACTTTACACCCTCCAGATACAGTATATAGCTTCTGTTTGATTGATGTTAACCTATACCACGAGTCAAGTGGTCCAAAGCTCTAATAACAGCAACAACATTAACTTGGAGAAGGAGACAACTCTTGAGGTGCTGGCTTGGAAACTGCACATATGGCTGTAACTGTTTAATTAGAATATTCTTTAATACATTAAATTCACAGTTTCTTCACATTTCATCAAACTTCAACCATTTATACTGATGGAAACTGAAAAGAGGGTATAAATTTCATGAATCAAGTAAAAAAGAACAAACTACTCGTCATCGGTGTCATAGTTTTGGCAGAGTGATTGTAGTCCAGTGCTTTCCTCTGATTTGTTCTCTGATTTTGCAATAACTTTGGTGCCAGAGACTTGCAACTGGCGTCTTGATTATTTGAATCCTTATTGATGAAGACTTTTGAGGCACCTTGACATCACGTTCAGTTTCTGAAACAGTTGGATTTTCTTTGACAAAAAAAAAACAACATAAAATAATTCATACAAAACCACACGGTCACAAGAGTTACCGACCTACTGTTTTGTCCCTATTTATGGAGTGTTTATTTTGCAGAATGGGAATGAGAATTCTGTAATCAAAATCAATGAGAGAGCGGTTCAATCCTTCAGACATGATCTGTTAGACCCTTATAGATACTACTATATTAGCCCTACTCTAAAACCATCTTAGAGCAATAATCCCCATCAAACAACCTAAACTGAAAACCATTTACAAATCCTCCGAAATCACTGTCCAGTCCATCTCCTCCAATTCAAAAGAAACGTACCTTCCTATAATCTCTACCAATGAGGTTACAAGGTACAAGTTGCAGGGATACAAGGGTTTACATCTTGGAGCCATCCAGATAGGAATACAACCACTGTTCCTAGCTAGAAAAGATATCACATGCTTCATCACCATTATGGATACTAGATGGCACACCTTTGAAAAGGCCTTGATAACTGCTGTTGAAGCAGGACTTAATCAAAATCATATAGTTCTCCAAGTTGAGCCAAATTTCACCATTGATATACACAAACCATCCCTCACAGATGCCATCAAGGTACTAATTCAGGTGAATGGTTTAACTATGAAACCTGATGAATCTGCCTTGGCAATTCACCATTCCATGACCTATAAAGTCCAGACCCACATGTTCTCTATGAGCAGCTCTGGAAAGCCTAATACCAGATTCCTTGTTGGTGATGGCAGAGTCTTTCAGCCTAAGACTTATAGGCAAAATCAACTCATTTTTCCACCACAATGGATCAATGAGTATGAAAGAAATAACAGGCCTCAACAAATCCATGAGGTTCCCAAGACAAGTCGGTTACAGAAAGGAAGGGTATCAGTCTCTTTCCCTACAGAGACCAAAGCCCTCTACCCATGTGAAAAATGCCAGCTTGATGGAAGGCATCCCTCTTTGTGCACACACATGCTAAGGAGAACGGCCTCTTGTCGAATCATGGGTCCAGTCAATATGATCACCACCCCAGACCTTGACAATGAATTTGTCAGGGATGTTCCTGGTGGTATCTATGCAGCCAAATGGGTTATCTAGAAAAGTAGCCCAACCGAGTTTGGTCCAATCAAAAAGGAGATTAACTGGTCCAATATTAATGCTGTGGAGCAGAATCAGGCTCTGGGTGATATCATGGTTACCCAACAGCAAATCCTTGCTGATTTAGCTATTATCAAGAAACAGTTAAAAAAGACCAGAAAAGCCCACAAAATGACCACTCAGCAGTTCTCTCAACTCCATGAAAGCACCATACTTGTTAACATGATTGTTATGACAGGTCCTGCAGATGAGGATAAAATGGAGCGAACCAGAGAGTGCTATACCAAATAGAAGGTATCAAGGCACTGGAAAAGTAAGCCAACAAAACCATGGCATATTTGGGAAGAAAATGCATTTGGCAATTGCCAGAAAGTTTTCTGGAGAAGTTATGCTCCTCCCCCTCAATATCCATGGCCCTAGAAAAGCACAGGATGGGACGATGATGGAGGCTCTGACGATACTGACAGTATCTCAACTAATAATTCTGAATACTAGAATTCTCCAATTCCTATTCTCATGCAACGAGCCAATCATGCAAATCCATTTTATGTGGATACACGAGAAAGATTTACTGCCTCAACACAAGAGCATGGTCAAACTTCTGATCCTAGCAGGCAAGTACCAACCCAGAATCCGTAAGGAACAACACAGTTTACTGCCCCAGAATTTACTGCTGAACCAGCAGCATCTGGAGTAGAATATACCAATTCAGCTGCTGAACAAGTTCCAACTATGGAAGAAGTAGAAAGGTTATTGGAAATGCCCATATAAGTTACACAAAATAGATAATATAGGCAAAATGCTTATGGTATACTTATATGTAGATGACTTAATTTATACAGGAAATGATAGAGCCATGTTTGAAAATTTTAATAAATCCATGATGTTTGAATTTGATACGTTCGATCTTGGTATGTTGCACTATTTTCTGGGTATAGAAGTTAAATAATCTACTGCTGGAATCTTTGTTTCACAAAAGAAATATGTGCAAGAGATTCTAGGTAGGTTTCGAATGAACAATTGCAATGTTATTACTACACTAATTGAGTTTGGTTTAAAGCCTTATAAGGATCTTGGAGGAAGAAAGAGGACAACACCTTTTACAAGCAAATTGTGGGAAGCTTAATGTACTTGACTACAACAAGACCTGATATAATGAATGTTGTAAGTCTGACAAGTAGGTATATAGAGAATCAAATAGAGATACATCTTTTAGTTCCCAAGCGAATCTTTCATTACTTGCAAAGTACTGTTGATTTTAGGCTCTTCTACAAAAAAGAATAAAAAATCAAATTTGTATGGCTTCACTTATAGTGATTATATTGGATTTTTGGATGATAGAAAAAGCACATCTAGATATTTATTTATGATGGCTTCAGCAATTTTTTCATGATCATCAAAGAAGCAACCAATTGTCATGTTACCAACCATTAAAGCTAAACTTGTTGTTGCAATAGCCTGTGCTTGTCAAGCTATTTGGCTAAAAGAAATTCTTAAAGAGCTACATTTTAAACAAGAGGAAGCCATTATAATTTATTGTGACAACAATTCAGCAATAAAGCTCTCCAAAAATACGCATATAGATGTTGAGCATCATTTCTTAAGGGATCTTACAAATAATCAAGAAATTGATTTTTTTTCTACTATAAGAGTGAAGACCAGATTGCCGATGTCTCTAATAAGCCCCTCAAGTTGGCTAGTTTTTTAAAGCTAAGAAAGTTACTTGGAGTTTGCAAAATGGAGGATTCAACTTGAAGGAGGGTTCTGCATTTTATTTTTAAACTAAATGTTTATAACATCAGTTTAAAGGGAGGGATTGTTGGAAATTTCATATTTATGTCAATAAAGTACTTATGTTGACTTAATCTTTAAAAAGTTTGTTAGCAATGTTATTGTTTACCTGGTCTTTAAGATATAGTTACATTAGTGAAGAGTAGCTGCAATATCTGCAAGATAATGTCTCATTAATTCCTACTATTTTACTTAATTTGTTACTATACTGCTTATATAACGGCACTAGCATGAATAAAGTATGTATTATTTTTCAGCTAATTGTCTAAGCTTGAGTGTTCATTTTATAACCACTAAAAGTCAACATAAAAAATAGAGCAAGCAAAAAAAAAAAAAAGAGGAAAACAAAAAGAAAGAAAAAAAAAAGTTCTTGGAATAAAAAAGGAGACTTTTAACAAAAAAAAAGAAAGAAGAATCAAAAGGGAGACCTCTTCAAAGAAAGAAATAGAGAGATAGTAAAAGGGTTCAAAGGAAATTTTGTATATGTTATTGAATCACACGAACCCATATTATTTAGATTATTTATCACAATTTATTTTACTAGTGATTATCTTATAACCATTATTTTATTTTGTAATTATCTTATGGTATTTTAGTATGTATAAACTTCGATTTTTATAAAGAATTATGATTCTTTTACAATTTAAACTAAAAAAGTAATGCTTAGTTTTAAAATTTAAGACTTTTATACTTAATATTTTTCTAAATACTAATAAATAATACTTTCTAAAATTATAATTTAATTAATCACAAAAAATTAATACAATACAATGTAACACCAAATATAGGGTGCATTTGGGATTGAGGTTGAACAATTATAGCTTTAAGATACAATACTAAAGTGATTGGTAAACACTAGCTGCTATAACTTGGAAGTTATGTTGATTTGATTTTTCACTTGTATAATAAAAAAATTATTATATGCTTAATAATTTTGTCAAAATTATTATTAAAAATTTATATTTACTACATATTATTAACTTTTGTTTAATAGTTATAACTTTTTTTCCACAACAGCTGTAGCTTAAAAGCTACAGTACCTAAATTCCAAACATGACCATAGTATAACTAAAAATTAGGACAGTACAGTTTAGCACCAAATGTTGTACAATATTATTATAATCTAGTGCTATGCAAGTGTATTGTACTAAACTATATTGCAATATAGTTTAGTACAATATAGTTGCATTAAAATAATATAATATGTCAAACGCACCCTATAGGATGTTTACTACTATTAGATTTTGTAAGAAGCTGATGTGTTTGGAACAATTGCAGTACTAACTGATTTATTTGTTTTCTATGACAGTTCCAAGTGTTGGATTTTGATTTTTTATTAGGTTAGGAGGAGACAAAGGGAGAAAGAAAAGTACTCAACAAGTATTCCTCACCAGATTTCGAACCATAAAAACTTCCTAGGATTAGATGAAAATAACTAGTAGATAAAGGTACGGATGATGTTGCCCATGAGCATCCGATGCAACATATGTGGCAATTACATCTACAAAAGGGATAAAATTTAATTCTTACGAATTACTTTACGTAATTAAATTTATTTTATTCAATTATATAGTTTCTGATTTTGTGTATTAACTTTAATGTTTAATAATGTTAATTGATATTGCAGACGTATCTTGGAATTCAAATATCCAGGTTCTATTTTAAATGCACAAAGTGCTCAGCTGAGCTAACAATGAAAACAGATCCTCAAAATTCAGATTATGTAGTGGAGTTTAGTGCATCTCGTAATTATAAACCGTGGCGTGCAGAGGATGAGGATGTAGACAAGGAGAAAAAGAAGAGAGATGCTGAAGAGATGGGGAATGCTATGAAAGCTTTGGAGAATAGAGCCTTGGATTCCGAAAGAGAGATGGACATCCTTGCAACACTTGATGACATAAAGTCTATGAAGTCTAGACATGCAACTGTTAGTGTAAATTTTATGCTGAGGCATTGCAGAGCACAGCTCCTGAAAACGAGAAGACACCAGAACAATATGATGAAGCACTTATTAGATTAATATTCCTGAAATAGAAAGAAGTTATTTGAAGGATTTCTGTTGAATATCTCAAAAATGATGGTGATTTGTTTCAATTTGGTAGTGAAAGTAGTGAAGCTCAAGCAACAAGTTGAAGAAAAGAAAGCTTTCTGAAGTAAACCAACAGATGCATTGACAAAAGCCAGTTTTTTTGATCGCATTAGTCATGGTCATCTATTTTTCTCTTTACCCTTAAAAGCATGAAAGTAATGGTGTGTTTTTACCAATTAGTAATTAGAATGAGCTGGAATCGGAACGAGTTGGAATCAGATTGAGTTCAAATCGGAATTAGGTATGGAAATTAGAATAAGTTATTTACTTGAGCTGTCAAAATTAAAATTAAAATGAGATTCATTTTCATTGATGTGTTTACTTTATCTTGTAATCAGAATGAATTATCATAATTTACTAAAATGCCTTTTGTTAATTATTGTCAACTGATAATAATAATAATAATAATAATAATAATAAAAAATAAAATTATAGTAGTAGTAATAACTTATTATAATAATAATAAAAAATTATATTTTAATAATATTTTAATAAATAAAAATAACAAAATCAATAAATAATAATAATAATAATAATAATAATAATAATAGTAATAATAATAATAATAATCTCATAGCAGCTGCTCTCCTAGTTAGTTGAGGGGCTCGCTGACATTCTCCACGTATATGTTTGTTGACATAAAATGCTGGGCTGGCCTAATGAGACTTAGAGGGCCTGATAAGTTTTAGATTCATCAAGGCCTAGATCTCTGTTCTGCACAGTTCTTCGTCATGGGGCATGCCTGGATGTGAGGCTGTCTGGTGAGGCATGGATCATCCTTCTTTGTAAGGCAATGATACGAAGTATTGTTCTCGAGCCCAAAACTGATTTCGAACTTCTGCATAGCATTCTAAGAGCTCTTTAATTTGGGTGTCAAATTTGTGGACCGGGTTTTTCTTTATTTTTCTCTTTTCACCCTCTCCAAAAAGGGAGTGTTTTTCAACCCAAGGTACTTGAAACAAATGGGCCTTACCATCCATAGGATTATGAATGGTGTATGAAAACCCTTCGGGAAAAAAAGCAAAAAGGGCAACAAGACTAAGGAAACTTGTACCCAATAAGATATCTTCGCCAGTATGATAAAAAACAAAGAATCCATACCTTATTCCGAATGGTTTGACTTCGATCGGCCTGGTGTACTTTTAGCTATAGAAGTCTTCTCTGCTTGCAGAGCCAAAAGATACTTGTGTAGGGACATAACAGTCTCTGGCTACACACGCTTCTCGTATTATTGAACAAACTGCTCCAATATCAATTAAAGCAGTGAGTGCTACTTGGCTTTCTTCTGTTGGACTGAGGACGATTTTGATGTAGGGTCTGAAGGAAGGTGTAAGTTCTCTAGCAAGATCAACCGGTAATGGTTGTTTTACCATCAGAACCGATTCTTCTTCTTCTTCAAAGCTGCTACTAGTTGTTTCTTTAGTACTATTATCTGTATCTCCACAGTCGAATATTGCTCCGATTGGATTGGTTGTCCAACAATAGTCATCATCATCAAATTCTGCTTATTGCATAATTTGGAGGAGCTTAGTTGGGAGTTTCTTTTTTGACTTGCACTGCTTTGCATAGTGTCCTTTCTTTCCACAGATAAAACATCTCCCTGAACTCCTTTTCTTTGTTCGCCTTTTGACAAAGCGATATTTCTTGCCTTTGTAAGGCTTCCAGGGCCTTTTCTCTTTCTTCCGCTTTCCTGGTTTGCAGTAGCATGTTCTGTCTGAATGCTGGCATCTAAACTTGTTTGGCTTGTCATCACAGTATTTTCATAATGTCGTCTACTCAATCTGCTTCATATGCTTCTTCAGCTCCTGTGAACTACAGTGGCCTTGGATGAGCTCAGTTGCTATTTGGTACAGTTGTGCAATGTTGTACGTTGCTAGATTTGTAATTACATTTGCTTTGAATTTTACTTCCATCATCTCTGCTATTTGTCCTGGCATGTTAAGCACGAACGTCCTATGAATTGTGTCATTGGGTTTGTGGAAGATATAATACAACCTTTCTTGTTCTATGTAGTATTCTTTCATTTGTCTGACATCAAAGCACTTGTTCTAGAGAAATTGCTTTTCTGCAATTATTATTATTATTATTATTATTATTATTACCAATTAACAATAATTAGCAAAGAGCATTTTAGTAAATTATGATAGTTCATTCCAATTCCAAAATAAAGTAAACACATCAATGGAAATTAATCACATTCTGATTCTGATTCCTACAACTCAAGTAAATAACTTATTTTGATTTTCATTCTTGATTCTGATACCAAGCCATTTCGATTCTAGTTCATTCCAATTTGTTTTGTTATTTTTAATTATCAATAGTTCGTCTAAATCATTAAAACCACAACATATTTAGACAAAAAAATGCATTAGACTTTTAAATATATATGTGCATAAATCGTTAAATTGACGTACTAATAGGACGTTAACACTACAAGAAAACAAGCAATAGATGACGGAAAATAACTGTTATAAAAGGGGGTGCATGACAGACAGTTTATATGTCATCTATGTCACTATCATTAATTTATGACAGAATTTTTTCCGTCATTAATTCATGATGGCTTTTCACAGTCATATATCTGTCACACAATATTTTAATATAAAAAATAATTAAATAAAATTTAAATTTATTTACGCACCTTTTTTTTAAATTTTTGGCGGAAAATTGAATAATTATTTGTAAATTTATTATTCAATTTTGGCAGTAAATTATTTATGACAGAATGTATGATAGCTACTTCCCATCATAAAGTTTTGATTTTTTTTAAAAAATATTACAATTATAATTTGTTGATGAATTCCTATTTAATTTCATAAAAAAATTTAATATTAATTAACATCCATTCAATCCAACAAAGTAATTTCAAAATAAATATATCTAATATTCAATGAGATCACCTTTAATAAATAATAAAATATCCCAAATTAGAAAAATCATCCCAAAGTATAAAAAAAAAAGTTAAATTCTAATCATCCTCCAAGAAAAGCAATTAAAATTCAAGTCACCAAGCCAAGTTACTTAACAAAACTTCCAAAGATTAATTCAAGTATTCCAACAACAAGACTTGCAGTAAAACTTCCAGCGGCAATCCAATCTTTCAAGAGCACTCTAATTCTAGCCACATACCTTGCAACACTCCAACTATTAGTCCAACTCATATACAGCAACCCGGCATCTTCCAGCTGCACTTTAATTCCACCCATATACACAACAACACTCCAACCTATATCCAGTAATCCAATCTATGCAGAATCAATCAAAATACCTAATGTTATCAAATGCATAACATCTACACTACAATCCTTAAGAGCAACCATTATAGTTTGACACTACGACTTTAATTTCAACAAATTGTAACAACTAATAACAAGGTGCATCTATAGTTTCATACTCATACCAGCCATTTTGTTGATACGACAAGGATGTCGAAAAAATGGTTAGCCCACTCCAAAGCTTGAGGTAAGATAACAAGTAATTGAGGCAATTTAAGATCATTCCAAATCACTCTCACTTGACAGTGAAACCTTTAAGTGCCTAGATTCCTCCGAAAGAATTAAATTGATGTTTGTAAAAAATGAATTAACTCATTGAATTAAATAAAACAAATGAGGGAGATTGATGGGAAAATATAGACCATCAGAGGATGAGAGGTCGTTATGGAGGATAAATTTTGGAATGCTAATTAAACAACGTGGTGTTGACTAATCATAACAGCAAAAAAGGCCAAAGATGAAAGCAAACCATGGTCCTTCTCAGAATATGTGAATAAAGCAAATGACGATATGAACATTATTAAAGCCTTGTAACAAGATCAATAAATGACAGAATAAAGAAACGAAAGTGAAAAAAGTAGTAACCCTACAATGGTGATGAACCAAATGCTATAATAGAAAGATCAGAAGCTAACGTATAAGGTGAGCTTATACATTAATGTCAACATTTCAAACATTGATCTGAAACCAAATGCGTCCAATCAATTCATCACGTCTCTGGTGAAAGTACCATAGGAATTACCAAAGGTGATGAATAAAAGGTTATAAGACGAAAAGATCAACCTTCTATAGATAGGTCAGCAGATTTCCAGTGCTCTAATAATATATTTCCTAGTACAATAAAAGAAACAGAAGAAGAATAAAACACTCTGTTAGTCGCAAAAAAGTCGTGACGACCATTGAACGAATGTCAATATCATGTTTGCCAAAATATGAGTTATGATAATAATATTTTAAGTACACACATTTTAGTATGTAGGCCCGTGAAAAAAGATCAAATATAAATGTTTGTGATTGGAACTTTAAATTTAAAAATATTATTGGATCTTGAATATCATTATCAGAAATTCTACATTAAGGTATAAACCCAAAAAAAAAAAACATTAATGCATTCACTAGGAAATATAAATATTAGTTTGGCTATGATAAATAATTGTTCAGAGATATACGATCGCCGCAGAAAAGATAAAAAAAAAAAAGGGATCATGCAAGGAAAAATGTTAAAAAGCTCTCATGATACACAAAGTAAAAAGCAAAATCACCAGCCATGTCAAGTCCAAGAGCACTAATCATGTAAGGCTTAGCTCCAAGCTTTGACATGCACTCCGCAACACTCCTTGCTACAACCCCTAACACATAATTCACATGCATAAAGAAGCACCCCCTAATGTAAGTAAATATCAGAAAACAAAATCCATAACATACCACTAATTTCTCAATATACCTAATGGTGAACACATTTCTTAAAGCTACATTTCAAGAACTAACACAATTCTGACAAGAAATTGCAAACACTCATCAAAATCTTTTTTTTTTTTAAATGGGACTAAAATCTTTTTTAGAAAAAAAATGGGTATAATTGTACCTTGCCTGGTGTAGTGGTTCTTGGGTTTGTAAGGATCGACGGAGTGGCATGAATGTCCAAAACCATGCCTCCTATGATCATTGGCTCTGCTGCTTCTTGTTTTTGCAACTGCCTGCTTGTTAACAAAACCTTTTATACAAAAAACATGTATTAGAATTAAAAGAAAAAGAATAGAACCTAAAAATGGAAAGAATATTACAGTTTAGATAAGGCTACCTTATGAAGAACGGGATTAGCTTCACATGGCTGTTGTAAAAGGTGGCGAAAGACTGCATTCAATCGCTCTGGAACACTTTTGAGTGCAGCACTTGTTTGCGCTAACCAAAGAGTTTCTTACATTGTTTAGTTTTGGGCTGGGCATGAACGGTTTCTTCTTTATTTGGTTCATCACCATGAAAGTCTCTTGACCATTGACCATTGACATCAACTTCAAGAGCACAACAAACTGCCATGACTCCTCCAATGAACAAACCCTCCTCAAATCAAGTGTCCTTTTTTCTTTTTTTGGGAATTAGTATAAGATTAAAAAAAGGAACAAGATGGATGTTTTTAACAACCCAACAGAGACAAGGATGCTATGAGGGCAAGTGGGAAGTGAGGAGGAGCAAAGAGGGAGAAAGTCATCATATTCTGGGAGAAAATCAAAGGTGTCATATTCACAAACAAAGATAATAGTATAATTTTATTTAAAAAATTAATTTTTTTATCCTTTTATTTTCTTTTTCAGGATGAAACACAAAATTGAAAACAGAGATGAATATATAACTATACTAATGAAATCAAAATTATTGATTCAAAATTAAAACATAATAAAAGGAAAAAAAAGTGAAGAAATGTTACCTAGACTCAAAACTTTAGCTCCTGTTCCAGCCACCACACAATAGCCACTGCTGCCATTGCTTTTAATCTTTTATGTCGATCTCCACCACCATCAAAACCATAAAGACCCACCCATTAAATCCTAGCCGTAAATACCACCGATTTGCTACAAGAATCACTAAACACAACTACCAAACAACATCAAAACCTCAACCATTGTTAAAATCTTCCAGCGCGATTCACCAGCCACCACCAACAATACATTACTCGTTACTAGTTGTATCAATCTGGTTACCTCCCTCTTCCAGCCCCTTCCCCTTTCGCTAGAATTGAAGCCAAAAATCAACACCGGCTCTTTCGTAATTTTTGATCAAATGCTCGCGAATCGAAGAGAACCTTTAGCAGGATGTCGACTTGTGGTCTATGGGTGGGATTCGAAGGTCGACTCTTTTACTTGGGTTAATTGGTTGTGAATGTAGGAATTTTGTTTGATCGTGAGTGAGAAGGGTTTAAGTTTCTAGGGTTTCAATTTCTTAGGTTGAGAGAGGGCGTGATGAATGAGGTTTTTTAACTTAGAATATTTTGTAGTATTTTGCTAAAACTCACCATTTCAATCCCTTCATTTAATTTTTTTACATCATTTAGATTATTAATAAAAGAGAAATTATCAATCATAAACCCTTAAATGACACCCGTATCAAACGTGTGAATACTTTTCAAATGTATCACTCATATACCCTAAATTAACAAAACACCTCTGTTGTCCATCAATCCGTTAATTTACATTCAAAAGTTAACAGAATTATGGGAAATTGACTATTTTGCCCTTGAAACTCAAAATGAGGTAAAAAGATAAATTTACCCCAAAAATTAATGTAAATTTTCAATACACAATTTTTTTAATTTTTTATTAAAAAATAAATTATTAATGGTACATATTATTAACAATTATCCATAAAAAATATCCATATTATAACATAAAAAATTATTAACAATATATTATTTACAATTATACATATTATACCATTAAAATTTCTAATTGGAGCTTGGAGGAGTAGATTCGGTTGTAAAGTAGTTTTTCTTAGCAATTATTAACAATTATCCGATAAATGGAATGACATATCATTTTTATCAATATATATCATATGGCATGTCATTGTTTACTAGGTAAATGGGATGATATGTCATTTTTTTAACAAAGTTTCGTCAATCTTAAAAGACTAAATTCCCTTTATGATGTCAGTGCTTGCAAACAGAAGTTATCAGATTGGTGCACGGCATAAGTGTTTTGTCAATTTAGGGTATACGAGTAATACACTTGAAAAGTGTTCACACACATTTGTTACGGCTGTCATTTAAGGGTATATGGTTGATAATTTCCCTTAATAAAATTATAACACACTGTTTTCTTTTTCTTTTAATAAAAAGGCAAATGCTATGTTACATTTCATGTAACATACACACTCCACAACAACCACAACAACAGTTGTTGTGGTTGTTGTGGAGTGTGTATGTTACATGAAATGTAACATAGGGACTCCCTTAATAAAATATCACACCAAAATTTTGGTCAAATACGATCAAATTAATATTTCTATCATAATTTTTTGATAGAAAAAATTTCAATCACAATTCTATCATAAATTCTTGATAGACAATAATTCTATCACAAAACCATCATCAATTCATGACAAACTAAAATTCTATCATGATTCGGTCATACTATAATGATAGAAGTCAAATCCGTCATAAATTGTCTGTCATTTATTGTCAGTTTTCTTGTAGTGTAATAAAATTTTTCACAGCAAAATTTCTAAAATATTTGTTTCTGTATTCTGTACATGATATGTTCTTCATTAAAACCACGACATGATTTTAAAAAAAATGCCTTCGACTTTTATATAAATTTTAAATATATATATATATACCGACATTAATAATAATAATGAAATTATTATTATTATTATTATTGATTTTGTTATTTATTATTATTATTTATTAAAATCTTTTAAGAGTTATAATTTATTATTTTTTATTATTATTAATTTCATTATTTTTAATTTTTAATTATTATTTAAATTAAGGATAAAATGAGTATTATGAAGTTTAGTTTGGGGTAAAAAAATCATTTTCGAGAATGGAGTTTTGATTCCCAAGCCCCCCTAGAATCAAAACTCTAATTATGATTCTCAAATTTATGGGCCCAATACTATTTCGATTTTGATTTCAAACCTTAATTTTATAGGTAAATTAGAAAATAGAACCACGCTTCATGCGGCTTTGAAAAAAGAATTTAGTATTATCTTTTTTTCTTACTTTATACTTGATGAAATTGATAAAAAATATGAATTGATTTTTTTTAAGATGATGCAACCTTATAAAAAATAAAAAAAATTAGCTAGCAATACAAATAAAGAAGCAACGCAAGATAAAGAATAAAATGAGAGAATATATTATAGAGTGATTTTATCCATTCCAATTATGTGTGTACAAAACAAAAAAATAAGCTCTTCTTTTATAGTTACATAATCACTCCATGAAATTAATTAAAAATTATGGATCATAATTCCTTGTGAAATAGTGGGAGTTATAGGAAAGTTAAAGGTTGTTAATGGAAAATAGTGGGAAAACTAAGAGATATATGTTATGAACATTCACATTTATTTTAATAAATGTATAACACTCTCCCTTGGATGTTCATTACAAAGAATATGCCTCATTAAAACGTTTACATAATTGTTATTGTGTAATAACAATTAAATTAATTATGAGAAGATAAAAAGTTAAATCTAAAAGAAAATTTATCTATTTATTAGTTAATAGAAAATATAAAAAGATGAGAAATAATGATGCTCACATCACCTCTTATAGTTCCAGCTTTATATATATATATATATATATAAGCTATTAGCCAGCAACAAAAAAAAACGTAAGATAAAGAATTAAATGAGAGAATATATTATAAAGTGATTTTATTCATTTCAATTGTGTGTGTACAAAACAAAAAGATGAGCTCTTCTTTTATAGTTACATAATCACTTCATGAAATTAATGAAAAATTATGGATCATAATTCCTTGTGAGATAGTAGAAGTTATAGGGAAGTTACAAGTTGCTAATGAGAGATAGTGGGGAGACTAAGAGCATCTCCAAAAGTCTCTATAAATTTTACTCTTCAAATACTTATTTGCTTACCTATGTGGCAAATAGAAGAGTGAAAAAATATGATATTCTCCAAAAGACTCTTCAAATAGAAATAAGTTAATATTATTTTAATCAAATAATTATTTTTTCAAAGGAAAAGTCAATAGCAATTAAAGCACTTCTCTCTCTTTCTTCAATGAAAAGTAATAAAATATAAATTGAAGAGTGAGAAATTAACTCTTCAAATTTGAAGAGAGAGAATCAATTCTTATTTGAAGAATCTTAATTGGAGTGTCTTTTGGAGCTTTAAATATTGATGTGGCTCTTCAAATAAGTAATAAAATCTTATTTGAAGAGTCTTTTGGTGATGCTCTAAGAGATATATATTATGAATATCTGCATTTATTTTCATAAATTTATAACACTCCCCTTGGATGTTCATTACAAAGAATATGCCTCATTAAAACCTTTACATAATTATTATTGTGTAATAACAATCAAATTAATTATGAGAAGATGAAAAGTCAAATTTACAAGAAATTTTTCTATTTATTAAATAATAGAGAATATACAAAAATGAGAAATAGTGATGCCACATCTATTAGCTAGCAACACAAATAAAGAAATAACGGAAGATAAAGAATAAAATGAGAGAATATATTATAGAGTGATTTTATTCATTCCAATTGTGTGTGTTCAAAACAAAAAGATGAACTCTTCTTTTATAATTACATAATCACTCCATGAAATTAATGAAAAATTATGGATCATAATTACTTGTGAGATAGTTGAAGTTATAGGGAGCTAAAAATTGCTAATGAGAGATAGTGGGGAGACTAAAAAATATATGTTATGAACATCTACATTTATTTTAATAAATTCATAACACTCCCCCTTGGATGTTCATTACAAAGAATATGCCTCATTAAAACCTTACATAATTGTTATTATGTAATAATAATCAAATTAATTATGAGAAGATGAAAAGTCAAATTTAAAAGAAAATTTCTCTATTTATTATATAATAGAGAATATACAAAGATGAGAAATGGTGATACCACATCACCTACTCAAGTCCCAGCTTTATATATATATATATATATATGGAAATCCAAGTACAACTTGGGCACTCAACAACTGGAAAAATGTTATTAAAATAGAGGAAGGTTGCTTCATTAAGAGGAATGAGAGATTTACAAATACAAGATTGCACTCCAAGACTCGATGCCTAGATACAAACCAGGAGATCCCTCTTATAGGCACAAGAGAACCACTATTACATACTGTGTACATTATTGATCCTTATCACGAAGGAATCTACTTTACAACTCACTCCTTACTTTATGTCACACTCACACTTTATGTCATACTCATACTTTACAACTCACTCCTTACTTTATGTCACACTCATATTCCTATCCTTATCTCCAAGGATAGTATACAATACAAATACATACATATATTATTATCACCACTGTTTCCACTGTAGGGTCCACTAAGCTTCCGCTACAGTCCTGAGTTGCCACTTGTTGACGTGCTTTTTCCTGACCTGTGGTTCCATCGTTCTTCGGATGCTGCATCCATATCAGCTGCCATATTTGGCCATATGGGATCATCTATATCGCCTGGCTGGGGGTCTAATGCTGGTTGGGGTCAATCTTGGAGGTCTAACCATTCAACCATCTCTTCAAGCTCATTTCTCCATCTGTCAATATCTGGAGTATCCAGATAATTGACTTCCTTTGGTCTGCCATGTCGGATGAGGTAGTCATTATATGTCTGTTGCATATCTGCTGCTTGGTCCTCATCACCATAGAGTTTGAGATTTTTTATCTCTTCCCTGTAATAGAGATCTGGAGTACTGCAGACTTGTGGAGAGACAGGGCTATGAGTGATATACATAGGAACAGTTCCGTATACTTCTGCTAGAGCCTTTCTTGCAGTCCAACAACCTATCCACATAGAGTCAATGTCTTCTTGGGAGTGGTTATGTTGTACCACCTGTACCATAGGTTGCTTGTATCATCCCTAGATATCCGTTAGTTTCACAATCACTATTGTGGTATGAGTGATGTGATATCCGTTAATCAACTTCAATGTTAGGATATCTTCAAAGATTGGGGCGAACATTCGATCAAACCATCTTCCTTTCCATATCTTCGAATAGTATGGATGAGATTTGGTTCGAACAGTATTGCCACCGTGTAGATGTTCAGCCAGTACCAGGTTATGTAATAGGCCTAGGGGGTTATATCGCAAATAACATAATGACCCCAATTGGAGTTTTCATCTATTACATAGTGGAATGTGCAGCCAATCTTAAAGATCTTCTCGTGCATCTGGTCAGGATTTGGATGTGGACCAAAAGCTCTCTGACATCTTTTGTTGTGGGCAGGTCTGTGTTCCTGCATGGCCATAAGCTGCCATACCCGCCATGTTAGAGCTTGATCTTCTGGTTCAGTCCTGTGACTGATGACTTTCTCAAAGATAATTTCCTAGACTTCTGAAGGAAGCCATGCAATAAACGTGTTGAGATTTTTGAGAAAATGTGCTCTAGTCTCATGAATCCCTGCTTGATGTGTAGTCCCAAAAAGTCCACCTCATCAAGGATTATCTTTATTTTTTATTCTGATAGGGGTAACCAATGTTTGTAAGTTAGGGCTTTGAATTCAGATAGATGTTCAGCATGTTCTTCTTCACTGTTGCTGAAGATGAGGGCATGGTCAATATAGATAAGGCAGAATCTCGAAATAGATTTGTATACCTCATCCATTCTGTTTTTGAATTCTGACGATGCATTCTTTAGGCCAAAGGGCATCACGTTCCATTCATAATACCCATGGGGATTCATAATGCCCATGAGGGACCACAAATGTTGTTTTGTGTCTGTCATCTTCCTTGATTCCAATCTGCCAAAAGCCTGACTTCATGTCAAACTTTGAAAACACCTTTGCTCCAGCAATGCGTTTCAAAAGGTGTGTTCTCCGTGAAATGAGGTACTTTATGTCTTGCAAGCAATCATTCAGTTTTCTGTAGTCTATCACCAATCGCTTTTTTCCACGTATCTGTTCTGAAAACTTGTTGACATAAAATGCTGAGCTGGCCCAATGAGACTTAGAGGGTCTAATCAGCCTTAGATTCATAAGGGCTTGGATCTCAGTTTTGCATAATTCTTCATCATGGGGCATGCCTAGATGAGAGGTTGTCTGGTGAGGTATGGTCCATCCATCCTTGTAAGGTAAAGAAACAAAATGTTGTTCTCTAGCCCAGAACTAATTAGAGACTTCTACACAGCATTCCAAGAGTTCTTTAATTTGGGGTTCATATTTATGGATCGGGGTACTTGTTTTTGTTCATATAGAACCTTTTTCAATTTATACACTTTCTGTTCATTGCCTAATTTCATATAGCTAGGAGGTTGATTGTGTAACATCCTAAGTGAATTAACAAAGCATGAGAGAGATGTTGAATTTATAAGGGGTGATCCATCTTAATTGGTAAGATACATTTTAGGGTGTATGGGTACCCTATAAACAAAACCATGCGAGCTTTATTAGGCTCAAAGTGGACAATATCTTGCCAGGTCTAGGTTGGGTCATGAAAAATGATATCAGAGCGGTTTTGCGTGTCTTCTTGAGCGATGGTAGGGTAAACCTCAGCAAGGACACTAAGTTCTTACGAGAATGTATATAGCACCTTAGGCAAATCTCATATCGGCAAAGCACGAGAGAGATGCTGGGTTTATAATGAGTGATTCGCCTTAATTGGTAAGACGCATTTTAGAGTGTATGGATGCCCCAAAAACAAAGCCGTGCGGGCCTTATTAAGACACAAAGCGGACAATATCTTACCAAATCTAGGTTGGGTTATGATAAATCGCTAAGTACCTCTTCTTATAAGCCTCCATGTAAGAACCTGATTTCACATCCAATTAGAAAATAGACCATGAATTTTGTGCTGCTAAGGCAATAATCAATATGATTGTATTCTGTCTTGCAACAAGAGCAAATACTTCTTTATAGTCAACACCAAACTCTTGCTTATTGCTTTAGCTACTAGCCACGCTTTATATTTGTCAATATTGCCATTTTCCTTCAACTTTATCTTGTGTCCATCTGAAAGGTCAATCAACTCTTAGGTGTTGTTACGTTCAATGGCTTCAATTTCATCATCCATAGCTTTTCACCATTTTAATTCTTTAACTGCTTTGTTGAAATTTGTAGGATCACTATATACTAACAAAGCAAAATGTGTAAGTGGGTCCTCAGATTGATCGACTATAATCACTTCATCGTCCATCTTCTATCATGACCTCTTTCAAACATGACTTGACTGAGTTGTTACTTCAACTTGATCATCAAATTCTGAGATTGAAGATGTTGTAAGAGCTTTATTTTAGGGATTGCTAAGAGCAGCAACTGCTAGAACTTGCTGTTGTTGGGAATGCTTTGCATCCTCATTATTTTTCACTGTTAAAATCAATTGGAATTTGTTCATTAATAACCCTTTTATTCCACGACTTGGCTTGATCTTCATAAAAAAATGATGTCCTAACTAATGACAATTTTCTTAGCATTAAGATTTTAAAGCTTATAAGCTTTTGATTGTTCACTTAACACCAAGAAAAATGCATTTTTCTCCTTTGTAATCTAGCTTTTTTCTCTTCATGTCTAGAATAGCATAGGTAACATATCCAAAAATTTTGAAATGATCTACCATGGTCTTCGTCTGCTCTATTCCTCCTTAAGGGTCATATTTTGAATAGCAAGTGTAGGACTTTTATTCAGAATATGAATGCTCCAACTGACTACATTAGGCTAGAAATTCTTCGGAATACAACTTTTTGTCAAAAGGTTTCACACTATATTTAAAATGATGTGATTTTCCTCTCATAAACTCCATTTTGTTAAGGTGGATATGCTGTGGTAAATTACTTTTTGAATCCATGGTTCTCACTAAATTTTTCAAATTCATATGAGTTGTACTCTCTTCCACGATCAATGTCTATAATCCACCAAAATTTAACATCCATCACAAAAATGCCATGACCATGCTATTTTTTTCAATTTTGCTGAGAAGCACAAGTGGGTAGTGTTGTGGATATATAGCGGAAACATTCCATTTGTTGTCATATTGGTTTAGGCAATTAAGCCTAATTTCTCATATTATATTCTGCAACCTCCATCTTTAATAGAAATTTCATATATCTTTTCTTGAAGCTAACTAGCACTTAACAAAGTCGTTTTCAAATTTAGAACAAAAAGAACATTAGCGATAGCTTGAACCCTTGGTTTGGATTGATACTTTTCCTCTTCCCATAATAGAGACTTTTGAATTATCACCAAACTTCACATTATCACGGAAAGATTCATCTAAATCAAAGAATACAGACTTGTCGCCACATATGTGATTGTTGTAACTTATGTTTAAATATTTCCTTGAGTATCCTTCTTAACATTACAAACATTAACAAAGATACCACTTTAACCTTCTCTATAAAATTTAACTTCTCAGCACTAGGTCCTTTAGATAGATTGGTTCAGCATTCTAAACCATAATGACCAAATTTGTGAGAGCAAGAACATTCATCATTTGATTTGCCTTTGGGCTTTGATTTAATCCCTCTTGAATTCTAACCATCATGGCCCCTAGTCCCATTTTCTTGGAGATAATCTTTTTCTTCTTACTTATGTTGTGTGTTTTTGCCTTTCTGGCCACTTTTTTTTATGCCCAGCCACTTTTGAATTTGAAGCTATTGACTTTAAAGCTTGTTCTTCTTTGTCTTGCTAGATTATCTTTTGCTCATAGACAAACAACGAATTTGCAACTTATCTAATGAAAGAATATCAATATCTTTAGACTCTTTAATAGAACAAATCACAAAATTAAACTTTTGTGTCATGGAACAAAGAATCTTTTCAACAATAGTGACATATTCGAGTCTTTCACCATGAATCTACATCTTGTTTACAACTGCCATTGTCCTTGAAAAATATTTTACAAATGATTCTCCTGACTTCATTTGAAGAATCTTGAACTCTTGACAAAGAGCTTGGAGCTGAACATGCTTAGCCCTTGCATTAGCTTGATACTTCTTCTTTATAGAGTCCCAAATTTACTTAAAAGTGTCCTTGCAAAGAATTGCTTCTAAAATTGCACGATAAATTGCTTGGAATAAGTAATTCTTTGGCTTCAAATCCTTCAGCTTAAGTGCTTCTAACTTTGTGCTCTGCACCTCTGTCAATATCACTCGTGTTGGTTTTGCTACTTCAAAATTAACCACTTGCCAATACTCTTTGGACCTCAGGAAGTTCTCCCTTGGCATGCTTTAATGGTCATAGTGAACATCAAAACGAAGAATAACTAATTAAACAAAGTTTTCACAAGCCATGAATGAAGTGCTATTGCAATTAGGGGTAGGCAAAAAAAGATGATTAATTAAAAACCGAGTCGAACCGTTCGGTTCGGTTCGATTTTTTTACAGTTTTTTACATCCAAAAAATCGAAATAGTAATTTAATAGAAGTAGTAAAGTCAGTCGGTTTAGTTTTAAAAAAAATGAAAAACCGAACCGACTACAGAAAAAAATCGAATGCAAATTGATTTTTACACAATCCCTAATCTAACACATTCTTGATTGTTCTTATCTTTTGATCTTCACAAACCTTCACCACTGGAATCTCGTCCCTGCTACTGCTGCTGCTCATCCTTCACGAACCTTCACCGCTGGAATAGCGTCCCCGCTGCTGCTGTTGCCATCTGACTGCTGTTGTAAGCTGCTGCTAGTAACTTGAGCTGCTGCTGGCGTGAAAAGGTAATCAAACAAACAGCTACTGCTGCTGATGTTAAAAGCTCCATTTGTTTTCACTGGTTTTAACCAATTTCCACGATTCTTCTTCGACTCCAATTTGGAGAAAACAGTGCAATTTGGTGATGAACATAATAAAATCAAAACTCAAGTTTCGATTAAGTTTATTTAATTTTAATTTGTAAAGTGCCACATAATTCAACTTGTGATTGTGTTTTGGCTTTTCACGTGCTATTGACATGCATTCTTAGAAATCTGTTTCGTTTTCTTTGAAGGCAAATTTGAAGAACACGTTGATTAATATGTTTTGCCTTTTTTATTGTCTTCACGGCAGAATAAACAAATGGCCGTTTGCAGCATGCAGTTTTAAGCTTGAAATAAACTTGTGCTTATAAAATTATTCCCCTGGTGATCTTTGTCCTTTTTATAACTTTGGGAATGGGAAAATGAATTTTTGTAGTGTCTGGTTTCCATGTGCATGTGGATTCCCCATTTAGTTCCTCTGATTGTTGTGGTATGTTTAGAATTTTGTAAAAACACTGTGATTGTTGGATCTTTATAGTATGTATTCTTGTTTGCAGTTGTTTGACTTATTTCTACGGATAGTTTCATTGTTTTCTAACTTACTCTATACTGTTTAAACTTATTTAAATATTTGTTCCATGATTGAGTTTTTCTCTTTTATTAGTTGCTTAATTCCATAGATTCTGTTTCTTTTAAAAGACTTTTTGCTTATTTATTTTGATTTGAACTTGTTATTTGAACATGTTATGTGTTATTGAACATACTTTGAGACATATTTTGATTTTTTATTTGTTAACTTTTTATGTTTATGGTAGATTTATTAATTTAAGGTTTTAAATTTAAAAAAGCCCAAAATAGGCCCATAATCGAAATAATTGAACCGAATCGAATCAAGTATTTGATTATTTCGGTAATTTGATTAATCGCGATTATGATTTTAAAATAATCATAATCAAACGATTATGAAAAATTTAGTAAAAAATCGAACCGAATCGAACCGTGCCCACCCTTAATTGCAATGAAAGAAAATTGTTGCTACTTGGTGTTGGCAATATTCCTTGTGTTGTGCAAATTTTATTAAACTCACAAGTGCACAAATCTATTGTAGAATAGATTAATGGTGATGAGTGTCGATCCTACGAGGAGGTAGATTTTAATTGTGTGTAGAATTAATTTTCTAAACGGGTGGATGAATTTGTGGTGAAAATGATTTGGAATATTCTAAAATTTAAATTAAAATGGCAAGAATAAATTGAAGAGAAATCTATTGAAATAAAGCACTTGGGTATCTGAATCTGCATCAACATGCACCATGTTCTAATTATTTCTTATTAATGCCAATTAAATCATAATGGGGGATTCCACACCTCATGAACCACACTCTAATTAATATGGTGCTAAGGGCTTACCGTGCCAAATAATAATAACTTTGTACTAGAGAGCCGGTGAAACCAAAGCGGTATCTAGACAAAATTATTACTATTTGTCGATGAAAAGTCAAAACATCCACAAAAATTAGAGGGGAAGAGAAAGTAAATTTACCAAATAAAGCCCATGGCACATGTTGAGACTTCACCTTCAACCCAAGTTAAAAAAAAAAAATTAGCTACTCATAATTGAACTAGGGGTAAAACAAGAATTTATTAAAATACGTAGAAAATACAAAAAACGAAACTCAAACTTGAATTCAGAGATGCCAAATTAGGGGGGCCTTTTTATAAATACATTGAGTAAATCATGACCATTGAATTAAAAACATTTTAGACGCTCAGGATTGCGGCACGTCATCAGTCAACAGTACGCGGTTTGACCACGCGGTTTAAATAGTGACGCGGTTTGAACAATGATGCGTAAAAGGCCAGACCATCAAAAGCGTAACTTACCTGGGAATAGGTGCAAGCAAAAATTGAATAAAAGCACTTTCTGACATGAAGTGAAAGATTTTCTCATAATTTACTTGTCATGAAAGACTTGCATTCGTTGCTTGTAAATTTTAGCATTTTCGTACGCATCATTGCGATTTTCTTCAAGTTCTGCCAACTGTATTCTTTCTGAGCTATCTTGCTGTATGTCAAAGTTGAATTTCTTGATAGCCCAGTACCGCACGATGCTCGAGTTTCACAGGTAGGTGGTAAGTTTTTCATACACTAGCCTGTAGGGTGACATCCCAATCGGAGTCTTGAAAGCTGTTCTATATGCCCATAATGCATCTTCGAGTCATAATGACCAATATTTTCTGTCTAACCTCACCGTCTTTTCTAATATGTACTTTATTTCTCAATTGGAGATTTTAACTTGGCCACTGGTTTGCGGATGTTATAGGGTCGCCACTTTGTGAGTGATTGAATACTTTGTCAAAAGAGCTTTGAATGTTTTGTTACAAAAGTGAGCACCACCATCACTGATTATTGCTCGAAGGAATCCAAAGCGTAAATAATGTTGCTTTTCAAAAATCCTATCACCACCTTGTGGTCATTGGTTTTACATGGAATTGCTTCTACTCATTGCGATACGTAGTCAACAACAACCAATATGTATTGATGGCTAAAAAAAAGAGGAAAGGGTACCATGAAGTCGATACCCTATACATAAAAATCTCAACCACTAAAATTAGATTTAATGGCATCATGTTCCTTCGTGTAATGCTCCTCGTTCGTTGACATCTATCACATGAAGAACAGAAAGTGTAAGCATCTCGAAATATAGTTGGCCAATAGAAATCATATTGTAAAACTTTAGTAGTTGTTTTCTTAACACTGAAATGACCTTCACAAGCTTGTTCATGGCAGAATAAAGGAATGAATTTCACTTTCTAGGACACATCGTCAAACAATTTGATCTGCACAATACTTGAATAAATAAGGGTCATCCCAAAAGAAATTCTTTATTTCAGTAAAAAAATTAGCTTTGTCTTGCTTAGTCCATGCTCTGGAAGTTGACCTATAAAAAGATAATTAACTATATCAGCATACCACGGTAATACTTCCACACTCATCAATTGTTCATTTGGAAATAACTCATTCAATGTTAATGGTTCTGTAATTGTGTCAAAATGGAGACGAGAGAGATGGTCAACCACAACATTTTCTGTGTCTTTTTTATCTTTAAATTTCAGGTTGAATTCCCGTAAAAGTAACACTTAACGAATTAATCAAGCTTTTGCATCTTTCTTTGTGAGAAAATATTTAA
The DNA here is from genome assembly GCA_018350135.1 of Citrus trifoliata. Taxonomy (NCBI): domain Eukaryota; kingdom Viridiplantae; phylum Streptophyta; class Magnoliopsida; order Sapindales; family Rutaceae; genus Citrus; species Citrus trifoliata. The sequence continues at coordinate 192,773 of VKKW01000251.1, read as the reverse complement.
GAGCAGCATGATCGGTGAACATAATTATTTTACAACCAATGAGATAAGATCGAAATTTCTCTAATGCAAACATTACTGCTAGCATCTATTTTTCAGTAGTTGAATAGTTCAACTGTTTCATAATAGCATAGTAAATAACATGGGGAATTCGATCAACTTTTTATCATAAAACTACTCCTACTGCATAATCAGATGCATCACACATGAGCTCGAATGGTAAGCTCCAGTTTGGGGGCTGAATGATGGGTGATAATGTCAACAACTGCTTCAATTTTTCAAATGCCACAAGACATGAATCATCAAAGATAAAAGGTACATCCTTAGCAAGTAAATTGCATAAGGGTCTAGAAACTTTGCTAAAATCTTTAATGAAACGTCGATAAAAACTAGCATACCCAAGAAAAGATCTTACTTCTCTTATTGTTTTAGGTGGAAGAAGATTGGAAATGAGATCCACTTTTACTTTGTCAACCTCAATACCTTTACTCGAAATGTGTGACTGAGAACAATACCTTGTTTTACCATAAAATGATAATTTTCCCAATTTAAGATTAAGTTATTCTCGATATATCTTTACAAAACTAGTGTTAAATGATGTAAATATTGATCAAATGAATCACCAAAGACAGAAAAGTCATCCATAAAAACATCAAGAAATCGTTCAACCATATCAGAAAAAATGCTTAACATGGATCGTTAAAATGTAACAGATGCATTACATAATCCAAATGGCATCATCCTATATGCAAAAGTGCCAAAATGGCAAGTGAAAGTAGTTTTCTCTGGACCGTTTGGTGCTATGAGAATCTGATTATATCTTAAGTAGCCATCTAGAAAGCAATAAAATTCATGACTTGCTAATCTATCAAGCATTTGATCAATAAATAGTAAAGAAAAATGGTCTTTACGTGTGATAGAATTCAACTTTCTATAATCAATGTATACACGACATCCTGTAGTTACTTTAGTGGGTATCAATTCATTATCAATATTGGTGACTACTATGACTCTTAACGTTTTAGGGACAACTTGTACAAAACCGACCCATGAATTATCAGAAATTTGGTAAATGATACCTGCATCTAATAATTTAAAGACCTTAGTTCTAACAGTTTCTTTCATGTTAGAATTTAACCGACGTTGCATTTCCCTAATAGGTTTAATATTTTTATCAAGGTGAATGTAATGCATATAGTCTACTGGGTTTATACCTTTTATGTCTGCTATGGTCCATCTTAATGCTCCTTTGTGCTCTTTTAAAACATTCAACAACTCACCTTTTTGTTCGTCATTTAGGGATGATGAGATGATTACTGGTAGAATACTTTCTTCTCCAAAAAATGCATACTTCAAAGTGTTGGGTAATGATTTGAGCTCGAGTTTTGGTGGTGATTCTAATGATAGGATGATTTTCTTCTCTGATAGTGCTAGTTGCTCAACTCTTGATTTCCATTTATTAGTGTCCATGGATAATGTTGAGTCAAGTAGAGCGTTGACCTCATCGACTGATCTGTCAATATCAAAATCCAAACCAAAGTGAGTTAAACATGTTTGTAAAGGATCATCACTAAGATTTGAAATAAAAGTATTATCAACTAATGTTTCTATTAAATCCACATCAACAATTCCATCATCTGCATTGTAAGGTTGTTTGGTAATGTTAAAAATGTTTAGCTCCATAGTCATGTTGACAAAGGACAATTACATATTTTCAGTTCTGCATTGAATGTGAGTATCGACAGTTGCCAAGAAAGGTCGGCCTAGGATAATAGGGATGTGCTTTCTTGAATCCTGAATTGGTTGAGTGTCAATTACAATAAAATCAACAAGAAAATAAAACTTGTCTACCTAGATAAGCATGTCTTCCACAATACCACAAGGTATTTTCGTGGACCGATCTACAAGTTGTAACACCACTGGAGTTGGGTGTAATTCTCTCAATCCAAGTTTCACAAAAATTGAGTAAGGTAACAGATTTACACTAGCTCTTAAATCCAATAAATCATTCTCAATTAAGTGGTTCCCTATACTACATGAGATAGTGGGGGAGCCTGTATCTTTGGTTTTTAGAAGAATTTTGTGTTGGAGTATAGAACTAACATTTTCTGTTAAAAATGCATTCTTTTGAATGTGAATGTTTCTCTTTTTATAGCGTCAAGCAAATGGATGTTAACACTTACCTATTTGAAGATTTTAAGAATCTCACCTGTGGATTTTCCTTTCTTTCTTTTCTCTAACATCTGAGGAAATGAAACTTTAGGAACATATTTTCGTGGATCGGTTTCTTCTTTCTCCTCCGATGGTGAGTCATCAATATTTATAGGTACAATTTGATTTGTTTTCATCACTGACATCTCTACTTTGTTGTCGACTTCTTTTTCTTTTCGCAAGGTCATGACGGCTTTGACCTCTCTGTGCTGCTGTGGTGAACTGGTACTTACTTCATGCACTCCTTTAGGATTAGACATTGGTTGACTTGAAAACTTACATTTCTCAACAGTCATTGCCAAGGTCTGAACTAAAGAAGCAAGCTGTCACACCATCTTCTCGAGGCTTGAAACTGATTGAGCTTATGAGTTGAAGCCTGCTCTCATTTCATTTCGTAGTTCATCAATGGTGTGGTTTTGTTGCTCAATCGTGGAGTGAGTAACATTCCTGAAATTATGGAATGAATCCTCTCATGGTCTGGGCTGAGAGTAATTCGAGTTTTGATTGTATAGTCTAAATAGTGGCTGTGAGGCTTCAGGAACTTGAGGAATTGGTTGCATTGGTGGAGCTGGAGCTGCTGGTCCATTTTATTGGAATCCTTAAAACCATGAAAAATTAGGGTGGTCTCACCATCCAGGGTTATATTTGTTGGAGTATGGGTTGTAATTAGATGATTTTCTAATTACACCTATAAAATTAGCTTGATCTGAATATGAGTCATGGTCATGTGATTTTGTTGATTTAGCAGTCGATAACGATTCTATTTGTCGAGAGAGGCCTTCAATTATCATTTTAACTTCTTTAATTTCTGAACTTGACTCGCCAATGTGAACTTCATTCACTCATTTAATTCTTTTAGTATTCCTGAGTGATCGACTCCGTTGTTAGGAATTATCCGCTTGTCGCTGGAAGAATTCTCAAATCTTTGATGCACTTTTTGACATTAGCTCTCTTCCACTTGTTGCCATTAACCATTCTTGCATATGCGGCAATAATCCTTCCAAAAAGTATTGGCATTGGTGTCATTTCTCGTACCCATGATGTGGACACTTCAAAAGTAGCCCATTGAATCACTCCCATGTTTCAAAAAACTGCTCGTCTTCTCTCTGGGTAAACTTTAAAATTTCCTTGCGAATAGCATTGGTTTTATACACTAGAAAATATTTATTCAAAAATTTTGTTACCATTTGTTCCCATGATGTAATGCTATTAGCAGGCAATGTATTGAGCTATGAACGAGCTCTATCTTTTAAGGAAAATGAGAATAGTCTAAGTTTAACATAATTATCTGAAAAATTCTCATATTTAAATGTTTGACAAACAACATGAAAATCATTCAAATGATTATAAAAATCCTCATTTTCTAGGCCATAGAATGTTGGGAGACAATTTAGCACACTAGATTTTAGTTCAAAACTCATAACAGCTACATTTGGGTATTTTATGCATGATGTGCTCAAATTAGCTAAAGGACTAAAGTAGTCCTTAAATGTCCTCTCCTATGGTGGTGGTTGTTGTTGTTGCAAATTCATTTCACTTTTATTTTTAATTGCAACATGATTATATGTGCGAAGTGTTTTTTCAAGTTCAAGATCTATTGGCTCAAAATTAGGTAATAATGACCTTCGACCATGCATGTAAAGAACACAAAAATAAATGAGAACAAAACAAATAAAAATAAAAAAGAATGAGAAATTACGATACTAACCTTATCACGTTGTTACAACATTTCTATAAAAACACACTAAGAAAAATACGTAAAATAAATAAATTAAAAATAAATTAGTATGATAAACAAAAATTTCAAAGAAAAAAATAACTTGAAAATTAAATTACAGAATTTTAAAGAAAAGAAAAAGAAAAGAAATTCTTACCTGTAAATACAAATTCACTTTTTTTTCTCTTTTTTTAATAAAATAATTAAAAGAAATTATTTACAAAAAGTAATTATACGAATTAAAATAACTTACCTCCTCGGCAACGGCACCAAAAACTTATTCTGTAAATTTTATTGAACTCACAAGTGCACGAATCTATTGTTGAATAGATTAATGGTGACGAGTGTCGATCCCACGAAGAGGTGGATTTTAATTATGTGTAGAATTAATTTTCTAAATGGGTGGATGAATTTGTGGTGAAAATAATTTGAAATATTCTAAAATTTAAATTAACATGGCCAGAATAAATTGAAGAGAAATCTATCGAAATGAAGTACTTGGTTATCTGGATTCGCATCAACATGCACCATGGGTTAATTATTTCTTATTAATGTCAATTAAATCATTATGGGAGATTCCACGCCTCATGAACCACATTCTAATCAATATTGTGTTAATGACTTATCGTGCCAAATAATAATAACATTGTACTATGGAGCCGGTGAAACTATGGCAGTATGTAGACAAGATTATTACTATTTGTCAATGAAAAATCAAAATATCCACAATAATCAGAGGGGAAGAGAAAGTAAATTTACCAAATAAAGCCCAAGGCGCATGTTGAGACTTCACCTTCAACCCAAGCTTAAAAGAAAATTAACTACTCATAATTGAACTAGGGGTAAAATATGAATTTATTAAAATACGTAGAAAATATAAGATGGAGAAGGAATTACATAAAATGAAACTCAAAATTGAATTCAGAGATGCCAAATTAGGGGGGAGGCCCCTTTTTATAGATACATTGAGTAAATCATGGCCATCAGATTAAAAACATTTCGGACGCTCAGGATTGCGCCACGTCATCAATCAACAATACGTGGTTTAACCACGCGGTTGGAATAGTAACACGGTTTGACCACGCGATTTGAATAGTGATGCGGTTTGGTTGAAAATAATCTTGTGTATATGCATGTACCGTACGTGCGATTTTTAGTTCACTAACATGCTGCCACGTCACCGATCAATAGTACATAATAATTTTAGTCCAACAAGATCGTGACACCTCATCAGTCAATGCCACATCATCGGCCAATGCAACGTCATTGATCTGTCTATGTGAACAATGTCATGAACAGTAACGTAAATAGTACCGCACATGTAAATAGTACCGTACATGTGAACAATGTCATTTTTCCTTTTATACTCCTCCTAAGGTTTTCGACTGTCCTGAGTTCAAAAATGATGTCCGTTTTGTTGTCTAAACTCTCCTTCATTGTAAAATGACTATGATGCCCCTAAAATACATAAAATACTTAATTAAAATAAAACACATAATTAAATTACAAGAGACTAAAATACAAGTAGAAGTGTTAGTAAGATTTAAAATGTAAAATGACGATTTTCTCCTTTATAAATTTACACTTTCTAACACTCAACACCTTGTAGGGGCCCATACCCGTGGGGCCCCGATCAATTCGGGTTAGGTATGGGCCCCCAAAAATCTTTAGAATTAAAAATGAGTCTTTATTAGAGAATTGAGATAAATCCAAGGCCCAAAAATATTTCGAGTTTGGGTTCAGAGATTTATCAAGCCCTAAAACTCAAGCCTAAACCCGAAATTTTTTTAAATCAAAATATTTTTTATTTTAATCAAATAATTAAAAAAAATTCTGGACACAATAAAATTTATGACACAACCCTATATCTAAACTCGCCTCTCTCAAAAGACTATTGGTCCCATCGACACCTCCAACCCCCAACGGGGCTTCCCCTTGCCAGTCGTCACGTCATCTCCAAGCTACTAACCCTTTCTCGACTGCGCTCTCATTTCTTGCCAGACTTGACCACCCACCGCCACCTTTGCTGCCATTTGATCAATCAAGGTGATTTTTATTGAATTTGATTTAAGGATTCTTTTATTGTGTTTTCATGTTATTCAATTGCTCTGTTTCCTAATATTATACTTTATCATGGATTTTGGATTTGGTTTGTTTCCCAATATTAATTATTGCTTAACTCTATTTGTGTAGCTACTATGAGTAAATTATCGAGTGAGGTGATAAGAGAGGCAATCTCCAGTTTTGTCCTAAGATGAAAGTATACATGCTTGGTAATGCCCAACATGTTGAACATGTAAATTTCTTGCTGATTTATTAAGTCTATTCATGCTAATGGTGAATGCATAATGAAATTATTCGATACTCAGCATGTTGAATAGTCTATTCATGTTAATGGTAAATTTGCTCTATGATATTTGGATTTAGCCACTACACTGAGATATTTGGAATATTTGCAACTTGAAACATATGTGATGCTATGTATTTATGGAGCTTATTTTATGCTATGTATTTATGTGATGATATGGATTTATAGAGCCTATTATATGCTAATGGGAAATGATTTATGGAATTGTCAAATGCGTATATTTGCCGATTGTTAGCCCTTGACATTTATGTATGTGGACTTTTGTTCTTTACGGCAAGAGTTATTATAAAGTCTAATTATGTGCTCTGTGCTTGGTGTGAAAACTAATTCATATATTTAGGATATTTCAATTATGCAAAGCTTGCAATTAGCTCATATTGTCAGAGAGGTTAGTGAAATATACTTGATTTTCTGTATGCTCATATAGTTAAAATAACGTTTCGGTTTGTAGTTTACAGCCAGATGTTATGTGCTTATAATCAATTTTAGTTTTATTTTACTTTTTTCATTGCTTGAGAATTATGAAATTTTCTATGATTTTTTTGAATATTGACAGTTATCAACTTGACGCTAATTGATCTCCCTAGGCTCACAAAAGTAGTAGTTGGTAAGCTGTGTTTGTTTTCTTTCTTTTAATTTTGGTGTTTGCTTCTTGTATTTCAGGTCTTTTAGCTTTGCTTAAATTATTTTCATTAGCATTGGCAAGTGGCAGGGCATGTTGTTACGATGAAATTTTTTTCTAATTTTTGTTTCAATTAATTGCTATCTTTACAAGTAACATGTCCATTGTCTGAATTCCAGAGCTGAAATCAATAGATTAAGAAATTTAGTATAAAAAATATATGTTCTGTGAATTTTTTTCTAATTTTTATATTCAGTATAAAAATTATTGGTATGACCAGAGGCATCATATTATATATTAGGTACTTAACACTAGCTAATAGCTAACGTTATATTAAGAAATTTTAATCAATAAATTAAGAAATTTTTTCTAATTTTTATAGTTAGTATAAAAATGTATTTTCATTAGCATGTGTGTTGTCTATTTTTCTATTTTGAGGGATATGATGATATTTTTATTTACATATTTGTCAAAGATTATTGGTTGTAGGTTTGACATTCAATATGTCGGCTTCTTTGCCCACAACGCACTTAATGGATGATGATGGTAATCAAACTCAAGGTGATTCAGCTGCTACTGTTACTCATGGTGGGATGTGACGTAAAGAAAGGTTGAGGTCAATTGTGTGGGAGTATTTTGAGAAGAAAGAAATTAATGGGATTAATAAGGTTGTGTGCAATTATTGTAATAATGCATTGGTAGCAAGGAGTACAAATGGAACAAAAGCACTTGCACGATCATTTAAAGACGTGTCAAGTGAAAAGGGAAATGGAGGCCACTGAATTCCCATCGGCAAAGAAAGCTACCGGTGAAAAAGGGAAGGTGGTGGTCGAAACTCATTTTGATCCTGATGTCACGAGGAGTAAAATGGCATGTAATTGTCATGCATGAGTACCCTTTGAGTATTGTAGAGCATCAAGGGCTTCAGGATGTTATGTCTTCTCTAGATCAACTAGGGAAGCTAGTACCTCGAAATATTATCAAGAAGGAAATTTTGGACATATATAAGTGTGAAAGGTCCAAATATATCAGTGTATTGGAGTAAACGCAAGGTAGAATCATCATTACAACTGATATGTGGATTGCAGAAAATCAAAGAAAAGCATATATTACACTAGGGGTGTTCGCGGATCAGATTTTATGGATTAGACATCAATCCATATCCGATCTAAAATTTTACGGATTATAATTTTTCAATCCAATCCAATCCACGAATTGATTAAACTCAATCCAAATCCAATCCATACATCTGCGGATCGGATGCGGATTTGACTCAATCCATATCCAATCCATACGTCTGCGGATCGGATGCGGATTTAACTTAATCCATATCCAATCCACCATTTTGCGCATTAGTTTCCGAATTTAAAATTTTAGTTCTCCCCAATCCATGAACAAATTAAATTAAAAAAATTACTATAAAAATAATTTTACTACCAATTAAATTTAAAATTGAATAAAATTTAAACAAATTAATTGTTTAAATAAAACTAAAATAATACATTCAAAGTTTCAAAATATAGTACATCGAGATTAATTGTTCAAATAAATCTACAATAATACGTTTAAAGTTTCAAAATGTAACACACTAAGATTAATTATTCAAATAAAGTTACAATAATACATTAACATAACACTGAAATTCATTGTTCAAATAAAGCCACAATTAATTGAAATGACGAAATTTATGAAACCAAATACAGTCTAATCATTCACCAGAGCTATTGCACTTGTCGAAAAGTGGTAATTACGGAGCCGTCAACGATGGAAACCAAGAGAAGTACGGGTGGCGATCTTGAAGGTTGTGATAGTGCAATTGTTTGGCTAGAAGTAGTGATTGTGAAGTGGCTCGATGGACTCGGGGAAGAAGATGGCTTGCTCTCGCTAGAATCACGCGGCCGACGTCCTTCGAAATGGTGTTGAGAGTGTATCGAACCAGTATTGGGTGTTGCTAGTGCGTGTGACGACGGGGAAGCTTAGGGTTTTTTGTTTGCAAATTGTTGGTGACTTGGCATTACATTACTTTACCTTTGGGTGACATTGCAAATTATTGGTAATTTGGCGTTAAGTTACTTTGTTTTTGCCAGTGCATGTGACTTTGCTTTTATTTTGTTTTACAATTTTTACAAGTTATATTTGTATATTTGATTATTTAATTATTTTTTATTTAATATTATTATTGGGTAATGGCTAAAATATGTTATAGTGCTTATGTAACTATGTAATGTCACATTTATAATATTCTTTAATTAAATTTATAATAAATTTTTAAATAAATAAATATATAGATTTTTTTTTTTTGCGGATTCATAGATTTTTACGGATTTACAAAAGTAAATCCATATCCAATCCATCGACTGCGGATTTTTAAATGTTCAATTCATATCCAATCCACGGATCCACAGATTGAATTTATATGGATCGGATTTTCACGGATCAGATGGATTGAACGGATCGGATTGGATTCTGAACACCCCTATATTACACTTACTGATTATATTTTCTTTTTTCTTTTTAGCTTTTTGGAGGTGTCTAGTTCTCACACAAGCCAAGTTCTTTGTGATAAGCTGATGTCGTTGTTGGAGCTCAACATTGAGTGTAAGTTATCCTCCATCACTATTGATATTGATGCTAGTAATGATCGTATGATTGATTTTATGTTGTTAGCACTTGATAAAAATGATTTTATCATAAGTGAAAAAAGGTTTCATATTCGTTGTTGTGCCCACATTTTAAATTTGATTATAAAGGATGGTTTAAGTGTAATTGATGATTTGTTTGTAAATATTCACGAGAGTGTTATTTTTTGGTTAGAATCAACTAAAAGGAAATTGATATTTGATGAGAATACATGTAAATTAGGCATTACTTCCGGTAGGAAACTAGTGCAAGACTGTCCAATTAGATGGAATTTCATACATCTTATGATAAGTTTTGCATTACATTATAAGAATATTTTTTGTCGTTTGAAGAAAATTGATGGAGAATATAAGTGTTTACCTAGTGATCATGATTGGCAATTAGCTAGTGCCTTGGAAAATGATTTGAAATTTTTTTATGATTGTACAATATTATTTTTTAGTACTGGTTATCCAACATTTAAGCTATTTTTGTGCCATATATGTGATATTGATTGCGTTTGAATAAGTGGGTTTCAACTCCTAGGTATGATGAATTTAGAATCATGGCATAGAAAATTATGGAAAAGTTTGATAAATATTGGCATGACATGAGTGGAATACTATTTGTAGCATGTATTTTTGATCCTACATTCAAAATTAAGTTGGTTGAGTATTACTTTGCCATGATTTATGGGGATGATGCTATTTCTCGTGTCCATATAGTGAATGGTGATCGTCAAAGTATAATGAAAGAGTACAAAGTTAGATATGCATCAGCTGCTAGTTCTCTTGAGCATAGCTTTGGTTCTTTGAGTGCTTCCCATTCTGTGCCAAGTTCAGGTTGCCATAGGAGTTCAACTGAATGGATTTCAGGATTTACTAGCTTTTTAATGCTGGTAATGAGGAAGTAAAGGATGAGCTAGACATTTATTTAGGTGAAAAGTTGTACCGTTTAACGTTGAACATTATTTTAATGTTCTAGCTTGGTGGAAGGTGAATGGTAGTAACTAACCTATACTGTCTCAAATTGCGAGAGATATGTTGGCAATTCTGGTTACCACTGTTGCTTCTGAATCTGCTTTCAACACTGATGGTTGATTTGTAAGTGCATATTGCAATAGACTTCATCCAAGTACGTTGGAGGCTTTGATGTGTAGATAAAGTTGGATATGTGCTCTTTGTGAAGTATATGTTTTACATTTTAATTTTTATTTATTAACTAATAACTAACTTGATTTTGGTTTTCATTTGTATTCTTTTATTAGTTGTGGCATCTATCTCTCCGACGTATGCCGAGATTCTTAATGAGGAACCAGAGATTGAAATAGATACATAGGCTGTAGAGGTATATAGTTTTAGTTTATATTCTTTTGTAAAATATTTGTTAAGTTGAAATTGTTAAAAACATCTTTTTATTTTCTTTTTTTCTAATCTTGTTATCGGTTTATGAAAAATCATAGAATTTGCATCAATAGTGATGGTTGTGAGAAGCTACAACAAGTTTATGTTGAAAGCTTAGCATTATTTTGATTTTTTTTTAAATTTGATCATTTGTAATTATATTGAAAGCTTAGATTTATTATGTTTTCATTTATTTAGGGTTTGTTAAAATTTAACCATTTGTAATTTTGTTTTCAAATTTGTATATTCAAAATTATTATTTTTTTGAAAAAAAAAGACTAAATTATCGAGTTTTTGGAGAAAAAAATAAATGGGGATCAGGTCCCCGTTTTAATCCCCGCTCAATTCAGGGATTTTCGGGGATATATCCAAATTATCCCCTATTACAATTTTTTTCGAATATGGTGCGAGTTCAGGGATTGTTCTAAATCAAGTCTACTGCACACTATTTCTCTCTCTATTTTATCTGTCACTATCTCTGATACCACTATTATAAAATGAACACTCAAGCTTAGACAATTGGTTGAAAAATAGTACATACTTTATTCATACTGAGAATGCCATTATATAGGCAGTACAATAACAAAGTTAGCAAATAGTAGGAATTAATGAGGCATTTCTTACATATATTGTAGCTACTCTTCACTACTATAACTATATCCTAAAGATTATGCAAACAATAACATTGCTAACAAGCTCTTCAAAGGCAAAGTCAACATAAGTACTTTATTAACGAAACTATAAAATTTCCAACAGCTAATGGGTGCAAATTTTCGTAGGGCTTCTTTGACCGATTTCATTTAGTTGATTATTGGATTTTTAGCTGATTCGTAGGGCTTCTTTTCTTAGGTGCCGTAAATTGTTAATAATTGTTCTCGATTGGCGGTGTTAACATTTTGCGAGGGATGGCTCATTCTCGATCAATTTCAAGTTGCCAGGTAGTCGTATGCCGGAGATCATTCCCAATTGGCAAAATTATGATCCAGAGATCGAAACTAAGAAAGTTGTCCTCTTCTTGAAGGCTCTTATGTCCATTGAGTTTTTGGAGGAGACAGTAATAAGGTGATGCTAGTCAAGGTGGTCAATCTTGCCGCCGAGAATGAGGAAAAGTATGTAGCGATTGCAGTTGAAAATCATAAGCTAGTTATAGATATGAACACTGTGCTTGAAGACTGTGGCAAGATCAAGAAGTTTGTCGAGTTGCCACTTGGCGTAACTGAGTACGATCTCACAACATCCTATGGCAATATCAAGAATTTAAAACCACATAAACCCGACTTTCATATGAGTTTAGTTTATGCGGGTTTGATCGCATTACAAAATAATTTGGCCACAACACAACACAATAAGGAGTAATTACCAAACATAAGATTATAGTAATTTAATATTATGAAGAATGTTAATACCATGTAATGAGTGCTGCCAAACATGCCCATAGAAAACTAGATGTATTCACATTAGCAAAAGACAAATGCAGCAATAAGCAAAGAAAATTTCAACACTACCAGGTATGATCAAGTTTATTTATATATTTATTTTTTTACCTATGGTGGTGATTCTAATCAAACATACCTCAAGGAACACACCGTAATTGTAATAACTACTTTAATTAACACAACATACTTACAGGTCAACCACACTAATGGAAATCATCAATCCATTGTATTAGTGCTTATTTTTCATTACCAGACAACATGAGAAATAAAAGTAAAATTCTTCTGCATACTTCTTCAGATGGATTTTTATTCGCAGGCATTACAATAACAGTAATTTCTAGGGTTAACTGGCCTAATTTACTACTAAATCTGCCAAAGAAAAAGCCCTTATTTACACCTAGGGTTTCATAATCATCAACTACATTAAGTCTATATAATAACCAAAAGAACCCTAGAAATTGACGTAATCCCAATTCAAAGAAAACCCTAAATAAGCACAAATTAGAAGTACTCATTCAAACTAGTTCTGTAATTACACCCATGATATTATTAAATAAAACAAAACTGTAATCCCCAAATCAGTTTCTAAATTACCCATTCTGATGGCCAGATCAATAATGCAAAACCAACCAAGCATCCTCAACAAGTCCTTCTGGCCATGCCCAATTGAGTTACAAATAGCCATTATACAAATTTAAAGTTACAATAAACCGTCCCATTCATGCACCATTTGTAGTTGCTATAAAACGTATATAAATTTGAAATTACCTAGTGCAACTAACGATGGAGAACGAACACAGAGGTAACGTCGAAAAAGACGACAATAGCTAATACGCAGAATTGAATCAGCTCAATAATGGCAGAGAAAATAGCAGCTAAAGCCAAGAACGAACAAGCAAACCAGCTCAAGGACGGCTAAGCGCAGCACAGGCGTACCTGAACGGATTTGACAGCATTGGCGGCATGGGTGATTGATAGCTTAGGCAAAGTTAGGGATGGGTGTGTGTGTGAGTGTGTTGTTTTGATTGTGAAGGTTGAGGAGGATGAGAACGAGAATTGGATTTAGCAATTGCGCAACTACTGCTTTGCGCTTTCTTTTATATTTTTGTTTTCGAAGCAAACCCGATTGGCTTTTTATTTCAGTTCGAGTTCTCCTTCCCGAAATAGAATTTATCGATTTCTAAATTTAAAACCATTGGTTCTAAGAGTTACACCAACCGAATCAAACCCGAAATACTCGACCCAAATGCCTACCAAGAAGTCAAGGTTAGTAAAGGATTTCAATTTACAGTTGGTTTAGGATTTTAGAGCGGGACAAAATCCAAGCTCGGATTTAGCTTATAGATCCAGATACAATAGAATAAAAATATTGGGACTTTTTTAACCTAGGTATTAACCTACATTGTTTTTGTTTTTGCATTTTTTTATTTTATAAATTATTTTTTTTATAATACTTATCAATGGAAAAATTTTATGTGGGAAGGGGTCCCGCTATAATTCTAATTTAAGGCTTGTTAAAAGAAAGTGTTTCTTGTCTGTTGGTTAGATGGGTTAAGTATGAACATGGCACTTTGGTCTACACTTACTGCTAAACCTGATGTTAAAATTGGTCACTTATTTAAAAGGACAAAATAAAATAATGTGATAAAGAGCATAAAATGTACAATTAGCAGCTTGCTAATTACTATCTCATTTTAAGTTTTGAGGATATCAAAAGTCCCTTTCCCAAATTGATTTGAAATTGATTTTTTTAATTACTATCTCATATGTATGTGTGTGTGTCTATATATATATATTTGAAATTGATTTTTTTAATTCTTAAGATAATAAAATTGAGGTATTGTATATCTTTTAGTTTAAAATTTATAATTTTTAAAAAAATATGTATAGGATATCAAAATAATAAGAGAGATATAAAGGATAGGCATGGGTACAGGTATTTATATTTCTTTATGGGAAATTCCCAACTTGTATCCATTTAAACCCGTAATGCGTAATGGTCAGGGAAGAAGAATTCTTCAATCCTATAGATACAGTGTGAGTATTGGTCATCTCCACATTATAGCAGGCCCACTGCCATCCTTAGTAAGAGGTCAAATTTGTGTTTAAACATTAAAACTCATTTCACATGACCCGTTAATACTTATTACTAAAATTTTAATTATTTAATAAATTTAAATAAACATTTTTTAAAGATAAAGTATATTTACTTTGTTTAGCATTGCGTAAAAAAAAAGAAATTGATTTTAAATTTGCTAATTATATAAAGTTGTCAGAGACCCATAAAATCCTTACTAGGTATTTATTGTAAAGGATGAACGATGGTTAGGAAAGAAAACTTTCATTCTTCTTTCTTTTGTTTTTATGAAAGACCATCAAAGTACCAAACTATTTTTATTTTAATTTTGGACAAGTATTCTTATTTAAATAATTATATAAATTTGTGTACTATATTATTCAATCATATTAAACATGATGAATATTAAGGTTTTCTTTCATTTGTCTTCAAGGGTGTGGTTGAGTGGTTGTCAAGCAGCTTTATTTGGTTGACTATTTGAGTTTAAATATTTGTAGGGGTAAAGGGCTAAAAAATGAATTTGAACTTTATCTATACCTTAACTTTTTTTGAAAAAATCTATTAAAATATAAGGTTATATTTTTCAAAGAACCTAAAATAGTTAAATTAAATAATACAATAATGGTAAAGTATGGATTCAAGTTTGTATTTTTTTTATCCAAATAAATTAATAGATGAATTTGAGCCTATGTAATTTAGCATGACAGAAAAATAACTCAAATACGACCCATTACCATGCCTAAATGTGTGGGTGGTTGTAAAAAGTCTATGTCCAACCAAGCTTGAGCCTAACCTGGTGCCTAAAGGGCCAGGCCGTGCTTCAAATGTGTTGGTCCATACCAACATTTCCAAGTCCAATGATGTTGTACTTAGTTACAGTTCTTAGTTTATATCATAATTGATGTGCCACTAATACAATTTCACCATTTGAATTAGAAATAATAAGTTTTAATAATTAACTATCACTTAAGTCAATTAAATAATGACACATCGTTTACATCATTAGTTGAGCTCTAAACTAATTACCTCAACTAAGAGTAACATTATTGTTCTAGTTCAGGCTCGTAACCTGGGCTTACTAAAAACGCTTGGGATTTACTCAATTCTGACTATTTGGGTTAGGTTTGGCCAGGCCATACGTAGGTCAAACCGTTTTACCATCCCTATATCAATACATACCTTATTGTCTCCCAAGAATGGTCATATTTACTTTTTCATCTGTTGTATCATAAAATTAAACTAAATTTATTAGGGGTGTTCACGGATTAAATTTTGGAGATTGGACATGAATCCATATATAGTTTATGACTTCACGAATTATTAATATTCCATTCAATTAATTCATAGATTATTAAAATTCAATTCAAATTCAATCTATATATCAGCAGATCAGATGTAGATTTGACACAATAATTCACATCTAATCTACCATTTTGCCGATTGATTTGGGGGTTAAAAATTTTTTAATTATATTTGTTATAATATAGTACAATATTAATGTAACTACATTTTAAGTTATTTATTTATGAGTAAGTAGTAGTGCCATATTTATAAGTTTTATTTTTCAATTAAATAAATATTTTTATTTTTTTGTGAATTCACTGATTTATGTGAATTTATAAAAGTAAATTCATATTCAATCCACTGATTATGAATTTTTGAATTTTTAATCTAATCTAATCCAATAATTCACAAATTGGAATTTTACGAATCAATTGTTTGCAAATTAGACGGATTAAACAAATTAGATTGAATTATGAACACCCTTATAATTTATAACGTTTGTTATCAATTTGATATTCTTTGCCACAAATAAAACATGACTTTATGTGTTAAATAAACATTTTGTTTTATGATAGATTCATTGGATGGGTTGGCGGCTAAAAGTTTTTTGGTCTAGTAGCCCAGACGGGATCAAGACCTAACCAAGCCAATACGACGACAGGTAAAATCCGAACTGTGTGCACTAGTAAACCTGTCCCAAGTATTGAAAATGAATATCCGGATTAGCCCGGGCAAGGATTCAGGCACAGTACAAAAAACCCGGACCCCAAATTCGTTCCCTTTTTTTTAATTAGTTAAAAAAATAATATAAAATTACAAACCCAAAATCCAAAATAAACTCTAAATCCGTAAGACATACCGAAACAAGCACCCTACTTCAGTGCAGACGCTGCTGCAGCTCTGACGCTCCAAGCCAGTAGCCACGACGGCACACCTCCACAAACCTCTCTCTGCGGGTCGGCAACATCTCTTCTCATTTCTTAGCTGCTGGCCTTGGCGTGCGACTTCTCTCTATTCTCCATCATCAATTCGTCACTGTCACAACTCACCTTCTTAGCCTACAGTCGCGTTCGTGCAGCCGACTCTGCTACCATTACAGCCACAGTCTCTATCATCACCCTCTCAGCTGCCATTGCTCCACCATCACAACCACGAGGTATTGACTTTTTTCTAGCTTTTCAAAAAAAATGATGAAATTATTATTATTATTATTCTTAGGTGCTATGCTTTATGTTTTTCTTGGATGCTATGCGTAGATGATTATTTTTTATAATAATAAACATATGTAATAGGAGCTGAATTAGGCTACTGTTAACTATTAAGTTAATTTGTTACATAATTATTATAATTATATAATTTGTTATATAATATTTTTGTTGGTGAGGTGGTAATTTTAGATGATGATGATGATGAGCCACAATCATCAAGTAGCATGACACAAAGTTGTGATTTACTTAATTAACATGAGAGTATTTTGAGAATCTTTTATTAATTATTTTACCAATTGTTAGATATTTTGAGATTTTCATATGTTATAATTGATATCATGATTATGAACTATGATATGTTGGATATTATTGTTATTTAAATTTATTTGTAATTATTGTGCTGTTAAATTTAAATTTTTTATAAAAATTGAATGAATTTAGGTTAGAGATTGAATGCATTTCGATAATAAAAAATAAATTAAAATAATTTTTATTTATTATTCATTTAAATTTACACTATTATAATATTTTTGTTCAATTTGAATATACGGGTAGGAGAACCCTGCCTTAAAAATCCGTGCTTGGGCGGCATTGGGCTTAAGTTGGCCCGCATTAAAAAAATTGGGATATGAACTACGGTTCAGGTAGCTGTTTTATCCATTCAGGTCAATCTTGGGAGGGTCCAAACTCGACCCGAACCCAGTGTTTTGCCATGCCTTCTTAGCCAGGTAGCCCAAATAAATGATTTTAAATTTATTTACTATTTTATTATTTATTTCTTTCATCTATTTTTTCACCTTCTAAAATCATTGCTGGAGTAAATATGAGCTCTATAGCAGCAAGTCGTGTTTCGTGCATCAATGTCGGGAGCTCGCTGATATAATTAATTCATCAATCTTTTAATATTAGAAAATCGAATCTTAAATATTATTTAATTATTTCTTTTTTGTGATTTTTAATTGATCAATTAATTCATCATGGTTAAGTTGTACTTTTTTAAGTTTTGAAGGAGTAGTTTACGATTCCTTTATGGAAAATTCTATGATGCCGTGATTAAAATTATGGTATCAATGCCGTAGTTATTATGTACCGTTAGATTAGATCAACGGCACATAATAATTATAATCATATAAATTTTATTTTTTCAACAGGTTACAACCCGGTTAACATTTTTTTATAAGTAAAAGTTAACCGATTAAAATTAAAAAGAATCATTATATTTTTTTAGAAAATTATTATAATTGATTTATTTTAAAATCGCTCATTCACGTTAATTAGGGATTATGATAGGACCGAAGTAAAATTTCAGCCGATTCATATTGAGAGGAAAAGAGCAACTGAGTCTTTCTCCACTACCAACTCCACGTCATCGCCGTTCCGCCGTTTTGTTTCATCATGTGTTGGGAAAGGGCAGAGGTTGTTTCCCAGTGGCCAACTCGAAGAGGCTAAAGTTCGTTAAATTCCAAAACACATAATCCTTGCAAACTAGAACGGGCAAAGGCTATCTTTGAATTGTGCTTTTTTTTCATGTTTTTCAAGCCAGACTGCCCACCAAGTTAGCCAATTCTTGGTACGAATTTTGTCTTTTAGTATTGATTTTTGGGGAATTCCTTTTTTCACCTTGATTTTCTTTTGAATTGTTTTATATCTGCTTGATTTTCTTTCTTTCACTCTTTTGTATTCTTTGGTTTTCTTCATCAAAATTTACTATTTCACATGTTATCTTGATTATTTCCTGGTAATTAATTTTGTATTGTAAATAATCTATTTGTTGGACTTCCAGAGTGAGCAAGTTAATTTGATTTAATTAGGTGCCTATTATAATAGCTTTTCTGGTTTGTTGTAGGCAATTCTAACTGTATTCTAAATAAACTTCCATATGATTAGATCTTGATAAATGCAAAGGATAACAATGTTATAAGCCATTGGCCTAAGAAAATGTGTAAATCCTCTATTTGAGGTACAAATTTTCTCTCATATGTTTTTTTTTATTTTGTATTTTTTCACAAAGAACTGGTTGTTAAGATCCTATTTCATTAGTTGAAACTGATTAAAAGGAGATTACCCTTCGACAGTTGGTGGGAAAGATTTAAGTTCATCTTTCTGAATCTTCTACTTTAAACTTATCATTCAAGAAAGTGTCAAAACTCGAATGGTTGTAAAACTTTGAACAGATTATTAATTAATTTAGGTGCAAGATCTTTTATAACACTTTAATAAGTTATTACCATTGCATTCCTTTTTTCTTTTCTTTGAGAAGAAATCATTTAACTTTAGACTAACTTCCAAATTTACCTTTGTAATTTAGCTAAATAGGTAAATTTATTCAAAAGCTTTCCTCATCGCAAGCTTAAGGTATTTCAACTTTGCCTTCAACTACAAGTTAAAGAGAAATTATCGTGAAAACCATGCCACGGCTGCAGTATTTAAAATGTGCACAAGGAGCTTAGAGAACTGGGCTTTGTTTGATTACATGAAAGGAAATGGACAAAATTTATGTTACAAAAGAAGCTTGGAGCTGATAAATGATGCAGTATGAGTGAACTTTTTGTCGCTCTTTGAGGAATTTTTCTACAAATTTTGATGTAGCTATTATTTTGGTGAATGGTTTATTCTTTTCTTTTTTCTTCAATATTATGATTTTGTTTCCTTATTTTAATAGAAATTATTAAAATTCTAAGGAAATTGCACTATTTATCTCAAGAAAGTGGCTTAATTCTACATATATGACATCATATTGAGTAATGTTTCCATAATTACAAGCATAATAGTGGCTTAACTCCATGATTTGAGTATTTTTGCCATTATTTTTAAATGCTATTTTCCCTTTTTTAAGAAAAAAATTGTAAAAGAGGGAGGGTGGCTTGATTGAATGGTTAACAATAGTAGTCCTCACTGGTTAACAAGAATAATAGTACTAAATTATTTTCTTTTCGGTTGGTTTGTAATGAGGATGGTTTCATTTCTATTGTTCAGATTAACGTGCTCTTGCACGCTAAGGAAATTATATTGTTTATGCCATAAAAATGACTTAATTCTATAAATATGACATCACACTGAGTAATTCTAGTAATATAACAATTCATTAAAAATAAGTCGTAAACATCCTTAAAAGATGATATTTATTCTCCATTTTACCTGCTCATTACCCATCTCTCTTTACCCAACCATTTACCAATTCTTGGCTAATAACTACCCAACTTGTAATTGTTAATTACTTGATCTTTATCTAAAAATTATTCAATATTTTACCTTACTCCTATGACATTTATATTCATACTTTATTTATATTGAACTATGATTGCGTATTTTTCTAATTTCTTGCGTTCAAAAAAAATTGAAAAGAGATCATATATTTTGAAATTAGATACTTTTGATGGCATAACTTAACTAAATGAATTATGTTACATCAGTTTGTAGAAAACAAATTTATAGAATAGTTTATATGATAAATAAAAATAAAAATTAAGATGCAAACATATATACATGCAAGAAACACTTGACCTAACTTTTTAGTCAGATTGACTTGACCCGAATTTTCTAAACTTTGACTTGAATTTAAGGGTCTAGGATCAGGCTCAAGCCTAAATATTAGCACCTAATTAAATTTAGATTAGGGTTCTGGCCCTACATGCTTGACCTGACCTGACCTTAAAACTTAAAAATATTGTTTATATATGTTTATTATTTATATAATAATATGGTTGCGATCTTGAGTGATTTTTATTTTTATGTTACTTTAAACAATTTCTAAAGCTTTTATGTTACTTTAAACTTTTTAGTCAAATGTCCATTTTTAATTTTAAATTAATTAAAAATTAAAAAAAATTGAAAGCAACTATGATCGGGCCTAGTCTTTCAAATAATTGGGTTATTTTGGGCTTGAAAATTTTATTTCAGTCATTGGGTCGGGCTTGGAAATGGCTAAGCATGAGCCGCACTCGACCCAACCAAATCTATAATAATAATAAGTTTGGGTTGGATAAATTATAATTAACCAGTCTAACCCAACCAAATCTATAATAATAATAATAATAATAATAAGGATAAGGATAATGATAATGTGTTAATTCTCAATTGCAAAATTATAAAGACTTAAATGGCTTATTTAATTTTTTATTCTTTTTAATCTTTTAATGGAATAGGCTATTTCATACTTGCATCTGCTGCTCTAGACTACAATTTCAAAACCAAAATCACCTCTCTTATAAGTAAATTTATTATTTTATAAGATTAATATAAAAATAAGTTGGTTTTAATTTCTTTTTATTGTTTTAGTGAATACTTAACGGCACATAATTATATATCACTTTCATTTTATTTTTGTATATGATGCTAGTTAATTATCTAAAAAGTCTGAATTTGGAATTGGAAAAGGAGATGTAGGAGAAATAAAGTCTATATGCTTTTTGTGGAAATTTACTTAATTTAAAGATAGTTAATTTATTAACTTTCTTTACATACACTAGATAATGAATGAAAATTTCATGTTATAAAAGATTTATATTTGATTTTAATAAGTTTCATTTCAAGTTTCATATAATTTTCATTGTTCAATTTAAAATTTTGATTTGACCTTCAACCTAATCAACTTAACCAGACGATATAAGGTTTGGGTAGAATTGGGTTAAACAAATTTATTTAGTTAAGTTTGATAGATTTTATCTCAGCTCATTAAAAAGTACACCAGGTTAGAATTTCACTAACCATATCAAACTCAACTCATGCTCACCCTTATATTATTCTATCTAAATCATAAAATGACAATAATCCAACTCTTTAACCATTTTCACATTGGATTTAATTGAGACAATTGACCTAAACTAAATAACCTAAATTCCAAATAAATGTGAAATAACACAAAAAATTTCTAAACCACACGTATGACTCGTAAATTGAAGGTAAAATATGTAAATTAGCGTTAGCCTGGTAAATTGGTCTACAAAATTTAAAAAAATTAAAAATAGAAAAAAACTAGTAAATTGATAGAAAATGTAGTAAATAAATGTTGGAGTTGTAAATTACAAGAAGAAATTGTAAACAAAATAAAAACTTAGAAAAATGACATAAAACTTGTAAATTGACATTAAATGTGAAATGAAACAAAAACTTTGTAAACCACATATAAAACTAGTAATTTGATAGGAAAATGGGTAAATTAATGTTGGAGTTGTAAATTGTAAGAAGAATTTGTAAACAAAACAAAAACTTAAAAAAATGACGTAGAACTTGTAAATTGACATTAAGTGTGAAATGAAACAAAAAATTTGTAAACCACACATAAAACTAGTAAATTAATGAAAAAAAAGGTAAATTAATGTTGGAGTTGTAATTGGCAAGAATAACTTGTAAACAAAACAAAAACTTAGAAAATGACATACAACTAGAAAATTGACAATACGTGTGAAATGAAATAAAAAAATGTGTAAATCACATATAAAACTAGTAAATTGATAGAAAAAAGGGTAAATTAATGTTGGAGTTGTAAATTGTAAGAAAAACTTGTAAACGAAACAAAAACTGAGAAAAATGACGTAAAACTTGTAAATTGACATTAAGTGTGAAATGAAACAAAAAATTTGTAAATCACACATAAAACTAATAAATTAATGAAAAAAAATGGTAAATTAATGTTGGAGTTGTAATTTGCACGAAAAACTTGTAAACAAAACAAAAACTTAGAAAAATGGCATACAACTAGTAAATTGACATTACGTGTGAAATGAAACAAAAAAATGTGTAAATCACACATAAAACTAGTAAATTGATGGAAAAATGGTAAATTAATATTGGAGTTGTAAATTACAAGAAGAACTTATAAACAAAATAAAAACTTAGAAAAATGACGTAGAACTTGTAAATTGACATTAAGTGTGAAATGAAATAAAAAATTTGTAAACCACACATAAAACTAGTAAATTAATGAAAAAATGGTAAATTAATGTTGGAGTTGTAATTTGCACGAAAAAGTTGTAAACAAAAAAAAACTTAAAAAAATGACATAGAACTTGTAAATTGACATTAAGTGTAAAATGAAACAATAAAGTTGTAAACCACATATAAGACTTGTAAATTAATGAAAAAAATGGTAAATTAATGTTGGAGTTGTAAATTGTAAGAAGAACTTGTAAATAAAACAAAAATTTAGAAAAATGACATAGAACTAGTAAATTAACATTAAGTGTGCAATGAAACAAAAAATTTGTAAACCACACATAAAACTAGTAAATTAATGTTGAAGTTGTAATTGGTAAGAAGAACTTGTAAACAAAACAAAAATTTAGAAAAATGACATACAACTAGTAAATTGACATTACGTGTGAAATGAAACAAAAAAATGTGTAAATCACATATAAAACTAGTAAATTGATAAAAAAAAAGGTAAATTAATGTTGGAGTTGTAAATTGCAAGAGGAACTTGTAAACAAAACAAAAACTTAGAAAAATGACGCAGAATTTGTAAATTGACATTAAATGTGAAATGAAACAAAAAATTTGTAAACCGCACATAAAACTAGTAAATTAATGAAAAAATAGGTAAATTAATGTTGGAGTTATAATTGGCAAGAAGAACTTGTAAATAAAAAAAAATTTAGAAAAATGACATACAACTAGTAAATTGACATTACGTGTGAAATGAAACAAAAAAATGTGTAAATCACAAATAAAACTAGTAAATTGATGGAAACAAATGGTAAATTAATGTTGGAGTTGTAAATTATAAGAAGAACTTGTAAACAAAACAAAAACTTAGAAAAATGACGTAGAACTTGTAAATTGACATTAAATGTGAAATAAAATAATAAATTTGTAAACCACATATAAAACTAGTAAATTAATGAAAACAATGGTAAATTAATGTTGAAGTTGTAATTTGCACGAAAAAGTTATAAACAAAACAAAAATTTAGAAAAATGACATAGAACTTGCAAATTGACTTTAAGTGTGAAATGAAACAATAAACTTGTAAACTACACATAAAACTAATAAATTAATGGAAAAAATGAAAAATTAATGTTAGAGTTGTAATTTGCATAAAAAAGTTGTAAACAAAACAAAAACTTAGAAAAATGACATACAACTAGTAAATTGACATTAATTGTGAAATGAAACAAAAAATGTGTAAATCGCACATAATACTAGTAAATTGATGGAAAAATTGGTAAATTAATGATGAAGTTGTAATTGGCCAGAAGAACTTGTAAACAAAACAAAAATTTAGAAAAATGACATAGAACTTTTAAATTGACATTAAGTGTGAAATGAAACAAACAATGCGTAAATCACATATAAAACTAGTAAATTGATGGAAAAATGAATAAATTAATGTTGGAGTTGTAAATTGTAAGAAGAACTTGTAAACAAAACCAAAACTTAGAAAAATGACATAGAACTTGTAAATTGACATTAAGTGTGAAATAAAACAAAAAATTTGTAAACCACACATACAACTAGTAAATTAATGGAAAAATAGGTAAATTAATGTTAGAGTTTTAAATTGTAAGAAGAACTTGTAAATAAAACAAAAACTTATAAATGTTACATAAAACTTGTAAATTAACATTAACTTGTAAAAGTTTCATAAAACTTGTAAATCACACATAAAATTATTAAATGTAACTTGAAACTTGAACAAAAAAGAGTAATTACATGCTATTTAGGTAACAGGTTACCTATTTATTTAAAATTAATGGTAGAAATTTTTTATTCAAATCTAATGGTCCACGTCCATTACAGCATCAATGCCGTAACTTTACTTACGGCATTATAGAATGACCCGTGTAAATAAATATGAAATAGTTCAACAAGCAGAAAATAAATGACTCATCGTACAACAACCAACTACACAAAAGTTCAACATATAATTATAACCATAGAGAATTTTCTCTAGGCTAGTAAGAGCATATATATATAGAAGGAAATTCATAAGGCAAAAGTATCACAAATAAAACTTACAGAAGAAACAAGAAGTGATTCCATATCCTTTGAGAGTATGAAATAAAAGCACTAACTAAAACGGTATCAATTATTAATACGCGGATTAAACTTTTACTTACAATTGATTGGTTTTTATGTAGAAAATCTATTCTTTTAAAGATCTACAAGCATCAGCATCAATTTAGTTTATTACATTTTAGTATAATATTCTTGTAAGGAAACTGTAAATTAAAAATTACTGAGTCAAAAATCTGAATTGTAGGTATATCATCAATAATATTTAAGAAAAGTCTTAAGAGACTCTTTCATGTGAAATGTGGACTAAGGCTCGATAATAGCACTTAAGACAAATCTTAACATTCCCTTAATTTCATGTGAAATATGGACTATGCGAGAGCGTGAAAGTGAATGAATGAACCCAAAAACTATGGGAGAGCGTCTTAACATTCCCTTAGTTCTAATACAATGTTAAAAGAACCCAAAAAAAGGAAAGAGTTTAACATCATTATTCAAGAAAAGTTAATAAATTGTAGGAAAAATAGATGACAAACGCAATATATGAGGAACATATTTGAAATCACAGATCACAAATTGGGCTTTGAAAATAGCAAACATCTTAGTTGAAATAATATTCACAGCAATGAGATAACAATTAAAAAAAAAAAAAAGATAAAAGAACAGAACACAAACCGAGGTCCATATGATCACACAGTTTTCTTAAAATAGATTTTCTCTTACTCTTAGGTGTTTTAAGATTTGAATGATGTCTGTTTTTAAAGATATAATAGTATTGAAAAACCTGGCACACTATTAGGTCATTCACAGCTCTATCAAAATGAATATACCAAAAAGGAGGAATTAAAGATTATCTAATCCTATTCTTTCATTTATCATTTCATTTTGAACATTCTATGCATCTTGCATCTCTTTAAAGGAAGAGGAATGTGCCAATTTATAGAATTCTCTGACCAATGTATTTAATTTCTTATTAAACGCACTATGTTCGCTACTTTTAATATCTAACTAAAAGCGTAACCGCTGCCTGTTAAACCTTTAAACTAATTCTTTAATTAAATTCAAAGTATAACCGCAGCCCCATTAATGACCTATTAAATGTTAGATTTAATTTCATATTTAAACTTGAATTTAACTAATTGTTACAATCTCAAAATAAAATTTGAATTTAATTAGTAGTTACAAATAATAAATTCTAAAATTGTTGCATCACTAATTCCAAACTTAACAAGACATCACAATCTTTGTAACTCTTACTCTTATTGAGGATGTACTTTGAGCATTCATTTATTATTCATTCCATCCATTTTGAGCATACAAATACATTATTTTGACATATTCACAAAGGAGTAGCTCAATTATTCATGACCTTTCCCTTACATAGGTCACAAAATTATGCTTTAAAATAAGAATCACTATGCTATTTATCCAACATAAACAATTTATTATGGGACTCTCATCTTGTTGAGAGTTCCAAAGTCAGAAATATATAGATAACTTACCTGAAACTTTAGAATTGCACATATATTGCTACTTGAGAATGAAAATTTGAACCCTGATTCAGCTTGATCTTTATAACAAGAATTTGCCACTGCAGGACAACGACCTCTTCAACGACACTGGCGCATTTTCCAAAGGTCTCATCAAGCTTTCACTTCTTCCAACTTTCTTTGGAACAGTCTTCACACTCAAATATCTCTCTTTAGCCAACTGGGTATTTGAATTTCTTGTAGTTTCTTCAGGATCAAAATTACCAAGACCATGAATCATCTTAGAAGCTGATAAAGAATCCAAAGAAACTGATCTTCTTATTGGTTGTATCTCATCGTCAGGATCTCGATCATTTCTTTCGTTAATATTCCTCCTTTCAACAACACCAATTGCCGATTCCATGTCATTTCTACCACCATTTTCTGTCAAAATACCCACTTGGGTACTTTCTCTAGTGCCTGAATTCTCATTATTCGACTCCCATGTTGATGATGATGGGGGTGCTCTAGCTGCATGATTGATCTTGACAATAGGAGAACGGCACAATGGACAATTGGTGTGTGATCTAAGCCAGGTGTCAATACAAGATATGTGAAAAGCATGATTGCATTTTGGTAAAAGCCTTACTGTCTCATCTTCTTGAAACTCACTCAAGCAAACAGAGCACTCTGTTCCTTCAACAATACCATCACTTTTTTTATACTTCAAAACAGCGATCTCTCTAATGACCGATGACTGCAGACCAACGGTGTTGATGTACCAGATTGGGTGATCAACCACAGGGCCATGATCTTCATCAAGAAAATCATCATGGGTTTCGTTTAGTATTCGCGGCTCCGATGATGATCTCCTTCTTAAATAGAACTTAACAAAAACAACATAACATAAAACTGCAACAATCGTTGTAGCCAGAGCTGAGGCTGTAATGATCAAGAACTTGCGAGATTTGTGATGAATATGATATTTGAATGTCACTGGACTGGGAGTAGGGATTAGGGATTGCAAAAAATTGTGGCAGTAGCTTGGACAAGAAGTTAAACATGGTGGGCTACGAAAGCTTGATGTATCAGATAAGTCACAACATGATGAACATATATCTGCCGTTGCTGCCTCGTTGATTGAATATTTTATGAACTTTCTATGTCGTTGCAACTGCAACTCCATGTTATCAAGAAAATGAAAACATCAAAAAAAAGAGAAGAAACAGAAAGAAGGAGATAGAAAAAAGGAGACGGGTTAAATTTTAGTTGGTTTAATTTGGTAGGTCAACAAACAACAAACAAGAAGATAAGTGTTTTAGTTTTTCTTGCACGTTATTGACTTTGTGTTTCATGGCGGCTATCTGTAGCTTGAGGCTTGAGCTCTGTCCGAATCAAATTGGATTTGATAATTGAGTACCGGCCTTCTAATAATGTATGGCTAATTTTTGGCAGCTCCAAGAGGCTACATTAATGCACCATGATGTTGATGATGCATGCAGGCTTGCAGCATTAGGGAAAGCCGCATCCCCCCATGGGTTTGCCTAAGGTGCCATCATCTTTTTTTTTAAAAAAAAAATCTTTTATTTGTTTGAAATCATTATAATTAATATATAATAATATATAATATATTACAAAATATTATATGCACACTGAAATCGCAATCGCTGGCCGCTGGCAGGGGCCACCATATTTCGATGAGTTTACAATAAATTTTGGTGAAATAAATCTTTCATTCCCTGTAAATCTACATTAAAAAAGATCTATGACAAATCAAAGCTCCTTTATTGGTGATATTTAATGCCATCGGATAGATCCAATGACTAAAATTTCAATGGCACTAAAATTACAATCTAAAGTCATTGAAATACGACGACTGGTATGGCATGTAGTTGTTGACACTAAACGTTGAAATATTTTATTTTAATATAAAGCATTATTATATATCATATCATCATATTTTGCCAAATATTTTTTACTTTAAAGCTTAATGCAATGGATGCTATGCATCAATTGCAATACGGATAATATCATGCAATACATGTGCCGCCTTGAATTTTTTTTTTTTTTCTCTCTTGAATAGGTGCCATCTTAAAGTATAAAATAAAAATATGAGTTGAACTATTGGCACCCTTGATTAATCTCATAAAATCCTTATTATATTACAATTACTTTTAAGAACAAATATAACTAGAATTAAACCATTTATATTTTCCTTCTCTCCTCATTTTTATTTTGCTTACACGAAATAGAGGATTTAAGAAGTAATCCTCTATGCCAAAACAAAATTCTTGTAATAAACATAACAACTTAATTAAGATACAACATAAAGAAAAAATAAATTAAATAAAATTTATCCCATTGCAACTAATTTTTTAAGGATTCTCAAACTAATAGCTTAACCCAATGAACCCAAATTTTATAGGTAGGATAAAATTGTATTAAACTCATAAAATATTCATTATTTTCTAAGTATAACCTTTTTTTTAGATTTTTTTCTTTAGAAATTAAATAATAAATAAAGTTTTAAGAGAAGAATATAGATATTAAAACTGAAAGATTGAGAAAATTATTAAAAAATAAAAAATTTATAAATGAAAAGAGTGTTCATTAAAAAATAATATTTTTATAATTAAATAAAATATAATTAAAAAGGGGGTTTGAACAGGAGTTTAGAGGGGTGCTAATAGTCTGACTCCAAAAATATTTTAAAGTCAAGCCCATGAGGCCCAATTAGCAAATCTTGCTCCTTAATTAACACCCACTAATGTCACCCATTATTTTAATTTGACGAAGACTTCTCTAGCTTCCATATCGGCGTATTTCTCCTCTCATCGTTGCCTGTAAGTGAATTTATTGATAGGTTTTTACTCTATTTTAATTTCCACATTTTATTTGCTTATGCACAATTATTTATAGGTTTCCGAATTTCTAATTTTTTTCTGTTTTATGATCTTCCTTTCTTTCTCCCTTTCTAATTTTCAATTCAAATTTTCCTTTCTTGTTTATGCCCTAATGAAATTAACACACAAGACAGTATCGGGACCTAATTTTACAAGCCTACTTTGGTCGTGTAATTGAATTTCTTAATAGTTTTAAATTCCATATATAATTAATTTTATTTCTAGTTCAGTTTTTAGGAATTTCAATTTCTGAAAACCCTAAATAACAATAGCAGGTTAAGTCCAAGTTAGTGCTAGTATGGGAGGACATGGGGGCTTAAATATTCTGCCTCAAAAGCGGTGGAATGTGTACAATTACGAAAACAGAGAAAAAGTTCGAAAAGACGAAGAAGCTGCAGCAAGAGAAGAGCAGCTCCAGCGTGAACAGGCGAGAAAACGAGATGCTGAGTTCCGTTTAGAGCGTCTTAGGGCTTCCCGTGGCTTGGCTCCATTGACTCCAGCTCCGGAGCCTGTCAAAGAGACTTTGGAAGAGCCAGTTACAGAGACAGTTGAATCAGGATCAAAGTCGAATCATATCAATCTGTTTGAGGGGATTAAGATTTTTGACCCTGTCAAATTAGAGGAGAAGGAAGGAAGAAGTACTGAGAAAGATGGTTTTAAGAGGAAGAAGATGAGGAAAGAGGAGGTAGCATCATCGGCTAAGGTTGTGATGCCAGAGGATGAGAAGTATAGGTTGGGTTATGGTGTTGCAGGGAAAGGAGTTAAGTTGCCATGGTACCTTGAAAAGCGGAGCAATCATGATGAGAATCATGTAAGTAATGAGGATGATGAGTCAACAAAAATGCGGGAGGAAGGAAAAAATGGTGGGAAGAAGACGCTGCAGGAGTTAAGGGAAGAACGGTTGAACAGGGAGAAAATGGAGAAGGAGAGGGAACGAGCATTGATTATGGAGAAGAGTCGGAGAGATAGGTCGTTTTCAAAGAGTAGTGGGTTTACCCGGAGGTGAACTTATGAAATTGTAGTTGCTTTCATTTTGTATATTGCTGTTTTTAGACTTGTTAGAATTTTGTTGGGCTATATGTTTGGTCCTTTTCTACACTTTTTGAGCAACACTTGGTGGGTGCACGTGTTTCTGTTTGAGGCCCTGTAAGAGGTAATGCTCTGATTCATTGAATTAACAGGTTCATTGAATTAACAAAATCATTAAGTGTCTTGTGGATAACACTAATCAAGTATTTGACTGACTTTACCTAGTTTATAACTAGCAGCCTTGATGACAAGATGGTCTTATAGTTCATCATAGGTACTTGATGTTGGCTTATAGAATGGTTCATTGTAGTTTTAATGAGATCTTTGACTTTTAGCTATGATTCATAATTCCGTTTTGTATCTTCAATGAAATTTATGAGTTATAGAATTGAATGGGAATATAAATTTTTAATGGTATCTGATCGCTACATTTCTTAGAAAATCAAATGTCGTGGAAATTGTTGCATGGCAAAGAGTAATAAAATACAGGACAGGTAATGGAACAGATAAAATAGGTAAATGGAACTGTGAAGGTTCCCCATCATATTCTTCCTGTAATAGGCATTCAGCAAGATATGTGTTTTCAGGGAAAAAGAAATTTATAATTTATCTGTGTTTTAGTGATTTATCTTGCAATTGATTGGTTATTAATCCTTTGGGATCCTGTGGGTTATATACCTGGAAACTTGTATACTTTATTTTTTAAGGTCTTGTTACTTGTGTGTTCAAAAAAAGAATGGTAGGGAAAATGATATTTTGGTTCATCTCTTTAGGCATCCATATAGTTCTGCATGTATATATTTACTGTAGTTCAATGCTGTATGAGTTGTCAGTAGGAGGTCAAGGTGATGCTGTACAAGCAACTGTCTCAATGGGTAGGAAATTGGCACATGGAGCATTCACATGTTTTGGTTCATCTCTTTAGGTTTCTTTATAGATCTACATGTATGTATTTACTATAGTGCAATTTTTCTTTTAACCATAAAGATTTGGAAACTTCTTGCACTTCACTTGCACTTGCACTTGGTTGTCTCTCAGATTTGCTCTGATGAAGCGTCGTTTATGGTCGGTAGCTTCCTTTTAGATTGTTGATTGCATAGTCTGTTCTCTATTTCCATTAGAATCTTAGAATGTATAACATGGTTGTTTTAGTTAAGATGTGTTCATTTTGCTAAAAGATGACAGCAATTGGGATTTCAGTTGCTAACCATACCGATTGTATTTACGCATGTCTACTGAGAGGAAAACTTTTTAGAGGAGTTTCTTTATTATTATCTTGTACTGCTTGATACGTTCCAATTACTTCTACATGCCATGTGTACACTTCTTTATCTATGTGTGTATATAAAAAATCTGTTCTGTCTTTGTTATCTGGAAATGGCTTTTTCCGGAATTGATCACTTCACTTCTGTCATTCTTGTAATTTTAGGATTGAAAACCTTAATGGGTTAACTCCGCATTTTTTATGCTTATGAAATGGTTTAATATGCTTGTGCTTCATGGTGGTTTAGCTCAATATGAACTAACTATTTGACCTTATATGTTGATTTGCTTGTGTATTTATGACATTAGGCGAAGTATGGGGTTAAGGTTCTCATGAACGTCTTAATTTTTTTTCAAATAGACTGAAACAGTTATTGGGCTTCTGCCAAAAGCACGGCCTGCAGCAGCCTTGTTCAAAGCTGCGCTGTGCCAGCCTGCTAGCCCAAGTGTATAGTTGGGCTTTCTTCTAATAGGCCAGCTGTTAGGTATTTTTATCAATAAAATAATGCTAGAAATCAATAAAATAATGTTTGAAATCCTCATATTTGCACTAATGAAAATATCAATGTATTATTCCTAATTTGTAACTTAACATACTTTTTTTTTTATACATGGATATTTACAATCAAAAAATTCATCGGGACTATTCTTAATACTTTTAATATGACACTGCTTGAATTTCTACCTCAAATAATACTAAAGGAATATTTATTTCATCCCTATTAATGAGGAGGTATTCTTATCCTTACCTAATGTAATTGGGAGGTACCCTTACATCTTACTAAATGGATATTTTATTCCATCTCTACTAATGGGGAGACTTTTTTACCCCTACCCATTTTAATTGGGAGGTTGGGATGAGAATCGTTGGGATTCAAACCTATACATTTTGAGTGCATTGGCTTTCTTCAGAGTGAAACTTTAAGATAAAACTTAGAATGTCTAACAATACTCTTAACTTTATAGCCATGCAAAACCGAAATGCCAAACAAACACAAACAATTAGCAAAAAAGAAAAAAACAAGAACATGGATTAATAATGGAGTGGCATTACATAGATCAAAACCTAATTTTTTCCAAATACTATGTGTTAGGAGACAAATGCTTTCCAATAAGGTCTAAGCAAACTTAATGGCATGTTTGGTTTGAAGGAATTTAAGGATTCTTTATTTTCTCTCCCTCTATCTCCTTTTTAGTTCTCTCATTTCCTCTCATTTATTCCAACCAAATATGGGCTTAAAATTTCATCAACCAAACTTTTCCCCACACATTTAGGTAGTATTTAATTCTCAATTGGAATGACAATCACAAGTAATATGAATCTTAGGATTGAGAGTGTGAACAAAAGTAAGTTGTTTATTTACATTAGAATGAGAGTATGAAGTAAAAATCATAATCTTATTTATGTGTTTACTTTGTCTTTAATTGAGAGTAAATTATTTTAAATTATAATTTTACCCTCATCTAAAGAATTGTAGTTTTTAAATAGAAAGTGGATAACAAAATATAGTTGTAAAATAAAATATTTATTTTATTATTAATTTTAGTTATATAAATTAATAATAATTATTAATGTTCTTAATTATCTTAATCACAATTTATTTATTAATTTTAATTTAGTTACGTAAATTAAAAATTATTGATAAGAGCAACACAAATGAAACATTATTATTAATAATATAATATAAAATTAATTTTTTCTTAGAATAAACTATTTATTATTATTATTGTTACTACTATTGTTAATTAAATATAATACTATTAAGATTAAACAAATATAATAATATTATATTTAAATAAGTTTAATATTACTATTTTCAATACATATGATATTATTAAATATAATATGATATGATATTATTATCTTTAAATAATTGTGACATTATTTTATTGTAATAAATATAATTATATTATATTTGATAAAGAAAATATAAAAAAGGAAGAGGTGGGAGTGGAAACCTCATCCGTCACTCTAAAAATGAGTGGGACCCATAAAGTGAGACTCTTACTCTTCTCTTTAAATGAGTAAGTAAATGATAGAGTGAAAGGAATCCATAGTCTCCACTTCCACTCCAACAAATAAACATCACATTATAGTGTTGCGACGCTCATTAGGTTTTGAAAGCCACAAGCGTGAAAAAGACTAAGATAAAAAAAAATGTCATTACATTTAATAATTGTTGGCTAAAAATCATTTTGTGGTGGATATATTTGAATCTCAATTTTCATATAAGATATAGAAATACCATAATTTAAAATTTGTACCTTTGCTTTTTCATTATAGTAATCTATTCTCTCAAGTCACAATCTATCACCACTAAATACTAATCTCGTTAGATCACAATTCATCACTAATAATCTTTAAGATTATGACTCAAGTTTTGATCTGTACTTGGAACTACTAATAAATTGTTTTTTTCTTAAAGTTAGAGAGAAAAATTTTCTTTTTTTCTCTTTTATATATTGTGGTTCCCTCCCCTTTTTGTGAAAAAGTAAGCATTTTTATATATTTTAGTGGAAACACTAGGCTCATTATTTTATCTCTTTTTAATTTTGTTAAATAAAAAATATTTGATTTAAATTGAAAGATAAAATAAAGTCAAAAGTGGTTTATTACTTATGCTTGTTATAGAGGTCTGCTTTATAAAATAATATAAGACCCCTTATACTCAAGGATACTGAATAAAGCATCCTACCAAATAATATATGTTGGACTTGTTTGAGATTGCTTTTGGGAGGCTTAAAAATTATTTTGAAAATCTAAAAGTTAATTTTAGTGTTTGGTAAAAAAAAAAATCAAAATCATTTTTGTCAAAATCAGTCTCGCCTACAGCTAATTTTAAAAAGTAGGGAAGGAATACATTTTAGATTCTAATTTTGAAAATCAATTTTATCCTTTAATACAATTCCATAAATATCCTTAAAATTATTACCTAAACTCAAAATTATCCTTATTCAAATTGGAAACAAAATTAATATTTTAATAAATTTCTATTATAATTCATCAATATAAATATATTAATATCAATTTGTTGGTCGAATTATTATTAAATTTGTTTCAATATATTATAAATTTAATTATCAATTTTTTAAGATAAAAATAAAAAATTAGTATATTAAAAATTTTATTTTTAGTAAAAAATATTATAATACACAATTGAAAATATTTTATATACATGTTTTTATATGTATTAGTAAATTTTATTCTACATTATGTATATTTTAGTTATTTATTTTCTCTCATCAGTTTAACAATCAAATTTACCAAACTTTCATAACTGCTTTCAAAACTCATATTACTTCTGAAAATAAAATTTACCAAACACTTAACTGATTCTCTTCACATTTGATTATTTCTATTTCTGCAGCACAACTAACATCAATTATTTTAGAAGTTATAACATTCCCAAACTGGCTCACAGGCTTTTGACCTAAATATGTAGTTATATTACTTATCATTTTAGTAGTAGTGCAGTCAATTAAGTGAGCTAACGCGAGAATTATTTGGGTATATACAATAGTAGTTACAATAATTAGGTCTATAATTACACTAGACCAAATATCTAATTACAAATCTACTTGACTAAACGATTGGAACTGGCTTCTATAATTATATGTTGTATAGGATAGCGTTCTCAAATAATAATTCAACCCATACCCCCATTGATTTTTTTACTAAACAATCATTTGTACCACATTGTGTAATGTTGAGTGCAAATATATGTTGTGCTCATTGGTAATTTAGATGAAATAATAATCGTAATAATGAAACTATAATTAACTCAAGATTGAGATTATAATAAAATAAATGTCTATGAAATTTAATAAGTCTTATAGTTATTTTAAGGTTAATTTGATCTCATTTGGGATTCCATTTAGTGGAGTCAAACTACAACAATAAAACTGATCAATGAATTCATACATGATTAAGACACGTCATTCAATAAATTTACTACATCTTAAATATACATAGAGCGCCTAACTTTATTTATCAACTGCAACTCAATTTAATTAATCATATAATAACTTGTATTATGTCTTCTGTAAATTTATGTGGTGATCACATAAATACATATAATATGATTAAATGAACCTTATTCAAAATATTTATGTATTAAGATGTCTAAAAAATGTCTCAACTATTTTATTAATCAGGAAATATATTTGCTACAAATAAATAAAAAATATATTTTAAAGAGCATATATCAATTAGAAAAATTCTTGAAATATATATGGAAAAGTCCCTTCTTTTTTTAAATAAAAATAAAAATTATAATGGAGAGGACAATAATACCACACTCTTTTACCATAAATATTGATTGGCATATGATGAAAAAGGTATTACCATAAATATTGATTGACTTATGATAAAATAATAGCATTTAATGTACTCATTGCTTTAGTATTGGATAATAATATTCAATACAATCAAAAGTAATAAATTTTTGAGACAACATAGTAGCAATTAATTAAATTACCATAAATTAATTTGTAAATAATAATTTATATCGTTCTTTCTGAAAAAGAAAAAAGTAAAATGAAATTGTTCTTATTAAGATTTAGGAGTCAACACTCCAACTAAGAATGAAGAGGTCTCTTAATTAGTATTGGATTTAATATAATGATAAATAGTTAAGAAGTTTTGAAGTCAAGGGGTTGATTGTTTTTTTACTGAAGTCTAAATTTTAATTATTTTTCGACATTTAAAATTTTTAGTTTGTTTGTATTCCATGACTTATGTCTGATTATAAGATGTTTTGGGCTGAATAAAAAGGGTTAAATATTTTGACTTTTATATAAATGGCAAATATCTAAAAAGAACTTTAATATCTCTCTTATTATTACCCCTATTAAATACAATTATTTTCTACTATATAAATTTTTTTTTGTTATTTTTTTATCCATTTTCTTTGCTCTTTGCATATTCAACTATCAGTTTATTTGTTATGAATGATAATTTTAAATATAATAGAATTTTAGGCGAGTGTCTTATAATAGGTCCATCTCTCCTCATATTTATAATTACTATTTCTCTAACTTTTGAATATCAGTTAATACATTAATTTTAGTTCAAATGATGAAACAATTCTTGGTTGGCTTACATAATTAACAAGAAAAAATATCATATAATATATTAAAAATAATATTACAAGCATCATGTATTAATGTCAAAAATACATGTATTAGATTTTTTTATTTATTTTTCATGCCTTATTAAGGTACACATTATCAAATTTTTTATCAATCAAATAATTTATTTATATGTGTTTAACAAATGAATTGTTAACATTCACGAAGTTATATATCTCAAAATATCATAATTGTATTTTAAAAAAAGAAAAAAACAACTTAACAATTATATTCAAATATTGAAAAAAATGTCATTTAGATATATGCATTCAATCTATTCAGACTTTAGTCAAATTGAAACGTATTTATATTTTAGACTAAAAAACAAACACTCTTAAGTCACAATAGGTCCAACTAATTAAATTATCCTAAATTTGTAAATATAATATACTTCTTTTTTATATATCAAGAAGTAATGACTCAGCTAAGAACCAAAAGGATGCACTTAGCATTATTGGATTTAATATAATCTATAGCTAAGAAGTATTAAAATTTTAAGTCAAAATAGTTCTACCTAATAAAATTTTTTAGTATATACCACCACGTCAAAACCGCACCTCCATTCAATTGGATGTTATATATCAAATATACATAATTCAGTTATTGTACATTTCTGATAATTTTAAATTTAATGATAAATGTATATTTGGTAGCAGCAAATTGGAGGATAGAGTGCTAACATGGTTATGTAATTAGTATTCCCAAAGACTCCCCTTCTAACTACGGAGAAAGAGGATCCCTTTAACATTGAATTTAATATACTGAACTGTAAAGAACTATTAAAATTTTAAGTCAAAATAGTCCAACCTAATTAAATTATCCTAAATTCGTAAATACAATATAAATATATAAAGGGATTAGACTAGCTACGAACCAAGCGGGTGCCCTCCTTTGATGCATAATACTTGAAGCCCTTTGCCTTACATCTATTGATTTCTTTATGGAGGTTCAAATTCTATCCAAGAAATTGATCAAACCCTCAATTATTTCAATTCCAAATCATCCGAAACACATGAAAGTATCATTCATTGATCAGCATGCTCCCCCAGTATACATGCCTTTCATTTTTTACTACCCAACAAATGACAACAATAACAACAAGCCTCAAAATATTGTAACCATAAACTTGTTACAGAAATCATTATCAGAAATACTAACCCTTTATTAACCCCTAGCTGGAAGATATGACAGTGAAAATGCCTTGGTAAATTGCAACGATGAAGGAGTTGAATTTATAGAAGCCAAAGTTGACGGCCAACTCTCTCGTATTCTCAATGGAGAATTTGAGATTGATCTATTAAACAAGTTTCTTCCAAATGGTTATGCTGAATCAGCAACAAGTCCTTTACTAGCAACACAAATCAACATGTTTAACTGCGGTGGATTAGCAATTGGCATTTGCATGTCGCACAGAATAGCTGATCGATTCGCCTTCTCAACATTCATCAACGCATGGGCAAAGTCACTGCCGTTTAGGGTTAAATGAAGTGAGTAGCCCTAGTTTCGAATTGGGTATTTTCTTCCCAGCTGTAAGGGACTTTCCGAACATCGAGGCTCCAGCAGCCCCTTTAAAATCTGGACTGAAGATTGTCACCAAGAGATTTCTATTTGATGGGAAAGCAATAACGAAGCTAAAGGCTGAAGTTGATGATCGCCAAGTCACTCGAGTTCAGATGGTAATAGCATTAATATGGAAGGCTCACATCAGTGCCCTTCGAGCAAAACGTGGCCACTTGAGGGACTTTCTGCTGATGCTTCCAATGAATTTGAGAGGGAAAACTGTTCCACGAGTATCAGAAAATTGCTATGGAAACCTCTACAAATTCACTAACCCAAGGTTTAATGCAGATGAGAGTAAGATGGAGTTGCATAACTTTGTCGATTTGATTGGCAATGCATTTCGAAACCCTAGCTTGGACTCTGCAAAAACTGATGAATTTGGTGATGATGATTTCTTCTCGGCCATGATTGATCCTTATAAAGAATATTGTGAAGAGTTAAATAAAGATGAGGCAGATGTTTGCACGTATACAAGTTGTTGTAGGTTTCCGATTTATGTAGATTTTGGCTGGGGTAAGCCCGCATGGGTGAGTGGCATACGAATGTCCTTTGAAACTGTTATACTGCTGGACAACAAAGAAGTTAACGCGATTGAAGCCTGGGTGAGCTTGGAAGAGGAGAACATGTTTCACTTTCTACGAGATCCGTATATAAGTAGAAACTGCACTTAGGGCTTGGTTGTTATTGATGTGATGTCACTTTTAAATTTTAGTATATTATGAAAAAAAAACTATAATTATGAAGTAAAATTTGATAATGTGTAGCTAATATGATTTTTAAATAATAATTTTTATAAAAATAATAAATATATTGTAGGCTTTTTATCATATACCTGTGGCGTCCAATTAACGTAGCTTTCAAATTGTAGTAGATAATATTTACTAAATACTTTAGTGCTGTACCTTTTAAGTTTTAATTGCTTAACCTCAATACCAAACTAGTTATTAATTTCTAATGGAGATGCCAGTTGAGTTGGGAATTAATTTAAAGTGTATACAAAAGATTAAGGGGTGTTCTAATATGCCTTATGTTGTTCATAATGGATTGGATTGTAACAATAATTTTATTATAAAAAATTATTTAAAAATAATTAATGATTTAAATGCAATTCCCTCGGATTAACATTAAAAAGGATTATTTAATATGAGATATAAGGATTATTTAATAATAACAACAACAACTTTATTTCCTATTAATTAAGCAATATTAATTAATACCCAAAATGTTTGAATTTCTTTGGCAGTCCCAATTGTCTCCATCATATTTCCAATTTTTATATCCTTGTTGTAGAGATTCTTGCACAAAAACACCACTTATTTTATAAAGATCACGACAAAGTTGTGATTAGCCAACCTGCCGCTAATTACAACCGTACCAATGAATAAAAGTCTTAAAATAACTTCTTTTGCCAAACAGTCACAAACTTCTCGAACAAACCTAATTGCACCTTACAAACCTTTATCATTATCTAAAAGTTATAGGAACAATATATAACCATTTTTTACGTCATCAAGAAACCCAAAACTATCATATTATTAGCAACGGTTATGGGCTGAGTCGAAACTAGACTTGGAAAATTCCTAGCCTAGCTTTCTAAATTATTTATAGAGCCCAAGTTTTCAAAAAGCCTAGCCCTATAAATTTGGACAAACTTTTTAAGGGCTAGACTAGTTTAAGGAAACATGGTCTTGAGCCTTAGCCTAGGCTTGGGCTTGGGCTTGCAATCTAGCTCATTTACCATACTTAAGAGAGGTTTTTTCGTAAAGAGGCTTATGATCTATGTAGGATGCTTAAAGTTTAAAAACTATAGTCTTCTCATGGAAGAAGGACTCTCACTAAAAGTGAAAGATCATATTAATGAGTTTGACAACATAATTTTAAATTTCAAAACATTGATATTAATGTGGAATATGAGAAGCAATCATCATTTTAAGTGCTTTGACTTACTCTTATGAAAGTTTTATTGAGTAGTCCTCTTAAGTTCTTTTACCTAACTCTCATGAAAGTTTTGTTAATATTCTATTGAATGATAAAGATACACTTACATTGAAATAAGGAAAATATGAGTTTTTTTAGAAGAGGCCAAAGATTTACTACGTAAGGAAAGTACCCATCGAAACTCGTGGAAACAATGTTTTATTATTATATAATTAATCCAAAGTGAAAATGATATGCTTTCTATACAAACTAAGGTCAGTCTCACAAAAGATTATTTCTAATTAAGTTATTAACACAAAACATACAAAATTGTCCATATATAATAATGACACACTAATAAACACTCACACAAATTTTGGGGGATCGGAAGTTGATTTACTATGTAAACTAAGATAAAGTAATTTGGCAAGAAAATCTGAAAATGCAAAAAACAGGCTTTAAAGGTTTAAAGTGTTATGAGAAATATGGTCAAAGAATCATCCTCCACCAATAAACATTCAATTTAGTCAATTATCAGAATTATCATTTACTTTCACTTAAAAATGAAAACCTTAACATAATTACATGCTCAATTGTCTTAATCTTTTTTTACTTTTCTGTTAAGAAAAACAAGGTTTTACTTAACCTCTTTCAATGAAATAACAAAGAACAAGCTCTCTAGATTCAATTTAATGAAATATAAAAAAAAAGATATAGGTTTAATTAAGAGACAAATAGAATCATTTTATTTATCTTGAATTATATTTAACATGCTTAAATGAGAATATCCCATAATCATTAATCACATTTGCCACTTTTGCTTAGTTCTTTGAAAATTACAGGTCAAAACTAAAGTAGCATTTAAGCCACAATCAAATCCATCTAGTT
Organism: Citrus trifoliata; assembly: GCA_018350135.1. Lineage (NCBI taxonomy): Eukaryota > Viridiplantae > Streptophyta > Magnoliopsida > Sapindales > Rutaceae > Citrus > Citrus trifoliata. The sequence continues at coordinate 151,719 of VKKW01000251.1, read as the reverse complement.
GTACACCTAAGTAAACAAGATAGCGATTCTTGACATTAAATTAGCGAAACGTAAACATTTTAGAGAAAGATAAAGATAATTTGATTAGCCTTACTAATTTGTTGAAGTGCAGCAATACTAGCCTTAAAGGTAGGTTTATGAGAATGGTGATGGTTTATACTTGAAAGTATGGTATAAGTTTTCGTACTAATACGACCAAAGCTAAAACAAGTTTTCATAATCAAGGTAACTTTCTATAGCATCACCCATGGCCTTGCTTGTGTAGTAAATAGGGTACTGGGCACTGTCCTTTTTTTCTTACATCAGCAAGAAACTATTGGATGTCTTAGAAACTACCAAGTAAAGAAGTAGTACATTCCTAGGTTTGGGTTTTACTAGTAGGGTAGAGTTGTTGAGGTAGCTTTTCAACTCTTGGAATGCGTCTTCGCACTCAAGGGTCTACTTTATTTTTGCCCGCTTTTGAGAGCTTTGAAGAAAGGTTGGCATTTGTTGGTGGCTGGGGAGATGAAATAGCTAATAGTGGCTATCTTTCTTAGGAGGCTTTGAATTTTTTTGATGTCGCATGGGGAGTACATTTCTAGGATGGCCTTAATTTTATCAAAATTTGGCTCAATGCTACGTTGCTGCACCACAAAGGCATATGCTTAGTAATCATATCATTAATGTATACCTTCATAGTCTTTTCCAACTGCTCCTTGAATAACATGTTGAATTTGGTGAGGTTGTCTTTTAGGGGTTGCTCTTGACGCTTTGAGGATGTGTTGTCATCGACAATAGTTGGTGTTCATTTGTTCTGCGAATGCAATATGGAATGTCGTTTTGGCTGCATTTGAGTTATATCCCCAATCTATTTTTTGACAACCTTTGATTGAGATGATCGCATTAAGGTGGGGCCCTTCATATCTAGGTAGCTAGGTAGTGCATAAAGACAGTCAGATACGGACAACCAATGATAGAGTTATATGCGTTTTTCTTGTGGACAATTAAAAAATCAACAAGATGAATGATATAGTGATAACATTTATTACAATTACTAGTAAGCATAAGATCTATTTAGACAACACCATTTTGCTTGTAAATCTTATAAGTGGGGTCACCTATAGGTGCATTTTCATAGATTTGATATCCATTCTGCGTAAGGCATTGGCAAAGATAATATCCATCAAGCTTCCAGTATTGACCATTATTCTTGCCACATTATGAAAAGCGATATTCAGTGTGACCACAAGGGCATCATCATGGGGATAAATTATTCTCTCGACAACATCATTAGAGAAGATGATCGACATTGAATGTTGGACTTGACAATTGGGAGCCTTGTGGTTGAGGTTGACTTCATAGCTATCAACTACCATTTTAATGGTATGTTTAGCATAGCTTTTGATTATTTAATTTGATGTGCCTACTAGAGTGAGTATCCCTACAATACTGTTAAATCTTGGCTTCAGAGGTTAGTGGTTCTGTTGGTCGATCTCCATGGGAGTAGACGTATTGGAGGCCTTATTTTTGTTGCACTTGCACATTTTATCTTGGTTTTTTCGAATATCAGTAATAAATTCTAGGAGTTTACTGTTGATGGTAAAGGTTTCAATATCCTCCATGAGTGAAAGTATTCGATAGTAATGTGATCGTAATCATAGTGAAACTCATAACGTTTGTCACTTTGCCTTTATCTTTTGTTCTTATTCATAAGAGTGGGGTTGTTGAGCAACTTCTTTTGTTTAAACTGAAAACAAATTTGCTCTTACATGGTATTGAGCTCATCATAATGGGGAAAAAGAGAAATTAAGAGGGCACATTTATTTCGAGGCGGTCAAGCAATTGGGGGTAATCCCCTTAGTTTGGGTTAGCTTCATGCTGGTGATAGAAAAAGAATGTAATATGGCCCATTTCGACGATGAGAAGATGGGGAGTGTAGTTAGGTTTTCGTCTCTTTGAAAACTTAGCCCATGACGGTTCGGTCATTCTGAGCCTTTTGATTTTGTAGCATTATTTGATGTTAATGAGCTCAAGAGCCTGATAGTGAGCTACTGTTGATGAATTTTTGTTGAGTGTTAGAAAATGTATATTTATAAAGGAGAAAATCGTCATTTTACATTTCAAATCTTACTAACAATCCTTACTTTTACGTATTTAAGCTTATTGTAATTTAATTATGTGTGTTTTATTTTAATTAAGTATTTTATGTATTTTAGGGGCATCATAGTCATTTCACAATGAATGAGAGATCAGACGGAAAAACGGACATCACTTTTAAACTCAGGATGGTCGAAAACCTTAAGAGAAGTATAAAAGAAAAAATGTCATTGTTCACATGTACGGTATTGTCCATGTTACTGTTCACGATACTGTTCACATATACGGAACGATGACGTGACATTGACCGATGATGTGGCATTGACTGATGAGGTGTCACGATTCTATTGGACTGAAATTCTTATGTACTGTTCACTGATGACGTGGCGCAATCCTGAGCGTCCAAATCCGATGGCCATGATTTACTCAATGTATCTATAAAAAGGGGGCCTCCCCCCAAATTTGGCATCTCTGAATCCGTTTTTGGGCTCCATTTTCTATAATTCCTTATCCATCTTGTATTTTTTACGTATTTTATTAAATTATTATTTTACCCCTAGTTTAATTATGAGTAGCTAATTTTTTTTCAAGTTTGGGTTGAAGATGAAGTCTCAACATGTGTCATGAGCTTTATTTGGTAAATTTATTTTCTCTTCCCCTCTAGTTTTTGTGTATGTTTTGACTTCTCGTCGACAAATAATAATAATCTTGTCTAAATATTGCCCTGGTTTCATCGGTCCCTAGTACAAGATTATTATTATTTGGCATGATAAGCCCTTCGCACCATATTGATTAGAGTGTGGTTCATGAGGTGTGGATTCCCCCCTCATGATTTAATTGGCATTAATAATGATTATTTATCCCATGGTGCATATTGATATGGATCCAGATATTTAAGTACGTCATTTCAATATATTTATCTTCAATTTATTCTCGCTATTTCAATTCCAATTTTAGGATAATCTAAGTCACTTTCACTACAAATCCAACCACCCTCATACAAAATTAATTCTACATATAATTAGAATTCACCTCCTCGTGGGATCGACACTCGTCACCATTAATTTATTTTATAATAGATTTGTGCACTTGCGAGTTCAATAAAATTTGCACAATAAGTTTTTGGCGCCGTTGCTGGGGAGGTAAGTTATTTTAATTCGTAGAATTAATTTTTGTGAATAATTTCTTTTAATTGTTTTCTTGTATTTTTTTATAAAAAAAGTAAATCTACATTTAGAAGTAATAATTTCTTTTCTTTCTCTATTCTTTACAATTCTACAATTTATTTTTAAGTTATTTTTCTTTGTAATTTTTGTTTATCTTATTAAATTAATTTTTAGTTAATTTATTTCATGAATTTTTGTTAGTGTGTTTTATAGAAAGGTTTTAACAGCGTAATAAGGCTAGTAACATAATTTCTCCTTCTTCTTTATCTTGATTTGTTTTGTTCCTATTTATTTTGTGTTCTTTGCATGTATGATCGAAGGTCACTATTACCTAATCTTGAGCCTATAGACCTTGAATTAGAAAAAATATTGCGCACACACAAACATGTTAAAAATAAAATGGATTTGCAACAACAAGCACCACCACAGGAGAGGCCATTTAAGGACTACTTCAGTTCTTTAGATAATTTAAGCACATCATGTATAAGATACCCAAATGTAGCTGGTAGGAGTTTTGAACTAAAACATAGTGTGCTAAATTGTCTCCCAATATTTTATGGCTTAGAAAATGAGGACCCATATAATCATCTGAATGATTTTCATGTTGTTTGTCAAACTTTTAAATATGAGAATTTTTCAGACGGTGATGTTAAACTTAGATTATTCTCATTTTCTTTAAAGGATAGAGCTCGTTAATGGTTAAATACTTTGTTTGCTAATAGCATTACATTATGGGAACAAATGGTAACTAAATTTTTGAATAAATTTTTCCAGTGCATAAAATCAATACTATTCGCAGGAAAATTTCGGAGTTTACCCAGAGAGAAGACGAGCAGTTTTTGGAAATATGAGAGCGATTCAATGAGCTACTCTTGAAGTGTCCACATCATGGGTATGAGAAATGACACCAATGCCAATACGTTTTGGAGGAATTATTACCGAATGTGCAAGAATGACTAATAGAAACAAGTGGAGGAGAGCTAATGTCAAAAAGTGCATCAGAGATTTGGGAATTCTTCTAACGACAAGCGGATAATTCCCAACAACGGAGTCGATCACTCAGGAACACTAAAAGAATTAAGAGAGTAAATGAGGTTCGCATTGGCGAGTCAAATTCAGAAATCAAAGAAGTCAAAGAAATGGTTAAAGGTCTTTATCGACAAATAGCATTGTTAACGACTGCTAAATCAACAGAACCACATGACCATAACTCATACTTAGATCAAGCCAATGCCATAGGTATAATGAGAAAACCATTAATTTACAACCCATACTCCAACACATATAACCTTGGATGGAGAGACCACCCAAATTTTTTATGGTCTCAAGGATTCTAACAGAATAGACCAGCAACTCCAGCTCCACCAATGCAACCAATTCCTTAAGCCTCTCAGCCACCATTTAGACCATACAATCAGAACTAAAACTACTCTCAACCCATGAGAGGATGCATTCCATAATTTCAATAATGTTACTCACTCTACGATTGAGCAACAAAACCGCACCATTGATGAACTACAAAATGAGATGAGAGCAGGCTTCAACTCACAAGCCCAATCAATTTCAAGCCTCGAGAAGATGGTGGGACAACTTGCTTCTTCAGTTCAGACCTAGGCAATGACTGTTGAGAAATGCAAGTTTCCAAGTTAACCAGTGCTTAATCCTAAAGGAGTACAAGAAGCAAATACCAGTTCACCACAGCAGCATGAAGAGGTCAAAGCAGTCATGACCTTGTGAAAAAGAAAGGAAGTCGACAACAAAGTGGAGATGCCGGTAACAAAAGAAAATCAAATTGTACCTGTGAATGCTGAGGACTCATCACCAGAGGAGAAAGAAGAAACCAACCCATGAGAATATGCTCGCAAAACTCCATTTTCTCAGAGGTTAGCTAAAGGAAATAAAGGAAAATCTACATGTGAGATTCTTGAAATCTTCAAACAGATAAGTATTAACATCCCTTTACTTAAATACTATTAAACAAGTTCCATCTTATGCCAAGTTTTTTTAAAGATCTTTTTACTAAAAAGATAAATATTCATGTTCAAAAGAAGACATTTTTAACAGAAAACGTTAGTTCTATACTCCAACACAAAATTCCTCTAAAATGCAAAGACTCAGACTCCCCCTTGGAGGTAAATTTTGAATTAAAGTCTGGTCTTATTCATTTATTACTCAAGTTTCATGGTTTTGCAGGTGAAGATCCTCATAAACATCTTAAGGAGTTTCATGTTGTGTGTTCAAGTATGAGACCACAAGGCGTGACTGAAGAGTAGATTAAGCTGCGTGCTTTTCCGTTCTCTATAGATGTGCTAGCTAAAGATTAGTTGTACTACTTGCCTCCTGGATCAATTACAACGTGGAATGATTTGAAGAAGCAGTTCCTCGAGAAGTACTTTCCTGCTTCAAGAGCTGCTAACATCAGAAAAGACATTTGTGGGATCAGACAACTTCCTGGTGAGACTTTGTATGAGTATTGGGAGCGATTTAAACAATTGTGTTCCAGCTGTCCTCAGCATTAGATTTCTGATCAACTTCTTATTCAATATTTTTACGAAGAACTATCATTGATGGATAGGAGTATGATAGATGCTGCTAGTGGAGGTGTGTTGGTGAACAAGACCCCTGCTCAAGCAAGGGAGTTGATATCAAATATGACTGCCAATGCACAATAATTTGGCAACAGACAAGATCCCATTTCAAGGAAGGTGAATGAGGTAAATATTTCTTTTGTTGAACAACGTTTAGATAAACTTACTTCTCTTGTAGAAAAGTTTGTTGTAGGTAATGTGCAACATGTGAAGATTTGTGGCATTGTTCCAATATAGGTCATTCAACTGATATGTGTCCTACACTTCAAGAAGAACCCGTTGAACAAGCCAATGCAGTTGGAGGATTTCCAGGCATGTCTCAGAGGAGGTATGATCCTTATGCACAAACATACAATCCGGGATGGAATGATCATCCCAACTTCAGCTATGGAGTTAGACCGTCAGGATTCCCACAACAGTATCCACCAAGACAACCAGCATCTCCACAGTCAAACTCCAAGTCAGGTATATCTCTTGAAGAAATTGTTAAATCGCTTGCGACTAACACTCAACAATTTCAGCAGGCAACTACAGCAAGCATTCAGAACTTAGAGAACCAAATGAGTCAATTGGCGACTACAGTGAGCCGTCTGGAGTCTCAAGTATTAGGAAAATTGCCTTCACAATCTGAGGTGAATCCAAAGCAAAACGTTAGTGCTGTCATCCTTAGAAGTGGGAAGGAGTTGCAAGAGCCTAGTAAGAAAGTGACAAAGCATGTAGAAGATAAGCTTGAGAAAAATGAATTTATGCCTAAATCTCAAGATGTGCAACCCACCAGAGTGAAACCCCTACCTATTGTGATACCTCCTCCTTTTCCAAGCCGGTTTGCAAAATCCAAGAAGGAGGAGCAAGAGAAAGACATCCTTGAGACATTTCGCAAGGTTGAGGTAAATATTCCTTTATTAGATGCTATAAAACAAATACCTCGATACGCTAAAGTTCTTAAAGAACTGTGCACCTCTAAGAGAAAATTAAGAGGAGATGAAAAAGTTCACATGGGGGAGAATGTTTCAGCAGTTCTTCAAAAGAAACTACCTCCTAAGTGCAAGCATCCAGGTATATTTACTATCCCTTGCAAAATTGGTAATGTTAGGTTGAAAAGGCTATGTTAGATCTAGGAGCTTCTATTCATGTCATGCCTCGTTCCATTTAATCATCTTTGAATGTTGGTCTATTAAAAGAAACTGGCATGATAATTCAACTAGCTGATAGGTCTAATGCATATCCTGATGGGGTATGCACAAAAGGGACTCTCACTATGGAATTTGATGGAGATGTTATAGAATTCAATATAAATGATGCCATGAAATATCCTAGTGAGGAACATTCGGTATTTTCTGTGGATGTTATTAACCCTATAGTGCAGGAAGTTTTTTACAAGGAAAAAACGAAGATATTTCATGATAGAATGATTTTGAGAAAGGAGTTCTCTGTTGGTCAAAAAGTTCTTCTTTTTCATTCTAAGCTTAAACTTTTTCCGGGTAAATTACGTTCTTACTGGGTCGGACCTTTTATTGTTACTAATATTTTTCCTCATGGTGTAGTTGAGATTTAGAGTCCGACCTCTATGACAAAGTTTTTAAGGTTAATGGTCATCGCTTAAAACATTTTTATGAAGGTTTTTCAGTGAATATTGTGGAGGATGTGGCTCTCAAGAGTCCCAATTATGGAGATTGATACATAAATGTGTCTAGCCAAAGACATAAAATAAAGGCGCTTTTTGGGAGGCAACCCAAATGATTTATTTATTTTGGTTTTTTTGTTATATCTTCTTTTAATTTTGATTCAGATTTTTTTGTAAATAATGTGTGCTTATTTTGGCCAGAAGAAAATTTTTGATAAAACGTGCCCACGTCTTAACTAATAAGTACTTCTGTGATTTTTAAAGTAAAATGATTTTAAGGCGTGCCCACGTGCTTATTAAAAATGTACTTCTGAAAGTTTTAGTGTCTCAAGTGATTCATCACTAAAAAAAAAATTCGTTTTCTTTCCCAGCAACCAGCCGCTCCAGCCTTCACTAGAGCAGTAGCTGCATTCACCAAGCAGTCGTGCACGCCCAACAACCCACGCATCTCAGCATCTCTCACAGCAGCAGCCCGTGCGCAACTATCCCACCATTTCCGCCAAGCTCATAGACGTTATGAGGATCAAAGCTCATAATTCAAGGAAGTTTTTGCCTTTAATCATTTATTCTTACGCTTTAATTTTTATGTGAGCTTTGATTATCTTACATTGGGGAAAATGTAAGTTCTTGGTGTGGGGTAAGGATTTTTGCATTATTGATGTCTGGAAGTATTATTTTCACTCTACTCATCCTTAAATGATTTTAGAGTTAGTATGCTTCATATACTATTATTTTTCCTTTCTTTTCTTTCTCACTACTCTTTTCCCATCTATCTTAATTTATTTACATATATTTTTTTCTATCATACTTTTTCATCACTCACATTTTATCTTTCTTTTTTTACTACATACATCTTTCTCGCTTATTATCTTTTTTTACCTTTCCTTTTGTGAGGATTTGAGCCTATGAGCAACCATTTTGCTCTAATATTTTTGTTATGTGAATATCAATTTTAGTTTGTTTATTCTAGAGCTTGCTTTGTTATGCATGTTGAAGCCGCATTACGGGATTTTATGCATTAAAATGATAAGGGCAATCCATTTTTCATTTTTCTATTCCCGCATTTTTTTTTTCTACCCAAAGACCTTTATTTGCTATCTTCGTTTGAGCCTTAACCATTACCCATCTAATTCTCTTCGTCTACTGAACCATTTTTCATCTTTTCGAGCCTCAATTTAAGGAGATTTTTGGACTCATTGTGTGGATATATTTTGTTGCTTTTTCTACCTTGTATTAAAGTTTCTCAATTAGATCAACGAGCATTATGCTTGAATTAAATTGTGCAAGGTTCGTTTCTTTTGTTTGATTAAAAAAAACAACAAAAAAAAAGGAAAAAGACAAAAAAAGAAAAAAAGAAAAATCGAAAAAAAAAGTTTACATTCTTGGTGACTTGAGTAGAAATAAGTATTTTGATATCATAAGTTCATTCAATGAGTTCATTCTTCTCATTTTGATCTCTTTTTCTCTTTCATGGACCTTGCTTTTTCATTTAACCTATTTAACCCCATTACAACCCTTTTAAGACCCTTAGATTTTTGCATTTTATTCATGTTTTGTGGATTGAGATGTGATATATGAGCAAGTTTATGGTAATAGTATTCTTTGATTTGATTTGAGTGAATAAATGACACCCTAAACACTTTGAGTGCATGAGTGAAGTCAATGAGAGGGCTATTAAATCTTGTTGCACTTGAATTTTGAATGGATCTTCTTGGTGGTTGAATGTTCTTATTCTATCTTATGAGATTCTATGCTTTAAAATCTTTGTCTCTCGAATGTTGATCGACTTAATTTCTTGAGGTATACTTCCTTAAAATTATTTTTGGATGAGTTGAGATGAGAATTGAGTAGAGATTTGGGATTAGTCTTGAGTTATATGATTGAGGACAAGTATCATCTTGGTGTGGGGGAATTTGTTAGAGTGCAATTTATGCACTAGTTTTGCGTTGTTTACTTCCCTTAATATCGATGTTTTGCATTTAATAATAGTGATTTACTTGTGTTTTACTTTTGTAGGTGCAATTCTATTGATTAGTGATAAAATTGAGTTACAAGATAATGTTTAAGGATGATTGTTCTCTTGGAGAAATTATGAGCGGCAGAAAAACTTTGTTGATAAGGCGTGAGCGCGTGCTGTCAACTGCGGACTTGCAGTTTTTAGTTTAACGTATTTTGTATTTTTGGCTATTTTTGTAATTACAAATTTAATGTTTCAGATATTAGTATTTTATTTTAAATAGAACTCTAAAATAGAAGAGAGATAGAGAGTATTTAAAGGAGGAATCTATTGTGAAAAAAGGGGGGATTTGGATTGGAGAAAAAGAAAGAAACCCTAGATCTAATTTTTCTCTTCTCTCTATGAAGAACTAAACTTATTTTCTGGTTAAAGGTTAATGAAGCTTTGATTCATCACTACTGTGAGATCTTTCTTATGCTTTAATTGTTTTATTACTTTTTGAGTATTTGTTTATTCTCTGAATTAGTTTCATGATTATGTTTGTTAATTAGGTAATTGGCCACTATTTAATTATCAACTTAATCTATTGTCAATTAAAGAATTCATCGTATGAAGATTTTAATGTTTATGACAAATAACATAGCAGTGAGTTGTGTTATGAGAATAAATAATTTAATTTAAATGAATTATCATATGTGTTGATTAGGATTTGGGTCACTCTGATTTTTCAGGCTGTCAATTGATTAAATCCTATGATCGTATCTAGGGTTGTCTATTGATTAGGGAAATAACCAACGGTCATACCTTGGTTATCGACTAGTTAAGGAGAGATTGGCTATTAAAGGGTCTCAGTAGCTATAACAGGTCTATTCATAAGTAATAATAATCTATATTTGAATCAATGATCAGTAGTTGAATCAAGCTGAGTTAATTCCTTCAACCAGAGCTTTCTTCAATTTGAATTACAACTTTAATTTGCATTCTTGTTATTTTAATTTAATTTTTATTATTGTCAACAAAACCCCTATTTTATGTTTTACGTTTTAAAAGAATTTAAATAATTACTGATCTCTATGGACACGACCCTGCTCAATCACTATACACAATTTATTTAGAGTATGAATTTATTTTTGTTGGCTTCGACAACCATCAATACCTAATAAATGCACAAAAAGAAAGAGAGGAAATAAGAAAAAAAGACAGAATTGAAGAAATACTCATATCTTAATAGGCTTTGAGTGCTTCAGAATCTTATACTTGGCCCCGATGCGCTCAAAGTCTTCGGAGATAGCCTTTCTGCCCCATAAAGATCGAGATTTATTGGATCTAGAAACTAAGGGAGGGGGAGATTTAGGGACACGAGGGGAAGTCTATACTATAGTTCTCTTTCTAAATCAACTAACAGGGGATTTACTTTTAGCTCTCTAAGCAAGAAAGACTACTTGAGAGGTCCTAGGGCTACTCTGGCTTGGTCTCATATCACTGAGAGACTCGAGGCTATGACTGCTACCCTCTAAATTAGCCAAGGAATGCTTTAAACTCTCATTAACCAACATGTGGGAAATAAGTTTCTACGCCAAATAATGGCCCACGTGCGTGTTCTTCTCCCCTAAGACTCGTTACTCAGGTACACGGCAATTACTCTTCGCGATGGAAGCAAATGGGGAGGTGGTTTCCAAACATGGGAAAACTTATGGTTAGCCTAAAAAAAAAAGATAAGTGGGATACCCCTTTCTCAATCAGCCATCAATGAAAAAAGGCTAAACATCTCCAGTTACATTCAGAATTCTTTTAAGAGTTTGTTTCGCCATAAAGAAACTAAGTGGATCTTGTTTGGAGAATAAATAAGAGAATGTCTTATGTCAAGAGGAGAAAAGTAAAAAAAAAAGGAGAAAATAGCTTACCTCGGGTACACTAGGTACGGAGTAATGCCCAAATAAACCATGTTAAAAATAGAAAGGTTAGAAAAAAATGTACAAAATGCTGGCCACGTGAAGTGTCACCATCGCTCAAAAAGAATAATTGATCTTTAGCTGAGAGTGAGGAATCAATTAAGGAATATTTTGTTGAAAAGAGGAGACAGTAAGTTGCCGCACTGTAAAAGGCCAAAAGTTGCTCACCAAAATAGTGGTCCTCAACTGTCATGTCAGTAAATGCAATAACATCCTCTATAAAAATGTGCTGGACCAATCAACAATATCCAATGCGTGTATGTGTAGATAAACCATGAAAATGGCACTCAAGTTGCTCTATGAGAATACTCCTAAAAGCCCAAATGATGATATGGGCAAAAGCATTAAAAAAAAAAATCCTTATAAGACAACAAAACCGCTAATAGAAATGTGCCAGGTGGCATGGTAGCCAAAGACCTTAGGGTGCTCCATATAAAACACTCAAGGTCTATTTTTTTCAATCATAACCAATACACACACAACAAGATTGAGGTTTTCTTCAACCTTCAGCCACCATTATTAAGAGCTTACAAGCACTTAACTCCAAAAAAAAAAAATCACAAACACTAACTTGAGTTTCAGTGTAGTTGCTAGCCACCCTCGGCTCCATCTTGAACCTTCTTTCTCTGTTTTGTAGGTTAAACACAGCCCATCAAGCCAACTCTCTCCTGATTTGAGCCTTTGATGACAGCCAGACATATGACATTCTTTCTCAAGGTTTGTCTAAGGATAAAATGAACAACACATCTCTGTTAAGTGAGTACTCTTTCATCTTAATACAAATTTATTGTGTTTAGTTAGGCAACAATTTGTTCCCTTTTTTCTTCACTCTAAAATCTAGCTAAAACAATGCCATTCAATAAAGGGAAAAGGATACAGAAACCCTTAACGTTTGAATAAGGGACACAAAACCCCCTAATGTTTCAAAAAAGACACTCAAACCCCTATTTGTTAACAGTAAATTATAATTTTATCATTATACCCTTATAACATATTAAAAATAATTGTTCATTATCTAATTTATTTCTATATTATTAATAAAATTACGAATATAACTTCATTACCCAATTTTTCCATTTAATTTTTATCAAATTTTATCTTCAAACTAATAAATTTAATCCATTGCTCAAAAATAAAATTAAATTAAATTGATTATTAATATAATAAAAATAACAATTCTCCATATGTTATTTCTTATATATAAATTAAATTGATAATTTCTTAAAAATAACAATTCTCCATATATAAATTAAATTTATTTTAATTTAATATATGTTATTTTTATATTAAATATATGTTATTTTTATTATATTAGTAATCAATTTAATTTATTTTTATTTTTGAGTAATGGATTAAATTTATTAGTTTGAAAATAAAATTTGATAAAAATTAAATAGAAAAATTGGGTAATGAAGTTATTCTAATTATTATAAATTAAATAATTAGATGATGAGTATAAATTGTTTTTATAATTATTTAAATCTTTAACATTATTTATTTAACAACGTGTCAGTGTGAAATAGACCCCTAGTACCTAATCAAATTTCAAATGTTACTTTCCCCGTTATAGACTGTAAGACTTGATCAGTTGACTTTGAAATGTCAATTGAAACCCTTTTAGCTAGTTTGAGCATAAATTTGGCTTTAATTTCACTACTCACTCCATTTCGGTTTTCTTCCTGATTGTATTATTTTTATTTTCTTTTCCTCCTTTTGACTTGTTCTAATGGTAGTCTTTTCATATAAGTTATCTTTTTCCTTCCTTTCTTGGATACTTCTTTTTTTTTTTAAGGCATTTTATTCAATTAAACTCTTCTTCTCAACTGATCAACCAGGGGCAACAAGTATCTCAAATAACACTTAATTTCATTTCTGTATAATATTATTTGCTTAACCAAGGAATTTTAACAAATTAAATTGAAGAAGCAACATGTGGGATTGCCTTAAAGCTTTGATGACCGTTTCAAGTTATAACTTGCAAGGAACAATTGACACGCTTAGCTTGCATTCCTCATTTTAAAGTGGAGAAATATTTTTGTGAAGTAGGCACACTATTTCAGCATGTTAAGGTGATGAGTCCGATCAATTAAGAATTATTATTTTGGATATTTAGTAAGTCTCGCAAAATGATCTTTATTTATTATTTTAAATTGTGTGAACCCATAATATTATTAAAGCAAAAGATCCCATCAAAAAATCCACTCAGCTACTAACTAATAAATCCTAATTGGTTGGACATATTAACTCTTCATATTTATTTAGGTGGTGGTCTGTCCCATAGAGGACTCCCAAGTAGAAGCAAATGTCCAAAACGACGTCATTTCCTTGGCGTGCTTGCAAACAAATGTATAACTTATATTCCCAGAGTTTGGTCTGTACAAGAATTCCCACACGTAAATTAATAACCTTAAAAATATAGATCAGCAACTTCCATTCTGCAAACCAAATCAAAACACATATAGCATATAAATATTGGCATTCGTTCAGCATACTTACAGAAAAAAAATTTCAGTATGTCAACAAGAAGCAATAAAATGCAAAATTTGCTTCGAATATTTCATCATTACAGGGCTTCTTCCATCAACAATTCCAAAGGCCATATTCCTCGTGTTACAGTAGCTAAGCTTCGACATGGCTACTCCATGCATCAAGGTCTGCATTTGATCAGCAGCAATGGTGAATCATGGAGAAAACAAGATACCCACATGTGATTATTTCTACAAAATATTTTATTTCTGGCTCAATTTCGATTTCTCCAAAAGATATAAATTCGTGTCGATTTTACTTTTATTTTATTTTCAGGGCGAAGAGTGGTATGAACAATAATAATCCACCAGCACCAACTCCCGCTCCTTCAAAGTTTAATTTTTCCCTCTGGTAATCGATTGACATTAATTTTTTTTTAATTTTCTTTTTTAGTTTTTCTTATTATTAATGGAATAAGAACCATCTTAAATCCTTTGATCACATCTGCAGGGCAAAGTGGATTTTGGGCTCTATACTGTCTCTGTTGCTACCTTTCTGGAAGCAGAAATGGGAGAAACTAAAGCAAATAGAAGGTAAAGTTTCACGAAAACATGCATCTGCTTCTGTGCGGGGCATATTTGAGAAGTACATGTTTTAAATTTCTTTTACCATTTCCTTTGATTAGCCTGTTTGATGTAAAATTTAAACATAATTCTTGCTTTTAAGAAACAAGAAATTAAAGGAATATTAGATAAACATTTTTTGGCAACTCTGTTCTCAAAATAATTTGTGAATTGAATTCTAAACTCTAATGTAAAAAAAAAAATTCAAATAATTAACAAATTTTTTTTTCACTTGTGTACACTTCACGCTTGGTACACAATGTTTTACACTGGTTTTATTATGGGAAAAGGGTAAAATCTCGTTTAATCCTTATATTTTGAGATTAGTACTTGTTTAGTCCCTAAATTTTTAAAAATATCTCAAAACATTCCCGAGATTAAATTATTAGCACATTTCCTCTTAATTTTTGTTACTTTAGGCTTAATTTTTACAACATTACCCTCTTACAATAATTTTTTTTTTAGCATTAGTAAAAGGAAAAAATAATTATCAATTTAATCTCAAAAAATAAAATAGAAACAAAATTAATATATGTTACTTTTTTGGAACATACTGCTAAGGAGTTATATATTAATTTTTTTATAATGTCCAAAAAAAAGGTAATTTAATTATTTTTACAATTAAATTTTTTTTGGACACATGTAAGCTTTCACAAAAATTAATATATATATATATATATATATATATATATATATATTATTTTTTTTTGGGTTAAATTGATAATTTAATTTTTTCGTTAATTTTATAAAAAGAAACATTATTATAAGATGGTAATATTGTAAAAGCAAGTCAAAGAAACAAAAAGTAACAACAAGAATGTTAATAATTTAAGAGTATGGATGTTTTGAGGTATTTTAAAAAACATAGGAATTAAATGGACATTAATATTAAAATATAGGGATGGAACGATCTTTTACCCATGAGAAAATGATTCAGTATTGATGTGAATTTTTGTTGAGTAATAAATTAATAATTATTAGATAAGAAAAATAAAAATAAAAAGACAAAACAAATTTTAACCATTGATTTTATAGTCTACTGTGTTTATGGTTTCTCCATTTTAACTTCAGTTGGAATGGTTGTTGACCGATCAATTGTACATATTTTATGTTATAATTATTGTATCAAATAGAAATGTTGCAATTTAGGATCTAGATTTTATTCAAGTCTGTAAAAATTATTAAGTCATATGATTTAATGGTGTAATAATATTATACTATTAAATCATACGATTTAATAGTTTTTCGGACTTCAATAAATCTAGGATTCTGAACTAGATTAATAATATTGAATCAATTGCATTCTCAAAAATTAAAAATGTTAAAAATACACTCATATTTTGAATTTATCCTAATTTTTTAAAATATTTTTCAGATCACAAGTCAAACTTACGCACAATTTTTTTTTTTTTATTATTTTAGTTTTTATAACTATAGGCCTCTCCCAAATTATGAAATTTGCCTGTAATTTATTTAAGTTGTATGTTTTTACAGGGGAGGCAGAAATGGTTATTGAAGAGGTTGAAAAAGCAGCAGAGGTAGTAGAAAAGGTCGCAACCGTGGCAGAGAATGTATCGGCAGAGGTTGCTGAAATACTTCCTGATCACACCAAATTTAAAGATGCGGCTTTGTTTGTCGAAAGGGTTGCTAAAGAAACAGCACATGATGCTCAACTTACTGAAAATTTCATTCATAAGGTACAAATTCTTCACATTTCACTTTATTTTTCAGCTGCATCTGTAACGTATAATGCTTTATTGAAAATGCTCAAGTGCTGACATCTACACTTTATAAAGCACGGACTCATCAATATAGAGGAACTGTACAGTGCTGAAAACAAATTTACGTCATTGAAAAAAAAAATTTTTCATTGATGTAAATAGGTAAATGGGTGTGTCCTCACTTAATACAATATAAACGTCCGCACGTAAACATGACTTTTATATTAGTACAAAATAATATGTAACTTAATTAATACCACTCTTTAAAAAAAAACTAATCTTTGTTCCACTTAAGAAAAGGTAAATTATCCTTTAATCCTTCAGGTTTGGATCAGTATTCAAACAAATATGACGTGTAACACATGAAAAGTAGAACATATATAAATAAGTTGATTTCAACGTATGGAAGCAAGTATATAATTTTTTTAAAAGTACAAAGATTAATTTAGTAATGGGCTCAAATCCTCCTGCCCGCCATAAAATGCAAATGTAAAAAACAATGATTTAATTTGTGAATTAAAAATTATTATTATTATTATTAGTTTTCTTGCTGGTAATTAGTTAGCAAAACCTAGAAAAACAGACAACGTATACTTTTCTTTTCTTTTCTTTTTTATTAGTCATATTTTCACTAGTGTTTGTTTGAATGAACGTAGGTTGATGAAGTGAAGCAAGATATAAAAGACTTGGAGAGACTTGTAGAACCCGTTGTTGATAAATTTGTAGAGGAAGAAACAAAGTGACGAGGAAAAACAATTCTTAATTCCAAAAATTTATTGTTCAAAAAACAAAATGTAAATGTACTCAGAGTGAATAAGAAAATGAAAACAAGCATTGTTTTGAATCAATATTCTATACTTATTTAATTGGAAATTTTTTTGTATATATTGTATATTGTTTTGTATATATTCCAATTGATATGGTAAATTATTGTCACTCTATACTTAATTCAAGTGATAGATAATTATTAAATTTTATCATTTTAATTTAAATAATAAATTTATTAATAACACACCAATTCAAATTTTATTGATAACACACCAATTTAATTATAACAACAAAAAATAATATATAACAAGAAGTAAATTAAAATAATTATTTCTGTGAGCAAAAATGATGTAAATAAATAAAATAATGGAATAGGAAAAAAAAAATTGTCCAAATACAATAACAAATCGATGTTCCACTCAGTGAACTCTATATAACCAAAACGGCAGCGAATAGCCCGAAAGCCAGAGATCCAGAAACAGCAAATCTGTTCAAAACAGCAGAGTTCTCAGATGGAGCAGGAGCATCTGATGGAGGCATAGAGATCGATGATGGAGAATTCGCTGGAGCCGGAGAAGAAGAAAATGGAGGAGGTGACGGGGGAGAGCTGACAGTGACTGGAGGCGGCGCGGCCGCAGGTGGAGTACTCAACGGAGAAGGCGAAGCGGCCGGCGGAGTCTTCAATGGCGATGGCGCTGCTGCTGCTGGAGTCTTCGTTGGAGACGGCGCAGGAGATTGCGCCATTGCGGAAACAGAAAGCAAAGCCATGGCGATCAAGATTGCAAAGCTAGAGTGAGCCATTTTGGTTGATTTAAAACGGCGTCGTAGGCTTTTAAAGTGAAAATATTAACAGAGTAAGAGACTTAAATTGGGAGTAATGGTTTTCAAGGAGAACCGAGAGAGTATTTATAGAGTGGCTCAGTGATTAGACGCGCTTCAAGCGAGAATAAATCGGACGGCTGAGAATCGTTGTGGTATAATGAAGTGTGAACGTGTGACCATGATGATTGGCCAACCAAGACGATAACACGCTTTGGTTGCCTTTAAGTAAAGTCCAAGCTGGTAAAGCACCAACGGACAGTTGTCTGATAGTCTCTGTCGTACACGTGGTTTAAAAGTTGGGAAGGAAGGTGAATCTGAACCGTTGGATTTGTTACGGACTTATGCTTAGCTGTATAACGGTCAAAAAATGGAAGGAGATCTTGGGGCCCGGGGGCGTGTGTGTAAATGGAAATGTATTTTAAACACTCCAACGCGTAAATCACGCAACCCCAGTCAAAAAGGGTAACTGAAATCTTGTTCAAATTATATGTATAGCTTTATTCTTAAAAAATTTAAATTAAATTTTTGTTATCCTAAAAACGAAAATAATATTTTTTTCTGAAATTTTTTATCCCAAAAGATATCGTAAATAATATGATATTCATTAATTAGTTGATAAGATAATATAATTTATTTATTTAGATTTTATAAATAATTACTAATCATTCAATAAATACCACAGTATTTGAAATAAAAAATTAGGGATATCTATAATCACTCAAACTTTAAAAAAGAAAAAAAGAACATATAAGATACTTTATTTGACTGATCTAGAAACTTAGGGCCTGTTTGGGATTGCGGTTAAAATTTAATAAGCTGTTTATTTCATAATTTTTGATAAAATAATGTTTGGTAAATTTTGTAAAAGTATGTAGGAGTTGCTTTTCATAAGTAGCTTATTTAATAAGCTACCATACTTTTTTAAAATTCCTATTATAACCCTAGATTTTAATAAAAAGATAATTATATCTTATTTACCATAAACCCTAATATATAAATCATATCTTTATCATATTTTATGTAACATATTATAAATTTTTTAATTTTTTTAATTGATTTTTTAATGTAATTTTACATATTTAAGCAAAAAGATATGTCTAAACAATTTTATTAAACATATTCTAAAAATAAAAAGTAATTAAAACTTATGTCTATTTTGGTCATTATATAATAAAACAACACTTTCGTAATAAAATTTACCAAACACATACACTCTACTTTTCAAACTCACAGCAACTGCAACTGCACAGTTTATCAAACGTCAAACTAATTTTTTAATCAGCAGCTTATTTTATCTATATAGCACAAGCAGCTTATTTCAACAACCTCCGCAATCTCAAATTGACCCTTAGTCTGATAAGAAAAAATAGTTATTTTCTTTTATTGTTTCATGCAAATTGGTATAGTAAAATAAAATTAAATAAATAATAACAAAAAATTATAAATATTATTGTCTCATCATCTGTTTATTTTCTTTTTTAAAATTTATTTTTTGTTATTAAATTTATAGTATCACTTCAACATGGATAGATGAATTTTTCTAATTGGCAAGTGCACATTTTTCATACATGACATTCAATAGTTTTGAGGAAGGATTGTTATTACTGAAGTACACGCTTAACTCCTTTTTGGGGCAATTTGAAACAAGATCAATTAGGATTTGCCTGTTAAATGTAAAGTCTAAAAAATTATTATTTTAAGATTTTTTAAATTTAATTTTTTTTGTAATTTATATCTAATTTTTAGACATTTACATTTGAATAAAAAAAATAAACTTTTATAACTTTTATATAAATAAAAAATTGTTAGAATGGAAAGTAAATACTATATTTCAAAAGTATCTCTATTCAATGCACTTATTTCATGAATTATAAAATCTAATCCCTCTATAATCATTTTGACATACAAGAACATAAGTGTTAAATAACTACTTTTAAGATGTTTTTTATTTTTAAAAATGAACAAGAAGTCACTTATATTTTAGTATTAAAAATAAAAAATACATGTTATTTATATATTTATATTCAAACTTAAGTTAAATTCAAATCTATTCAAATTTTAGACCCAAAAAAATACTATTTTTAATCTAATATAAACACAAGATAAAGTTGACAAATTTTGATTTACTTAAGATGACAAAATTATCGATCATGTCATGTTCATGCCACTTATCTAGTAATTCTGTTGAATTTAGGTTTAGAATTTAAAATGTATTGAAATCAGGCTACATCACAATTAACCATTCAATTAATCACATCGTATTTCATTTATGATCCAATAATATTTTTCTTTTCTTTGTATATTTGCGATCTTTTAAAATAAAATATGTAATATTTGAACAAAAATTGATTAGATTTTGGTAATTACCGCTAATAGTAATCTAGAAAATAACAACATAACACTTTCTAAATAATATCTCAAGAGATTTGATCCCAAGTGTATCATTTCTCTATTAAACATTTAAATTTTGTAATTTATGAAATACTTCTTTAACTATTCAACCATCTAAGTAATTAATATACATTACTTATGATAGAATATTTTAAAATATTACTTTCAAAATATAGCACCAACAACTTATTATCGTATCATTAAGGATAAAAATTTATAAATATTATTTTCAAATTGTAGCATCACTGTTCAAAATAAATATTGAAAAAATAGAAAATATTTAAGGCCAAAGTGAAAAGAAAAACGGTGCTTTTTTTTTCCCCTCCATGGCTCCATCTGCGATCTAAATGAATTTGTATTTGTATGAAATATGAAAAAATCTTACTATATAAATGTAAATAATAAGTTTGTTTTATACTATCTTGTTCCCCACTTTACCCCCAATTTTGACTCAATTACACAATAGTGCCTGATTTTTTTAAAAATAATAAAAACTATATGTTTCGAAATTTTAATAAATAAGCCCCTAATTAAAAATTATTTTTCTCTCTCTTCTTGTCAATCCCTCTCATACTCCACCTTTCTTTTTTCATTTTTCATTTTTTAAAAAACTTTTTTTAATCTTGTTTGTTCTTCTCTCTTTTTACTTTGACAGATTTTCATAGATAATTTTTTTATTTTTGAATTTTCAAAGATATTAAGAGAGGTCTATATCAAATCAAAAATTAAATTTGATCTACAATTGGATATGTCAATTTGGTCTCTCGTTTAAAAGTTAATTTTATTGTGGTGTTGGTCTCTCAAATGTTCAGCTTAATTTGGCAATTTTTATCACAATCAATAAATTTAATGATCAATTTTGTTAATAACCATAAAAAGTTTTAATTTTCATTATATATAGGGGTCAGGCTACAGTGCAATTGTGGTACCGTGCCACAGTTGCACCAGCCGTTGGATCCACTCAAATGAGTGGGGTCCACTTGAATAAGTGGAAATCCAACGATTGGGTGCAACTGTGGCACGGTACCACAGTTGCACCACAGTTTAATCCTATAGATAGAGGCTCAAGATTCAATTTCTCTCTCTCTCTCCTAAATATGGCAAAATCCTCCATGAGTTTGGGGCCTCATGGGGCTCCACCCCAAATGAAGTAAATTTTGAATAATTTTTGGGAAATGGGGTGGGGAATATGAGAAAAATAATCCCAAATTCTTAATAGGGTGGGGTTTGATTTTGTACTTCCCACCCTACCCACACCCCAATCCCCATTATATATAAATAATTTTTAATTTTTATTTAATAATTTTTAATGATTTCTAAAATAATTTTTTAATGATTGTCTTAATAAAACAAATTGAATCGAGGTTGATTCCTTTAGTAATAAACTTTACCAGATTTGAATTAAGATTGCTTTAGAAATTAAATGCAGTTGCTTTGGAACGCGGTTGGTCAAATTTTAAATTTGAAATGGTATGTAGCGTTGTTATCTGGGGAATCGCTCCAGCTGAGATGTTTTACAGCTGAGTTATTAATAGCGCTTTGGACCAGTAGCCCGCATCCCTGAGTGTCCAGCTTATATACCAAATCAACTTTGCTTTACCGAATAGTTTTTAAATCCTTTATACGCGGTTGACCGATTTTAAAAACTTTACCAAATATAAATTAGGTTCTTTTTAGCAAACCTAGCCACAAACATACATCTAAAGGCCAGGGTGCATACACAGTACCAGATCCGGATCCCGGAAATGGTGCTCTGAAGGAGAATGGAGAAGAGAATTACAACAGAGGGGAGAGATCCGGTCTCTATGCCTCTGAGGAACGTACAATTTTTATGGGAGATCTGATAGAGATCAGTCTCCAATGCATGCGTAAAATTTAAACGTGCATACGGAAATTAAAATTGCTTGAAATGAAAATTGCGGAAAATAAAATTGCGGAAAATTTAAAGTACAGAAATTTAAACGTGCATGCTTTGAATTGCTTTTAAAATAAATTACAATGCTTTAAAATAAAATTAAAATTAAATGCTTACATAGATTGTGTTTTCTTTGTAGAAGAGAAAGGGAAATTAATCTGAAGACAGGAAAATTTTTCCTTTGTCTTCTGATTCCTGATTCCTATTGGCGGAGAGAGAGAGAGAATTTTTAGAGAGAAGGAAGAGAAGGAGTAAGAGAGGAGAGAGAATCTGAAATCTAGAATCTAAGGAGTCTTTAGTCTTCCTTCAGATTATATACATATGACTTTGGACTGTACACTGTAGCGGGATTTTGAGTGCACAGTAATTGTTGGAACCTTGCACTGTAGACTGTAGCGGAATTTTGAGTGCACAGTAATTGCTGGAACCTTGCACTGTAGACTTTGTAGACTGTTGCTTTGTACATACAAAATACATATATATGAAATAACACAATACGGGTGAAGAGACATGTGCGCTCTCACTTGTGTTCAGTGGACCACCCGGAAGAAACAAAATAAATTAAAATTGTTTTTTTTAAGTACAAAATTGTACATACATATAACTAGGCAAAACTTTAATTCTACTTTAATACATCTTTAATGCTTTATAGGAGAGAAAATACCGAAGCAGTCATCTTCATTTTCATCACCAAGAGAGATAAAGGGTTCTTCATCTGCCGAGGTGCTTGAGGAGGAACTTGCAACTGACGTCTCTGATCTTGTGGTGAGAAGCTGTTGCATGACTTTAAAATACTCTTCTTCAGTTTTGGCACTGGCTAAAAGAGATTGGGCTTTGGATTTTTGGGTAAGGAAGGATTTTTGGGTAAGGAAGGTTTGTTGGACTTTGGATTCTTTGATGGTCGGGGGCAGGAAGCCTTTTGAACCGAGCCAATTTTGGACAAGGGTTTCAGTTAACTTGGATTTTTTATCAAATTTTGACCACCATTTTACTTTGAAGGTTCTTTGAATAAGGAGTTGTTTTTCTTGGGTATGAAATCTGAAATTCCACATCCATACCCATGGAAGGAAGAAATTGGTACAGAAACAGAGAAAGGGAGAAAATCTTTTCTCTGAGTCAGTTGGGGTATAATGGGCTTTGAAAAGGTTCAGGCAATGGTTGGCATTTGGAGTTAAGATTTGTGGTGTTGGACCAAAATAATTTCACCATTGTTGGAACCAGTTTGGAAGGCTTTGAACAGTTATTTTTGAGTTAAAGAAAAATAACCATGAATGAGACTTTTTTGGGTTTTGTAAGAAAAATGTGTTGAACCAAGTTTGCTGGTAGTCCCAATAGGAATAAATCAAATATTGTGGTAAACGCATTTGAAAATTTGGAGGGAAAGATCTGAATTTATGGAGTTGGTCACCCCACTGGTTTGGACTCAAAACTTTTAAAATTGTGGCCGTGGATTAGGCCGGCTCTGAATGGGTTTCACTGAGAAAGAAATGTTTGAATTTTACAGACTCAGTGGCTTCTAAAATGCTTTGATAATAAGACTGGGGTTTTGTTAAATCCCATGGTTTGAAAAACCAGCCTTTTGGAAAAACTTTGAAATTGCTCGAAAAGGATCAGTATGGTAAAATCCATCTTCCATAGTTAAAACATTTTAAAAGTGGGTTTTATCAAACCAATCGGAAGTTTTCTTTGAAGGTGTTGGCTGGGAAAGAACAATTTGAGAAGATGAACTTTCACCAGAATGGACAACATTTTGGCTTTGGGAAGAGGGTTTTGTAATTTGAGAAGATGAACTTTCACCAGAATGGACAACATTTTGGCTTTGGGAAGAGGGTTTTGTAATTTCTTTAGAAATTGGTTTTTCTTCTTCAGGGATCTGAGAAAGGGCTTTAGATTTTGAAATGTCTTGCAAGGCAAGCATGAGCTCAGGGGACTTTGTAATGGATTCCATCCACTCTTTGACTTGTTGTTCAGAGGAGATGGATTTGTATTGGGTTCCTTGTTATTCTTCAACCATCTCAATCCAAGATTTAATAGGCATGGCTGAGGATAATAATTTTTCTTTGGAGGGAGTAGACTGGGGTTCTTTGGAGATTTTTTGAGAATCAGTGTCTTTGGCAATGCCTTTACCTTTGTCTTTGCGCTTTGGCGGCATTATCTGTTTTGAAGAAATTCACGAGTTAGAAAATCAGGAACAGAATTTTTATCTCCTTTAATAAATTCAATATCAAAATCAAAAACACTTAAAATGGCTTGCCATCGTGCAAAAATTTGTTTTGATGCAATATTTTGAACATCTTTTTCTAAAACATGTTTTGCAGCTTTGCAATCAATTCTAAGTAAAAATTTTTGATTTAATAAATCACTTTGAAATTTTGAGATGCACAAAACTATGGAAAGAATTTCTTTTTTAATAGTAGAATAATTCTTTTGACATTCATTCCAATGGGCAGATACGTACTGAATTATTTGTTCTTTATCTTTTTCTTTTTGCTTTAAAATACCTCCATATCCTAAATCAGATGCATTCGTCTCAACTATTTTAGGTAATGCAGGATTCGCAAGATATAAACATGGAATGCTTTTTACGGAATTCTTTATTAATCTAACAGTTTTTGTATGCTCATCAGTCCATGCAGCAGGTTTCTTTTTCAGCCTATCATGCAAAGGTTTGGATAGCCTACTAATGTTTGGACAAAAATCAAGAACATAGTTTAAACTTCCTAGAAATCTTTGTAATTGGGTTTTATCAATAATTTTATCAGGAAATTTATCAGCAAAAGCGAGTGATCGCTCAATAGGAGTAATGGTTCCTTTGGAAATATGATGACCGATGAATCGGATTTTTGTTTGAAATAAAGAAACTTTAGAACTAGAAATTGCCAATCCAGGCTTTCTGGTGGCAAAATAAAAAGTCTTTAAATGTTTGAAATGTTGATCAATCGAATTTAAAAATATCAACACGTCATCAATATAAACAATACAAAAATCAGAATAAGGATTATAAATATCATTCATAATTTTTTGAAATTCTGATGGTGCATTTTTTAAGCCAAAGGGCATAATAGTCCACTCATAATGTCCAAATGGAACAGTAAAAGCAGTTTTGTAACGGTCTTTTGGATGAATTTAAATTTGCCAAAATCCTGATTTCATGTCAAATTTTGAAAATATGAAAGCAGAATGCAATTTTTGAAGCAAATCCTTTTTATTAGGTATCGGGTACCTAATCCATTTTAAAGCTTTATTCAAAGGTTTGTAATTTATAACTAGTCTCGGTGTGCCTCTCTCAATTTCAGAATTTTTATTAACATAAAAAGCGGCACACGACCAAGGTGACCTAGATTTTACAATAAGACTTTTTTTCTCAAGATCATTAATTTCTTCTTTACAATGTCGTTCTAAATCCATATTCATTTGGATTGGTCTAGCTTTAGTGGGTATTTGTTTTTCATCAAAAGAATTTTCATAAGGCAAATCTACCAGGTGTTGTTTTCTAGTCCAAAAAGCAGAAGGTAGATCAGCACAGATCTCTTTCTCAATTAGAGTTTTGTAATCAGAAATTTTTCTCTTAATAAAATCTCTTTGTAAATAGTCTTCAATTCTTTGTAGGCTCAAATCCTTTTGTAGAAACATTAAATCATTTTGTTTTGAATTAATAAGATTATTAATTCGGTTTTGATAAATAGAACAGGCTTTAACAATATTCAAATTTCTCGTTTTTGGCTTTTCAATAAAAGGAAAAATGATTTTCTTACTTTTTACTTTGAAAGATATACTATCATAATTAACAGTATATGGGGTTATAAGATTTATAAAAGGAGTTCCTAATATTACAGCATGATGAATATCATTTGTAAGAATAAAAGAAGTTTTAAATTCAAAACCATTGTTATTAATAGAAGCTTCGACTTTGGAATCGACTTTCAATTTTGAATTATTGGCGGCAGAAAGCCTTTCTTTTGTCTTTTCATGAAATCTTTTAGGAACAATATCTTGTCTGATACCATTTAAATCTGCACCATTGTCGAAAAGAGAAATGGCATCTATTGCAAAGGTATCCGAAAAAATTAAAGTGGCTTTAATCAAATATTTTCTAGTAGTAACTTGCTTTAAAACAAAAAGAAAATCATTTGGAATAGACTCAATGTTATCAACATTTTGCTCAATATTATTATCACTATGAGTTGACTCATTTTCTGAATCATCCTGTAAATGTTTTTGTAAAAAAAGTTGAATGGTTTCAGAATCATTCTTTTGTTTTTCTTTTAAATCCTTGATTTCGGACTTAATATCCTTAATCTCTTTTTGGAGGTCTTGGATATTAGGAACCGATTTTTTGGTTTTCTTTTTATCTAAAATCTTAGTAAGATCATAAGAATTCTTTTTTACAATTGAGACTTTAGAAGTCTCAGCTTTGTTGAAATTCATGGTTTTCAAAAGTTTTTCAAGATATTTCTTTTGAAGATTTGGATTAGAAATATGCTTTACAAGTTAAAGAAAAGTTTCTTGGTCTTTAGTCAAAACATTGATTTTCTTTAAATAAAACTCTGATTCAGAATTACTACTGTTACATACAGAGGTATCCGAATCAATTAACTCATCGACCTGTAAAGGGTCACTATCCTCTGTCATAGAGGACTCAGAATTCGAAGATTCAATCATAAGAGGGGCAATTTTGGAAAGGATGTCGTCCTCAAGGCCAAGCTCATGAAGATTTTTGTTCATTCTGCAATATTTTGCAGTATGGCCTTTCATACCACATCTATGACAAATGACTTCTTTGTAATTGAAAGGAGTTTTTGGTGTGGCTTTAAAATCTTTCTTTTTAGGGAATTTGGGCTTCTTATAAGGCCTATAGGGTTTCTTATAAAAAGATTCCCTATATCCAAGAAAGGGTTTCCTATGGCTTTTAGACTTGTAATGTTTTTTGTAAGGTCTCGAAGAGCACTTACCATTACAATCTTTGGAGGTGGAAGCTTTAAAAGGGTCATAATTGAATTGCTTACAGAAACTACCAAGTTCTCACTTAGACTGCCTAAGCTCTTCTTTTAGTCGTTTCTGTAACTTCAAGTCTTGACAAATCTTTAAACCTTCCTTATTGACGAAGCTGACAAGTTCACCATAGGTGAGCTCATAATAAGGAATACGGTTGTCATGAAGGGCTTTGATGGAATTCCTAACCTTTTCACCTAAAAGAGTAGGTAGACCTGCTAAGAATTTCTCTTTCCAAGTGGTATGATTTGCATCATCTCTAAGAAAGAGTCTGGTAAAGAAAGTGGTTTTGTAAATTTGGAAATCACTAAGTTTCCTACATCTCAAATTATGTAGTAACTCAGCGTTTTTGTCTCTAAGGTGAGAAGGGTCACCTATGAAATGAAGGGAAATGGTAAGGATTAAAGTAGTAACAGCATCCTAAATAGGATTATTAAATTGATCAAGAATAGGGGCTCTATTTTCATCAATTTAGATAGCATTAAGGATATACATCTGTTGTTGTCTAGTGAGAAGATGATCTCACCAACCTTTTAATTAACCAGTAAATCATGCAATGAGAATCTCTGCAATAGCCATGTCAGAGGTTCCCGATTGAGTTTTGTAGGCATTGGCTGCCATGGTCATTTGTTGTAAAACACCTAAGATGTTGTATTCAGACATATCATCTATATTCCATTCATAGACAGAGGATGCATTATACCGAGATTGAATAAAAATAATTTTTAATTTTTATTTAATAATTTTTGTTTTATTAATTACGATGCTGATTAATAATTTTTTTATTTTTACCTAATACAAATGGTTATAACTAAAAGAAAATCCTATAATATAATTCTTATTCAATCCTAAAACATTATTGTATTTTCTTTTTGTCTTAATGTGCTCCTCTTGTTCAATTATTTTTTAGTTTTCATATCATTTTTAAGATATTATTTCAAAATTTTAAAGATTTTTTAAAATAACTTACATACTTTATAATATGATAATGATTTTATTTTATTTTTTAAAGGAAAGAAGAATTTCATTAAGTAGAAAAATGAGGAATTAACCAGGGTGGTGGAACATGTCTCCACTCACCCGGACCTGATAAAGAACGCTCTACCCTAGCAACAGTATGGGTGGCAGTGCTCGTAGATCTCCTAACAAAAGAGAAAGTCGCCTCTTTTAAACAATGCGCCAAGGCTCTACAATCGGAGATAATAAGACCAAATCCATTAAGATAGTCATTGGAATCAATTAAAGCATTGAATACTTGTAGATAATCAGTTTTGATAATGATAGGGAAATATTATGTGTTTTTAAGCCAACTCAAGACCTCTCGCACACCCAAAGCCTTTGTCTCGTGAGCTTTAAAATTTCCAATCAAAGAATCAAATTTTGCAGCTAGGAAGTTACCCTCAGAAGACCAGATAAATGCTCCATAGCTAATCTTAGCAGTAGCTCGGGAAGTGGCAGCATCCACATTGCATTTTAATCATCCAAATCGAGGGCATTTCCAGCAAATAGAGCCAAGATTTGAATCTACAGGTGCTTGAGTAAAGTAACTAAGTTGACGAGCCTTTTGCCATTGAAATAAGTCTTGGCCAGCTTTGTTAAGGACTTGAGGCACTCTACTAACTACATTCCTCCAAACCTTATTGTTTCGATTCTGCCAAAGACCCTAACAAACCATGGCAGCAAGGCAGCAATCATCAACATTGCAGCAAGTAAATAGAGCATCCAACCAAGCACCAAAACTAACAAAACATCCAGCAAAACCAAACCAAAGCAATCATCCAATAGTGTTTGGCAAAAGGGCAGTCAACTAAAACATGATAAGTTGTCTCAGGAGATGCATTGCAAATAGTACAATAAGGGTGTACCTCGACTCGACGACGGATAAGATTGTCAACAATGGTTACAACATTTACTAGCTCGCCAAAGAAAGTTTTAATTTTAGCAGGCACAGACAGCTTCCAAATCTTACTCCAAACTTCATTGCTAGGCGACTTAGATATAATGTCCATCCATTTATAACAACTTCGAACAATGTATATTCGATTTAAGTCAGGAAGCCAATAGCAAGTATCACAGTCACGCTGAGAACTGAGAGGAACTTAGAGTATAGAATCTCGATCTTTGTTATTGAACACATCTGTCACAAGATCATAATCCTATCGTCGTTGGCCACGAACCATAGGACTACTCACAAGAGCTAATGTTAAAGTCTATAGAAGGTTTGTTGTAATGAAGCCACTCTCCCTATCATGTAGCCAGGGAGCCAAGCCAATTGTAATGCTCTACCCATTCCCAACTTGAATACAACTCCCTTTGATTAATATCTTCTGAGCAGCCAAAATCGATCTCCATGCATAACTTGGGTTGCTTCCCAACTTTGCTTTAGCGAAACATGCATTAGGATAATATATAGCTTTAAAGATTCTACCAACAAGCAAATTTTGATTTGTAAGCAACCTCCAGCCTTGTCTTCCTAGCATAGTGTTGAGTGTTAGAAAGTGTATATTTATAAAGGAGAAAATCGTCATTTTATATTTTAAGTCTCACTAACATTCTTATTTTTATGTATTTAAGTCTCTTGTGATTTAATTATGTGTGTTGTATTATAATTAAGTATTTTATGTATTTTAGGAGCATCATGATCATTTCATAATGAATGAGAGATCAGACAGCAAAACAGACATCACTTTTGAACTCTGGATAGTCGAAAACTTTACGAGTAGCATAAAAGGATAAATGACATTGTTCACATATACGGAACGATGACATGACATTGACTAATGAGGTGTCACGATCCTATTGGACTAAAATTCTTATGTACTATTGATTAGTGACATGGCAGCATGTCAGTGGACCAAAAATCATGTATACGGTACATGCATATACATGAGATTATGTCACGATCCTATTGGACTAAAATTCTAATGTATAATTGATTAGTGACATGGCAGCATGTCAGTGGACCAAAAGTCGTGTATACGGTACATGCATATACATGGGATTATTTACAACCAAACCATGTCACTATTCAAACCGCCTGACTGTTCAAACCGCGTGATCAAAACCGTGTCACTATTCAAACCGCGTACTGTTAATCAATGACGTGGCGCAATTCTGAGCGTTCGAAATATTTTTAATCCGATAGCCATAATTTGCTCAATGTATCTATAAAAGGGGGCTTCCCCCCTATTTTCGATCTTGAATTCATTTTTAAATTCATTTTTTTGTAATTCCTTCTCCATCTCGTATTTTCTACGTATTTTAATAAATTCTCATTTTTCCCCTAGTTCAATTATGAGTAGCTAATTTAATTTCAAGCTTGGGTTGAAGGTGAAGCCTCAACATGTGCCATGAGCTTTAATTTGTAAATTTAATTTCTCTTCCCCTGTAATTATTGTGGATGTTTTGACTTTTTGTCGACAAATAGTAATAACCTTGTCTATATACCGCCTTGATTTAACCGGCTTCCTAGTACAAGATTATTATTATTTGGCACGATAAGCTATTAGCATCATATTGATTAGAGTGTTTCATGAGGAGTGGAAACCCCCCTTATGATTTAATTGGCATTAATAAGGAATATTTAGCCAATTGTGCATGTTGATGCAGATCCAAATACCCAAGTACTTCATTTTAATAGATTTTCACTTCAATTTATTCCCGTTATTTTAATTTGAATTTCAGGATAATTTAAATCACTTCCACCATAAATTCAATCACCCTCATAAAAAATTAATTCTACACATAATTAAAATCCACCTCCTCGTGGGATCGACACTCGTCACCATTGATTTATTCTACAATAGATTTATACACTTACGAGTTCAATAAAATTTGCATAACACATAACAATATTAAACTTGTGAAGATGTTTAAAACCAATACCTCCATGAGCTTTTGGTTTACAAAGCCTACCCCATTGTATCTAATTAATTCCACCACTACTATATCTTTTGCTGCCCCACCAAAAGTAATTCATCATCCTTTCAAGCTCCCGGTAAAGATTGAGAGGAAGAAGATAAACATTCATAGCATAATTAGGCATGGCCTATGCCACAGTTTTAATCAAAATTTCCTTTCTAGCTCTAGAGAAAAGTTTCTAGTGCCACCCTTGAATTATCTTCCATACTTTGTCCCTGATATACCTAAAATATCAATCTTCATGTGGCCAATAGAGGATGGTAAGCCGAGATAGGTACCATGATCTAAAGTAGCTATAGCTCCAAGCTGCCCACAAATAGAATGAATAGTATCCTCAGCCACATTTCTACTAAAAGAAATTGATGATTTATTGTAGTTCACTTGTTGCCCCGAAGCTATTTCATAAATTGCCAAAATATTTTTTACTAGACGAGCCTTCTGGACATTAGCTTTAAAGAAAAGAAAGCAGTTGTCAACAAAAGAAAAAGGTGAGTAACAAAATGAGCACCTCTAGCAACTCAAACCCCATGGAGCATCTCTGCCCTCTCATAATGATTTATCAATAAACTTAGTCCCTCTGCACAAATGATAAATAGATATGGTGATAACGGATCTCTTTGTCTCAGACCTCGAATTGGCACAATAAGACCCATCTCTACATCTGCCCGAGTAATCTTATAAGTAATTGTAATGACACAAATCATAATAAGATTAACCCAATCAACTGCGAAACTCAACTTCAACAAAATCGATCTATGAAACCTTCATTTTATCTAATCATACGCCTTGGACATGTCGATTTTTAAAGCAATAATTCCCTCATTACCTTGTTGTTTTCTTTTAAGAAAGTGCGTTATCTCAGTCGAGATCAACACATTATCTTAAATGGCTCTGCCATGTACAAAGGTACTCTGAAAATCTGAGATTATTGATCCTAATACCATCTTCATACGATTAGCAATCATCTTAGCTAAGTTTTATATAGAACATTACAAAGGAAAATCAGTCGAACATCAGCCAAATTTCTGGTTGTGTCTTCTTAGGAATAAGGACAAATAAGTCTCATTAAGACTATCCAGGAAAGCACAATTCTGAATAAAACTAAGATATGCCTTAGTGATATCAGTACCCACAGCATGCCAAAACCTTTGGTAAAAAGCTGGGTTCACCCCATCAGGTCTAAGGGATTTATCTGAGTGCATATCAAAAACTGAAATTCGAACATCTTCAGCAGTAAAAGGTTCCAAAAGAGATTATTTTTTACATCAATAATCTTAGACTCCACACAATTGATCACATCATCATATGAACAATGCCAAACAGTGAATAAATTCGTAAAATACTCACAAATTAATGCATTTACATCCTTTGGTTTAGTACATCATTGCCTCTCTTGGTTGCGAAACTTGACTAAGTTATTCATTCTCCTCCTCATTGAGGCCATGGCATGGAAGAATTTTGATTTTGAATCACCATCTCGAAGGCAAAATGACTTCGAACACTGCTTCCAATAAACTTCGTAGCTATAAAGGAACTCGTTGTATTTGTTTCGGGCTTAAGTAAAATCGTTCAAGCTAGCTTCATCACGCTTGCCCCGAAACTGATTCATTTTATCCTTGCACTCCTTAATTCGTGTTTTAAAATCACGAACACGATGATAACCCCACTGAAATAAATATGAACCATAGACAAAGATCTTACTTTGAATGGGAAGCCCAGCAACCGAAGACCAACTCTTCTCAACAATTTCAGTATAATTAGGTTCTCTAAGCCATTAATTCTCAAACCAAAACTTCATAGACCGACGATTGAAAGTCGTAGGAGTCACATCCAAAAAGATTGGAAGATGATCAGATTCGAAGCTTCAAGACACAAAACTTTCGCGCGTGGGAAAAGATGAACCCAAGCAGGAGTAGCGAGAGCTCGATCTAAATATTCTTCAACCCAAGTAATAGTACTTCGTGACCTTTCCCACATAAATTGGTGGCCATCCATACTCAAATCAATCAGTCCCGAATCAAAATCGGCAGCCCTAAATCCATTCAACTTCCACTGTAAGTGGTCATAAATCCTAGCTTCTCTGATGAATTGAAAAAGTCATTGAAATCCCCAAAACAAACCCATGGTAACGACTATAAAGAAGTGAGGGAACAAAGAAGATTCCATGACTCACGCCCTCGAATTGACTCTGGAAATCCATAAAATCCAGTAATCCTCCAATTGCCTCTTTCAATGTCTTCAATTGCAAAATCTATAAAGTTTCTGCCAAATTTTAATAATTTAACTTTATAGCTATTTCTCCAAAACATAGCAAGCCCACCACAGCGGCCTATTTTATCCACCACAAATAAACTTTCAAAGCCTAAGTTAATCTTAATGCTTTCTAATTTATCTCTACAACATAAGGTCTCCATAAGAAAAATAAAACTTGGTCTCTTATTTTGAGCCAACTCAATTAGGACTTGTACTATTCGTGGATGGCCCAACGCGCAACAGTTCCAACTTAAACAACTTATTTGTCTTGGTGGGCTTAGAATACAGGTACCACCTCTGGTCCATTTTTTGAGTTCTCACCAGTCTCCATTATCTCAGTAGTAGCATGATTCTCTGAGCCTAAGTTTATGGGAGGTCCATCTTCTGATCTTATCAGCTTTGCATCAGATTTGTACTCCACATCAGTTTTCTTCACAAGCACCGAATTGCTAGCAATTATCTCCTCCTCATTTCCATTTACATACGTTAACTTACAGCCTATTACAAGGCTATTAGCTTCCTTATTAGAATCCACCTTTTCTTTAACAATTTCCTTCCCATAATTTTCGCAACCAACTATCCCAGGATGCACGCCATATTCCAAGTCAACTGCCATTGCAGCAGCGGAAGTTGAGGAACTGCCAAATTTCATCTCATCTATTTCCTGCAGTCCTGACCTCAACCAATGGTCACCGGTATTCATCAAAATTCTCTGACTAGGATTCTTGATCATAAGGACCATAAGGTTTAACAATAGAGGCAGCATCATGATCATATATTAAAGGACAATTTCTCTTAGTGTGTCCTAAAAGGCCATAGATAAAACAAAAATTCCTCAAATGCTCATACTTGAAATCCACTCATATTCATTCCCCGCCTGCCTTTTTGAGTCACATTTGACGTTTAAGAGATTTTCTGACGTCAATCGAGACCCTCAACCTCATGTAATTTTGCCATATTCCTTTACGACTATTCTCATCATACTCCAAAAATTCACCTATGAAATTGCCAATACTCTGTAGCATCTTCTCTTATTGAAACCCAATAGGCATATTATACACTTACACCTAAAAAGATGTGTGAAACAGAGGGACACTTTGCAGTTGTTCATCTATGCCAAATCGCCGAATAATAAGAATATGCTGATAAAAAATAAGGACTGGAATCAAGAACCCTTCTTACATCAATTTCATGGGAGAACTGGAAGAGAAATAACATGGGGGATAAATCCTTAATAGAGACTCCACGTCTAGAATGCCATAGCAAGGCCATAGTATTTTTCATGGCATCAAAGTTCACCACTTTGTCCGTGAGAAAGCGTCCCACAAGGCAGAATCTAGAATCAATTTTGATATCCCAAGGTCACCAATCTCCTCACCAGCCACAATCAAACCACCCTCCTCTTCCTCATCAAGTTGCAGACGCGCACAAATGTTGCTCACTTTAGATTCCATAGTATCACTTGAGTTTGCCATGAAGATTAGAAGAAAGTATTACAAGCCCGTAGATAAAAGATGAATAAACAAAGAATAAATCAGAATTTACTTGTCAAAAGACAAGACACACACACTTGTCAAAAAACAAGACTACATAAAAAAATAGTATAACAGCATTAGATGTATAGTAATGATTTTATTTAAATCTTTAATTTTTAATTTATTAAAATTATGTATCTATAACTAGTATAAAACAAGTAAATGGAGAATGAGCCGAGGATGGGGAAATCATTCCCCACGTGAGGATTCCTCATCCCCATCCCATAAAATTTCTATCTAATACTTTCCATTTCCCAACTACAATTTCAAATTTTTAATCACTAATGTTGAAAAGAAAATGCTTAAACAAGTGTTGAAACTATATTGAGTTTTATTGGACAAAAATTACACTAAGAGCATGTCTGGGATAGTAGCACTGCCGAACAACTTATCCATGTCAAATTATATCATTGTCATTAAAAGCTTGAAAACATAAGTTTTTGGCCAAATATGAAAATAACCAAACAATGATCAACTCTTTTAAGTTTTGACCAATTAGAGGACTTTGATCTATCTGTGTCTATCTCTTAAGCTAAAAAGGACACTGAATCTCTTCTCATTTTAGTTCATAAAAATCAAATCAACAAAATTAGTAGAAATCTTTTTCTGAATTATATTTGTGTTAAATAATAATGAGTAAACTCATAATAAATCCTACCAAATATACACGAAACAAAAATGGATAGTTATTCTGCCAATACTCATCTCCATTTTTTTTGCTATAATGAAAGCATAAAAATATTTCCCATTTCAGTTCTATAATTTAACAACTTAGCAAATAAATAAAAATTTTCAGCTTTAAAAACATAAAATAAACAACATTAAGATAGAAGGAAAAAAAATGGCAATATGAAAATTTCTTTTAGGTTCGGTGGGAAGAAGATAGGAGGAGGATTAAGATATTAATTATATTTTTTTTCCTGACTTTTAAAGAAACAACAGGGATTGCAACGTTAAGAATCTAAGCAAAAACAACCTTGCAATTCTAATAACTTACAATTCTTGCATGGGATCCGATAGTTGGATTACCAAAAGACAAAAGTGTTAGATTAGAAAATTAACACATTCCAAAACAATCAAATGATTAAAATTCAATTATATTTAGTGTTGAGTCCAAAATCAGAAACAAAAACTCAAGTGGAACAAACACAATTGAAAGAGCAAGTCATTCTACCAAATATTTTTATAACTACTAACTTTGTTGTTGAGAGTTTGGATCCTGCCATCATCAGAACTTCATCACCCAATGACACTTAGCCACAAATCCACTGTGTGTTTATAATAAATTAAGTTTTCAAATATATATGTGGCAAAAATACCCCCGAGTGATGTGTACTAGCAACTAAACCACCTAAAACATCCTCACCCTATTGAGTTACATGCCAAAAATGCAGATTTTTTTAAGATGAGCACGTGCTTATTTTACAACTTTCTCTGCCTAAAGTGATGAATAACAGCGTTCGTATCCCTTCCCCGTGATAATAAATATGGATTATATCATGTAGGTCAGTAGTCCAAGATTAAACGGCCTAGCAATGTCGATGAAAAGCAAATTATTACAATGGACAAAATTTAGGAACTTAACATGCCTATCAGAGGACAAGCCAAAATAATTGGATTTCTTCTGCTAATTTACACATCAGGGAGAAAAAGAATGAGTCGCTCTTCATCAGTACACTCAACATCAACATAGAAATTATTTGAATTGCTGCTTATGTATGCATACAATATTGAATTTGAATCAATAAATAAATGTTGTATTCTGAGGTGATAATGCTTCCTCTTTTGTCATGCCAGAGTCTTATCTTCAACTCGTACTTGAATCACGTGTCCAAACCAAGTAAATTAGTGCAGCTTACGAGTCAGATACAGCGTCGGATGAAGATTTGATGCTCGGCTTACCGTTACCGTTAATGAGATTTGTTAACCGACCATTAGATTCTAACCCATAAATGTGACCCATTTTAGCACGTTTAGTCTCCAGATATCTCTTGTTTTCCTTTTTAATGGGAGTTATTAGGGGAACCCTTCCTGCAACTGCCAAACCATAACCCTTGAGTCCAACATACTTCGAAGGGTTGTTTGTCATCAGCTTCATTGTTCGAACACCAAGATCCCTTAGCATCTGCAGATAAGGCAATATATTCAACATTTGCAACAGTTTTGATAATAAAATTGAAAATATAAAAATACAACTAAATTTCCAAAGAATTTTAGGGTTGGAATAGTTTCGAATAATAAATTTGCAAATTTTAATCTACTATAATATGATTCCTGACTCCATATGTAATCAGATAAATCATTGACTTAATTCTTGATTTCAACTGAACACATGTTAGACTGCAGATGCCAATGCAAAACC
This sequence comes from Citrus trifoliata, assembly GCA_018350135.1. NCBI lineage: Eukaryota > Viridiplantae > Streptophyta > Magnoliopsida > Sapindales > Rutaceae > Citrus > Citrus trifoliata. Next base: position 114,587 of record VKKW01000251.1, on the reverse strand, counting down.
TTGTTTCTTAAGTTAAACACCTATAAGTGTTTGTATACTCTTTAAGTACCTGTGCACCGATGCCATATTCCCGCGAGTCAACAGGCAATCCTAATTCCTCATTTGCTTCAACTGTATCACGCCCATCGTCCTGCAAGTTATAAGCGCGAAGCTTGTGGCCTAAACCAATGCCCCTTCCCTCATGACCACGGAGATAAACTAATACACCCCTGCCAGCAGCCTCAATCTGCTGCATTGCAAGTGCAAGCTGATCACCACAATCACATCTGGCTGATCCAAATATATCTCCAGTAAGACACTCTGAGTGCACTCTCACGAGAATATCTTGTCCATCCCCAATGTCACCCTGTTCAGATCACATGCTTCAATTCAAATTTCGCTTTATAAAAGAAAATTATAAGAATCTACTTTAAGTTTGGAGAAATATCTTATCAGTATGTAGTAGTCAGTAGCAACTCAACAAATAGACCTTAAGAGGACCTTAGAAAAGCCTCTACTAATTTGAATATGACGCCAAAAGATAATCCCATAATCTCAAATCTTTTGACATGTTCATGCTCTTGGATGCATGCACAAAAAAGATAACGACATAGAGGACTTTTACTAGTGTTATGATGTAAAACTAAATTTGATTTTTCAGCCTATATGTGTCCAATGGTACGGCATACCCCAAAAAAACTAAAACATAAATATGCAAATAAACAAACAACAAAGAGATGAAAGAAAAATCATAATGTTTCTAGTTACTTTAACTGTGAAAAACACAATTCATTAGATACACCGGTTACATTTATGATCCTTAAGATCTAATGGCACAAGTATACGCGCAAGTTTATTATGCAATACCAACAGGTTATGACACACATCAAATTTACAATAAAGTATCTCAGTAACACTGCTCACCTTAACCATTGCTATATGCTCAATTCCATCCAAAATTGATCTGTAACAGTAAGCAGTAAATGGACCCCACATCGTAGGTATCCTTGCGGCAGAAGAACGATCTACTAGTTTATCTCTCTTCCTCCTATACCTGCCAATCATTAAACAAATTGCAATTGGTCATTAGAAAGTCACAAGTTAAAAAATTTAAAAAAAAGGGGGCATGTGTACACGTAGACATCCAAAAAAAGAAAAAAAACTTATTCCCAGGAAAAAAAAACAATAAAACAAGATCAAACACTAGATCTTGATGAAGCAGTCTAACAGGTAAGTCATAAGTTCATAGAGAAGCCCACCAATTTTACCTTATTAAATCAGCAATTGATATAATTTTTAAATTTTCCCTCTTAGCAAATTCACGAAGCTTTGGTAATCTAGCCATGGAACCATCATCATCCACAACCTCACACAAAACTGCTGCAGGGTCAAATCCAGCTAGCACAGCAAGATCAACAGAAGCTTCTGTATGACCAGCTCTTTTCAGAACTCCACCCTCTCTGTACTTCAGAGGAAAAATATGGCCCGGGCGATTGAAATCCCCAGGTTTTGAATCCCTAGAAGCAAGAGTCAAAACAGTTGTTGCCCTATCACGAGCTGAGACCCCTGTGGTTGTTCCATGTTTTGCATCCTTCAAAATCAGGTTACATAAAAAAGTCAAGCTCAAAATAATAGTCTAAGAAATAATAATAATAGGCAGGTTGTGTGAAAGCTGATTAGAAAGAGGAATAAAATGAGGTAAAAAAATAAACTTCATGTAACTAAATATCACAAAAACTCTTCTCAATTGGTTATATGACCCAACAACTTTTCAGAGAAGCTCATCAGTGAGAGCATATTTGATTTACAATCATTGCATCAACGTATTTAGGATACTTCCCATAATTAGGTTGTCAATTATCTCATTCATAATTCAATTGCTTTTTCGAGGTGAAATACTATTATAATAAAATTTTAAAAACATATTTTTCTCCATTTGCATTATTTCTATTGAAACTATGATCCAGAGAACACACTAAGGACATGAAAATGATCATACATTCCAAATGTTTAGGCATCAAGTTGAAAAATACATACCACTGTCACTGTGAATGCAGTACAAAGTTTCTCATCGTTTTCCTTTTGTGCAACCATTAAAGGAAGATCCAGCCTCTCCAGATCTTCCCCCTTCATGCTCACGCAAACAATTCCAGTTCCATGTTTTACAATAAATGCCATAGCTTCAGGTGTTGCGAGCTGTGCTGCCATTATAAGATCTCCCTCATTTTCTCTATCTTCATCATCCACAACCACGACAAACTGCATTGCTTATTCCAATCAGCGAATATAAAAATAGATAAGTGAAATGATATGTAAGAAACAGGAAACAAGTTTAATACCATATTACAGGTCACATTTCAAACTTGAGAAACAACTAACCTTTCCTTGGCGAATGTCTTCAATGGCCTCGGGGATAGAAGAAAAACCTTCTGTAGGGCTATCCAAATCAAATTCATCATCATCACTGGAAAATCCAAAAGTTGTGGGAGCAGTATCTGCTGCAAGTGCTCCAAATGCTATTGCATCTGGTTGTAACTCAATCCCCACCAATTGATCATCAGCACCAGTACTTTCGGCCACAAGGTTATTGCCATTGGGATAAGCTAAAAGGTCACCTTCTCCAGATATCAGCGTAGCTCTAGTTTTGCCGACACCCTTGATACTAATGGATGATTTAGTAGCTAGCTTTACAAAGGCCAAATATGAAGAGTGCCCATTTGCCAACAGTGACTTCGTACTGGGAAATCCACTAACAAAATTCACATTTCTGCATGCTCTGCAAAGAATTTAATGTAACAAAATTAAATTTAACACTGTCCAACAGAGAAAACAGAAAAATAAAGTTGAGAACACTAGCCAACATAGTACAGATCACTGCATTTTTAGTTGAGGTTGCATATGGAGAACTTTTAAAATGAATATCAACAGATTACCAAAATAACTCCATTTTTCTGAGCATAAAAAGTACCAAATTTTCAAAATTCCCTGGTAAAGAGTTCAATTGATAATATACTACAAACATTTGCCTTGTGTACAGAAATCGTTGGGGAAAGCATCCATTCAGTGAATCCCTATTGAGGTCCTTCTTGGACATAATCCTTTCTTAGACCATACGAAAATTGGGATTTTCCAACAGTTCTAAACAATGAAGATGAGAAACAGAAGCTCCTCCATTCAACTTCTATATGAATAATTATAGCAGATCTCATAATGCCGTAAGGAAAAGTTTTGTTACATATATCTAATCACAATTATAAAGCTGCAATCCCTTCTTTATCACTTGTTAAATCCCTTACAATAGCATAAACTAAAACAAGGCCTTAAAGCAGCTGGAAAAAAAAAAATTCAACTTTTCTTGTCTTGTTTTACGAACAAATTAAATTTCAATACAAAATCTCAACATTCATAAGCATGTTGGATCTAATCAACATATTTAAAAATTAAAAGAAAAAGAATCTCCTCAGGACCTCATCATAACTAGAAATAGAATTATTAAATTGATTGTAAGCCATTGATTATATACACACATATATACTACAAAGAACATTCAAAATTGAAGAGAATTTTTTCTTACGGAGGAGAAGAGAGAGCTGAAGTTGAAGGAGAAGATATGTTGAGAGACGCCGCCATTAATTATTTTCCCCTTGTGATTGTTATGGGTTTAAGCCTCTCTCTCTCTCTCTCTCCAGTAATCTCTATCTCTCTTCTAACAACAACAAAGCTGAATGAGTCTTCGCTGTTTGTGTTTCGTCTTTAAATTGAAGCATGTGGTTCTTCGTTTTATATAGTATTTTATATTTACAAATGAATGAGAAGAGGAGCTGAGGAGGCAAATTGGAAGAAGCAACAAGGAAATACGTTCGTTGCACGCGGGCGACGCCCATGCTTTCTTTGACCTAACCTGTTGAAATGTCAAAGATACCCCATTGGTAATGTTAAAATTATCAAAGAGACTTATTTATTTTCATAATAGTCATATAGCCCCATTTTAAACAATAATAATTAAATAAAGTACAGTTGTTTCACTATAGTTGAAGGAAATAATCATCTTAAGAAATATTTATGTGATTATTTTTAAAAATAATTGAATTTTTATGACTATTTTATTAAATTATGAGTATTTAATACTATCATTTATCTTAAGAATCATTAGAATATTAGTTCAGTACTTGGATATAAAATGTGCAAGATCATTTATTGGTTTTAGTAAACCTTGCAAAATAGTTCTTGAAATAATTATTGCATCGTAGATTAATTGAGATAGAGAAGAGCGAACCTATGGTGTGGCCGTGGGGTCTGCCCATGCCGATGGCCAAACATCCTAGGTCAAATAAAAATTTAGAAAAGATAAAGGTTTTAAATAAAATTTAGGTGGGGCACATTTAAAATATATAACGTTATCAATGATTCATTTTTGTTGTGGACTTGCGAGATAAAGGTCAAAATTGATGTGCTAGAAAAAAAATATAGAAAATTTTGAAGAAATTTCTAATTTTTTTAAAAAAATTGTTTAAAAACAATAATAAATTGGTTGTATACAGTGAAAATTCAGATATCTTATAAACTTGTAAGGCTGTGGTGGAAATAAGAAATAAAGATTTAATTATGATACACTCAACATGGTAAATTTGTAATAAATCTAATTGAAATCTATGAGATGAAATGGAGAAGATATAATGATTAGAGTAACAATACGTATCCCAATTTCTTTATCTTAAAAAGTTATCTCAAATAATATGGTATTTATCAATTGGTTGATGAATTCAATAATTTTGATAATGCCAGCTTGAAGAATGATAATAACATATGATGATAATGCTAGCTTGAATGATGTCCATTATGCCCTATCCCTCCAAATCTTTTGTGTAATTTTGTGTGAAACCGTAGCACACCAAAACTCATTCAATAAATGAATCAAACATAGTTTTAAATTAAATTTCAAATAATATGACTTAGGGTCAATTTACTAATGTTATAATTATTAAAATAATTGTTGTTAGTTATACTATAAAAATAATTAATTGTAATGAGAATTAGTTAAACATTTGAAAAAATTTATTTTAAAACTATTGTGAATTTTAAAAACAATTATATGTGTTTGGTAAATTTTATTGTTAAACTATCGTAAAAATATAAATAACTTAATTGGATATAATATTAAATAAAATTTATTTACACATTTATAAATATGTATATAAAATATTTTTAGTATGTACATATAATATTTTATATCATTAATTTTATTTTTTATTTTCTAATTAATAAGGATAAATTTAAATTTTTATAATATATATAAGAATATATATGAAATTGTATTAAGTATATAATTTATTTTCAAAATCAGATTATGAATATATATGAAATTCTTTGCTTTTCAAAATTTGTGATGAGATAGGATGATTTTGCCAAAAATAACTTGTAAAAAAATTTACAAAACACCAAATTAATTTTTTAACTTTTCAAAATTATTTTTGAATCTCCTAAAAATAATATTAAATTGGTCCTTAAGATATAGAGATAATTGTCTGTAGGGTAAATTTCAATTTATTCCGACAGAATGATAATTTTTAATTTACCTTCATTTCTTAATAAAAGGATAAAAAAATTAATCAATGCACCCCTCATTTATCATCATCTTATAAATAAATAAGAAAAAAATTAAAATATTCAAACTTTTGAAGATTATTATCCTATTTGGGTGAATTAAAATTTACTAATTGTTAAAAGCAAGCATTTTATCTTTTGACTTAACCCAATTTCAATCTCTTCGCCACTGATGATGTGAGCCCCACAACATATTATTGTAATACAAACAAGTTGTTCACTCGGTAATAAATATTTATTTATTGAAATTGTTTAATATCATTTTTTTATAAGATGTTTAATATCATTTTAAGATTGGAAAGCATTTGTTCTCTCATTAAGGAAATACCTCAAATTATTAATGCATTTCAATTTTTCTATGAACATTTCAAACGAATTTTATTGTTTTACCAAATATCTTTAAAAAACCGGTTTTCTATAAATAATAATAATAATAACAACCAATCCTGTACATTGCAAATATAAACATTTTCAAGTTATCAGATGCAAGAATTTTAGAATTCATAGCTGTTATTATTGCTCAATAACCAAACCTCTTTTCGTCATTCTACGTTCTTTTATGGAAAAGAAGGGAAATTCCCATTTTTCTGTTAGAAATATGCAACATAACAATGGCGGTTTTTAGAAAAAAAAAATTTATCAGTGGCTAATTTATAAACAATAAGACGTGAAAATAAAAATTTTATGGGCAAATGAATTTGTAAAATTCATTTTAATAGATTTAATAGGAACTAAATTAAATAATAGTAAAACTATTCGTATGAGTTATTATGAATTTGTATTTTTTTAATTAAAGTGTGGGCTTCTATAATTCTCAAAGTTAAAGTTTAAATTTTATGAGTTTATAAGTTTATGGGGGGTTATTTTTATAAGTTTAATGGGACTAATTAACAACTTAAGTAATTTTCTCTTTAATTCTTTTTGAAATTATTTTCTCCAACAGGGGCTTAGTCCTCACTGGTCATTTATTGGTGCATTATAGAGTGTGAATGAAAGGGAAAGTTTTGAGTACGAAAACAAATTCCTTTCTCAAGTTCACACCACGTTGGTAACAACCACAATAAGAAAGCTGGGTATTGCAGATGTGAAATTTAGCAACTGTCATATCCAATGACTAAGATGGAACCTTGAACAATTTGGAGTTGGTAATTAAAGGCATTGCTAATTAGAGGCTAGCCCTCTTAGGCACGGTAATCCAAAATTACAAGCGTCATTGAAATATCTTAGCATATATAAAACAAAAGTTGACATTTGCAAAAAAATAATAATAATAATAACAAACAAACAAACAGTAGATGATGGCACTTCGTATGCTTTCATCCAATTTAAATGGCTTCGAAGCTCATCTCAGTTTTTGCTTACAAAAGGAGAAAAAATGATTATAAAAATGAGAAAGTTCTTGTTGAAACTCGCGATAATATTCTCTGTACTTATCATGTTCATATTCTGTCACCCGTGGCCTATATATGATGTGTTTACTTGATTTTAATACATATATGATGTGTTTACTTGATTTGCCTATGTGTATATACATGTGTGTGCATATATGATGTATATGATGTGTTAAATCTGCCAATTTAAATATGATTATGATATTATTGAAATTATTATATAAGTACAATAAATAGCAATATAACTTAATAGCAACAACAACAGTAACAATAAACAAAGTCGGATAAGTGACAAAAACATAAACCAAATAAGAACTACTGAAGAAAACATAAGGTCTGTATTAGAAAAATTCCTTAAATAGATTTACAATATACTGTAAGGTGCTTTAGGTTTGAACGGCAAATCATCCCATCTTAGGTTTTTACTCTTTCTTTGCTTTTGGAGGAGATTATATTTTTTCATATACTTATTTGCCACATCAGTAAACAAATTGACATTTGAAGAGTAAAATCTAAAAAGTTTTTTAAAGATTGTCTAACAACTACCTTAAATTTTATAATTTTATAAGACCGACCTGACACAATTTGGACATACAATTGGATAGGCAGAATGTGGGTGCATATGAGTCAAGCTAATTGGGTTATGATTGCACCTTGCGTGTAAAAAAGTCTCTATGCTTATATTATTACCCATATACGCATAAGTAATTATATATCAACTTTTTGTACCTTAACTCTCTTTTCCACGATGGATAAATGCATTTTCTTTATTTTTTTAATTTTATGGGTGCATGGTAATTTCTCATTCACTTAAGCATTATTTTGAATAAATAAGTATATCATTCTGAGGTGCTTACAAAGGAGTATCTAAAATAATTTCAAAATTTCATTTACTCTAATTGAATCCCACTCAAAATAACCACTTGTGAGTTATTTTCAACATTTTCTACCTTGTAGATGATAAAAGGTAAAAGATATTACAAACATTTGAAATCTATTATTTTGGCACTCAAAGTTTCGAATAATACCATTTTTATACCTTATCGTTGATAGGTCTGGAATTTATTAGGAAATCTTTATGAAAAGATAATTTTGCCTTTATAATGTAATTTAACATTATACTGAAGAGCACTTTTCAGCAAAGTCTAGATAGGATAAATGATTTTGGATTTAGAAGTAGGATTTAGAAGTATAATTTGTTGTTTTGAAGCTCTTGATGAGGATAACAAAAATTATAACAATTTTTTTTCTATCATTGGATACCCCAAAAATATGTTTAAATAATCTAAAGTGAGATAGTCTCTATCACGCATGCAGTTGGATCATCTAGTTTCATAATTTTATTCGTTTTTCAATAGATATTCTAGAAACAATTGTAGAGTTGCAAACAATTTATACAAATTGATGTAACAAGACGTGATAAATTAATAAAATTATTATAAAAAAATCATATGAGTTTTATCATATTTTTAATTAAATTAAAAATAATATGTCACATTAATTTATTCAAAAATATTTATGCCATATTATTACTCATAATCGCAAGTCGTTATTCGAAAAAACCATAATAACGATATCCAATTAACACATGAAATTGTGTGATTTGATGATCTTATTTATGGTAACGTGGGCTGAATATGCTGTTACAAATGATGACTTATATGGTAACGTGGGCTCCAAATCTTATCAGAAATTATTACTTACACGGTAACCCTGACTCAGAATCCTATTAGAAATTGATGATATGCCATTTATATTAGTGTCAGGGTGACCTAACAAGGTTCACAACATGGTGACAGCAAAACAAGATAACATAAAACCGTGGGCTAGCGTGGATATTGGATAAGAACAATTAATGGACCACGCCGATGCACATTTTGGATGCGGCATCCAGTTGACTTTGACCATATTTTCCTCCCTTGACCGAGTTTTGGTACATGAACATATTAATTTTTAATGGTTAAACAGCTTTCATAGCAATTTACCTAATTACATTAAAAAAGTGAACAATAATATTTGAGATCCCAACATTTAAATTTTAACTTAAATATTAATATTATGTGTCACTCATTTATTAGATGATAGATTTTATAATTAGTAAAATTACTTAGCTACTATCCATTAGATAAATGATACATCAATTGAGATTCAAATTGAGATTTATGCGTTGAGATACCTATAAGAGTGAGTATAAAGCCACAATAACAGGCATTTTTGTAGGGGATCTTGCAAAGTTAATGAAACTTATTATAGATTCAAATGTAGTTACTAATGACTTTCCATTTGTTTCATATGCTATCACCCTCTTGTATTGGATGACTATTTTAAATTTATTATAAGTTACATATGATGAACTTAACAATTACCTTTTTTAAGATATCTTCAAAGTTAGTTTGAATTTTAATTTTAAGATATCTTTAAATTTAGTTTAAAAATTCAATATGTGGTCAGATTTTATCTCCACCACTTTATAAGAATTCTAAATTTATCTCAGCAAAGTAAAAGTAATTTGTAGATAAATTCTTAATCAGGATTCTAATTATATATAGAATATTAAGCTGAAAGATTTTATAATAGTTTGGAGATTTTAGAAGGATTATTAATTTGATTTAGTGATCTTGGAATACAAAATTAATCCTTGAGATTTGACACAAACTTCAGGTAAATGTTCGTTTAGTTTCTATATTTTAAAAATTATATTAAAATACCGTTGCAGTTAAATATATTACATTCTTACTCTTTCTTTTTATTTCTTTTTATAATAATACATTTCAACAATATTCTTGAAATTAATTAATTTATTTGTAAAAAAGTTAATTACTAAATTAACCAATAATTATATATTAGCAAATTAACCAATGAATATCAGTTAAAAGAACTAGTTTTTTTTTATACCTATACAACAATCTTACTAATTATTATTTTTATTTAAATTAATATCAGTTAACTTATTAAAGTAATGTTTGATATCCTTATAACAATCGTACTAATAATTATTTTATAAAAGTTAGTATACCAAATTAATCCTCAAAGTAAAATAATAATAATATAAAATATTAAGATTAATTTGATAAATTATAAATTAACCAATAATTATATTCTTGGTATCCGTTATTAAAAATTTAAAGGTCTTTGTGATCATATCCCCAAACCTTGAGGTGTCGATGTCCTTTTTCCTTCAATAAATTATATAATTATATTACAAATATTGAAATTCTGAATAGTTATAAACACTTTTGTCATAAGTTATAAAGAAATCAGTAGTGCTAAATGTCAAGAATTGCGAGAAAATGTTGAGAGAAACGACAAGTCGTGCTACCGTTTGGGTTCCCTTTCTCTCAACATTCTTATAGTTTTTTATTGTTAAAAATATTAAAAAAATGAGAAAACGACAGAAAATAGCCCATATCTAAAAAAATCCCCATGGCTCTCTCTCCCTCTCTCAACTTTCATCCTCTGTCGACAATGGATCCTCTCTTTTCATAACCTGACATTCACTATTTCGTGATGATATTTCCATGGCCTTCATCTGCTCTGTATTAGTATGATGCCCTTCCCCAGACAGTTCAACTTGTTTTGGGGGTTCCTTTTTGGAACCATAACGCATTTCAACACTAGTGCATACTTGAGGGACTATATGCTCACAAAGCTTCTCTGTGCTTGATTGGAGTATAGTTATATTGTGCTGTTTCTGCAGCCTTCATGTGCTCTTCATCGGTTTGATGTTCTTCACCAACAGGTTCAATGTGTTCAGTCACTTCTCCATCATTATTGCTTTGAAGATTCTCCATTACATTGCGCTCAGAGCCACTCCAATCTCCATTAAGTGAGATAAGAAAATGTTGCAACAAGAATGTAAAAAGAAGAGTAACCATTTAAATTTTAACTAGACTTGATAACAAGCAAATAACAAAAAGCATTTTAAGAGTCCTAATACTAACAAATGTACATACTCATCGGCTAGAGAATAACCAGAGAGGGAGATGAAAGCCGAGAGAGGGAGAGAGAGTGATGGAGTAATGGGGATTCTGTGGAAATGGGCTATCATTTTCTCCTTTTTTTTAAATTTTTAACAATAAAAAACTATTAGAATGACGAGAGAGAGAAGCTAAAATGGCAGCACAAGCTATCATTTCTCTCAGCTCTTGCCATTTTAAACGGTAAGCATTTTCCTAAAGAAATAATATTTATCCATAATGGTTAAAGAATGACCATAAAAACAATTATAAATCATGTGATGCTCCTTTCAAAAAATATATATATATATGTGATGCTAACGTACTTTTTCATTATTCTTTAAACTAATATAACATCATCAATCAATTGGAGTAGTTTTACCGAATACCCTTGGGCTCTTTCATATCAACCTCCACATATAGAAGTGGGCACTTAGGGCGGCTCAACCTATTTAGGGCTTTAGGCGAACTATTTTAATTTGCCCTTTATAAAAATTTGAGGTAAAATATATGTTTTAATTATATTAAAAATTATAATTATTTAAAATAACTTTTTTAGTCTTTCTGAGATACAAAATTATTAATTAAATTTATATTAATATTCTAAATTTGGCAATAAATCTTTCTCAATAGACATTGCAACTAATCTATTTATTTTTTTTACGATTCCTAACAAACTTATCAACAGCTCCTTTTAAGATATATTAACTTTTCAATTCTTCTCTTGTTTTGAAGTTTTCCATGCATATTTTCTAATAACATTTGTTTTTTTTATTGAAAGAGAGAAAACAAGCAAACAATTATGTCATATAATTAAAAGGCCAAAAAAAAAAACCAATGAACCAAAAATGTTTTAATAAAAAATAATAACAACTAAATAACATAACTAATTAAAAAAAGAATTAAAAAATTGAATCTAAAAATTTGAGATAAAATCATAAATTAATTGTAATTTTGTTGTTTTGAGGCTTTGAACAACAAATGAATTTTTTTTTTCCTTAAGCCGAAAGTAGATAAAGCAGTTGAAGCATTGAGCAGTTTGTTTGTTTGTTTTTTTTTTTTTCCTTAAGCATCAAGAGCATTCCACTAGTCCCTTTTCTTTGATTACGATCGAAAAAATCAATTCAATTTTGGTTCTTAATTTCAGAAAAGAAAACCAAAATGAAAATTCAAACTTTTTAATTAGGGATAAATTTTGGATTACCCCTAATGAAATAATAATCTATTGAATATTGCCTAAATTATTGTAAACTTCAACTTATTCCATTTTATTCAAAAGATAAAGAGAAAATCTGGATAAGTTAATATTTTTTTTTATCTTCTTAAAAAAAATGAGAGTAAATTAAAGTGTATAATAATTTGAAGGTATTTTGAAGATTATTATTTCACGAGGGCTAATTTGAAATTAACCCTTCCATAAATTATATATTTGTCATGTTATTATTAGTGGGCACAGAAAATTAAAAAAAAAATAAGTTGCTCCAATTGGTTTCATTTTAATTTAATTTTTTTAGTAATTCAAAAATTAGTTGCGAATTGGTTGAGTTCGGTTTGACTCCACAATAGGTCACCCATTTCATCATAATAGTTCCAAGCGGCTGATATTATAACTTATCCATTGCAAATACGGATGGGCAAAAAACCATTGCACCGAATGAACTGAATCAAACTAACCTTTGGTTTTTATAGTTAAAAGAAAATCAATATGTTTATATGAGAAAAAATACTGAAAAATTTAGAAAATATGAAGGACATTGTGGTTTAAAGTAGAAAAAGTCAAATCAATCGAATTGGTTTGAAATATTATTTCTAACAAAAATAACAGTTCAAGTTGATTCATAACCAAATTAAACTGAACCAATCCGTTTTTCACTCTTAATTGCAAATATTAGTATTCCACTTATAGTTTGCCAATATGTGAGCTTTAAAAGCTCAGATCAAGCACAATACATTTGAGAGCACACATCAACCACAATACCAACAAAACATGCACATTCAATACATATTTAGATCTCTATGGAAAAAAAACGACTGCCTTACACCATGGACCAAACCTAAATATTAACCTGTTATCCATACCCAATGGCCAAGCCACTAAGGGATAATCTAGGAAAACTGCCTTCGCTTAGTCTAAAAATCCAGGAATGTGGTTATTTGAATTCAAAAAATTCATTTTGTCATCCATTTTCTTAACATACCCTCCATTATGATTTAAATTTTAAAATTTTGTTCTATAAACCACTTGTTGTGTTTAAAGCCCCAGCTATCAAGACTAAACCCACCCCAAGAACACTTAACTCACTGGTTTTGATCCAAAACTAACCAAGAAGAAATCAACATACACATATTCAAGAATAACAAATGGATCAAGCACAAAATACACACGGATTATAGTGGTTCAGCACCAAATGAATGATGCCTACATCCACTGGAAACAAGCTCTGTGATTTCACTATATTGCTTTCAAGAGTTTACAGAGAAGCAAACACAAATGGAGATTACAAGCCTTTTGAGTCAACTCTCTCTCGCATTCCCTCTTTCTTGCTCTCTTCCAAGTTTTCAGTTATGTGTTTATAAACCCAGAAAACCCTGCTCTTTATCAACTGATTCTGGATGCCTTCTCAGCGGCTTTTCTCGCTAATCATAACAGACTTTTCCTTAGTCACGTGCTTGCAACGTGTCTTTCATAAGCAAGCTTGAAACGGCTTCTTGCTTAGTCGTTTTGGGAGACTAAGTGATTGCCTCAGCTCACGTGTCAGACATGTGAGTTACTTATACAACAAACGACATTTCTGCTCATGTCGGTTTTTGCTTCAAATGCTTATCAGATGACATGTCGTGCTAACACAGAATCAACATATGATATGTCGAGACTGAGTATTTAATTCATATTTCACAATCTCCACCTTGAACTCAATACTCCAGCTACTCTACAAAGCTTTCTTTCTCACGATTTGTAACTTCAGTTTCTACAAATCCCTGCTAAGTTCATGCATAGATTGAACTTAGCAGAGGGTACTGCCTTGGTCAGCATGTCAGCTGGATTCTCCTCTGTATTTATCTTTAGAAGCTTTACAGCTCCTCTGGAAACTTCAAGCCTTACAAAATGGAGCTTCACATCAATATGTTTTATCTTCTCATGATGTGTCTGGTTTTTACTGAGATGAATTGCACTCTGGCTGTCACAATAAACCTCAACTGAGTCTTGTTCAGCTCCAAATTCAGTAATCATTCCCTTTAGCCAAATGGCTTCCTTGAGAGCTTCTGCAGCTGCTGTATACTCAGCTTCTGTAGTTGACAGAGCAACTACATTCTGTAATGTAGCTTTCCAGTTGACTATACATCCCCCCAAGGTGAACAAATATCCTGTCAGTGACATTCTCTTATCGCGATCCCCAGCAAAGTTTGAGTCTACATAACCCACCAAGATATTTCCTTTATTTCCAGTTCCACCATATAACAGTCCATACTCTGTAGTGCCCCTAAGATACCTCATTACCCACTTTACTGCCCTCCAGTGGTCAGTTCCTGGGTTTGACATAAACCTACTCACCACATTGAGAGCATGTGAAATGTCTGGCCTGGTTAGCACCATTGCATACATGAGGCTCTCTACAGCATTTGAGTAAGGGACTTTTGACATTTCTTGTTGTTCTGCAGCTGTTTGGGAACACATAGCTGCTGAAAGCTTGAAATGGCTTGCCAATGGTGTTTGGACAGGTTTTGATTCATTCATACCAAACCTGACCAGTACTTTCTCAATGTAATCCTTTTGAGTCAGAAACATTGTTCTAGCCTTCCTGTTTCTGATGATTTCTACCCCAAGAATCTTCTTTGCAGGCCCAATATCCTTCATTTCAAATTCACTGCTCAATAATCCTTTTAACTGATCAATCTCTGCCATGTCATGACATGCAATCAGCATATCATCAACATACAGCAGTAAGTAGATTCTCATTCTCTCACTTATCTCCCTGTAATACACACAGCAATCATAACTGCATATGTTGTAGGAATGTTTTAGCATGAAACTATCAAACCTTAGGTACCATTGCCTAGGTGATTGTTTTAAGCCATAGAGAAACTTCTTAAGCAAACAAACATACTCCCTTTTGCCAAGCACTTCATACCCCTCAGGTTGATCCATAATAATCTCCTCTTGTAATTCCCCATGCAGGAAAGTTGTTTTGACATCCATCTGTTCAAGATGCATGTCTTGTACAGTCACAAGTGCAAGGATGACTCTTATGGATGCATGCCTCACCACTGGAGAGAATACTTCAGTGAAGTCTACACCCTCTCTTTGTGTGAAGCCTCTAGCCACTAACCTAGCCTTTAACCTCCTAGGTTCTGCTCCAGGTATCCCTTCCTTGATTTTGTATATCCATTTGCAGCTTGCAGCTCTCTTTTTTTCTGGCTTCTTAATCAACTTCCATGTTTCATTTTTCATGAGGAATTCAACTTCCTCATCCATTGCCCTTTTCTATTCCAAGCTATTCTTGCTTGTGATTGCCTCTTGATAAGTCTTTGGTTCATCATCATTAATCTCATGAGCAGTTGATAAAGCATAAGCAATTAAATCTGCAACTGTATACCTCTTTGGTGGTATGATTGTTCTTTTGTTCCTGTCCCTTGCTAGTTGGTAAGTGTTACTACCACTCTTAGTTGATTCTGATCCTTCTTCATCATAAGATCCATCATCAAACTCTCCTGATTCTTCTGTTGTGGGTGATTCATACTTCTTATCTTTAACATGCTCCACCTCAAACTGAATCTTATCATCTTCAGCTTCTGGTTTCTTTTCTTTAAACTCAGAACTCTTTCTTTTGTTCAACATTTCAGCTTCATTGAAGGTAACATCCCTGCTGATTATGCACTTTGTAGGTTTGAAGTCAGTACACCATAATCTATAGCCTTTGACCCCTTTAGGATAGCCCAGAAATCTGCACTTCAAGGCTCTTGCTTCCAACTTTCCCTGCTTCACAACCGAAAATTCTGAGCTTAGAGTAATCAGCTACCCTTCCTAGCCACATTTCCATTGGTGTCTTACAGCCTATAGCTGTTGATGGACTTCTATTAACCAAGTAGCAGGTTGTGTTTAAGGCTTCTGCCCAAAGAGTTTTTGGTAAGTTTGAGTGGATCAGCAGACATCTCACTTTCTCCATTAATGTTCTATTCATTCTCTCCGCAAGACCATTTTGCTGGGGAGTGTATGTTACTGTCTTATGCCTCAAAATACCATTCTTCTCACAGTAATCCTCAAACAACTTATTACAGTACTCCAGCCCATTGTTTGTTCTTAATACTTTCACCTTCAGATTTGTTTGGTTTTCAACTAAAACTTTCCACCTTTTGAACTTTTCAAGGACTTCATCTTTAGTTTTTAGAGCATAAACCCACACCATCCTAGAAAAATCATCTATAAAGGTCAAGAAAAATTTACAGCCACCTAGAGAGGTTACCTGTGCAAGTCCCCACAGATCTGAGTGTATGTAACCAAGCTTTTCTTTGGTAGTGTGAACTGCAGATTCAAACTTTATCCTGGAAGCCTTCTCTAGTAAACAGTCTTCACAGAATCTTAAAGAGTTCAGCTGATCTTTCCCAAACACCCATTTCTTTTCCAGTTCCTTCAGCCCATTTTCACTCATATGTCCTAACCTCAAGTGCCAGAGCTTAGATTTATCCTCACCACTCTCAGTTACACTTGCTTCCCCAATGACTGTTTGTCCATTCAAAACATACAGGCCATTGTTTTTATTACCCTTCATTATGACCATGGAGCCCTTTATCACTCTCAGTACACCTTTTTTAGCCTTCACAATACATCCCATCTGATCTAACATCCCCATAGAAATTAGATTTCTTTTAAGGTCAGGGACATGTCTGACTTGTGTGATTTCCCTCACTACACCATCAAACATTTTTAGACTCACAGTTCCTATACCAACTACTTTACATATGGAATTATTCCCCATTAATACCATACCACCATCACAGGATTGATATGATGTAAAATAGTTTCTATTAGGACACATATGAAAAGTGCATCCTAAGTCAAGAACCCACTCACCTTGAATCTTTTCTTTTGAAGCTATGAGTACTTCAGCTGTTTCATAACTGGATTCATCTGTGGCAATTGCTGCATTCCCTACTTTATCCTTTGAATCTTTAATCTTGGACTTCCTCTCAAGGCAGTCCCTCTTGAAATGCCCTTCCTTGTGACAATAGAAGCATTTAAGTTGTTTCTATTTTGACTTAGATCTTCCCTGCTTCTTCCCTTTGCCTTCCCTTTTTTCAGGTCTACCTCTGGCCATTAAACCCTCACCAGACTCACTGTCAGCCTTCTCTTGCTTGTCTTTCAGTTTCTTCGTGCCAAGAGCTGATTTAACCTCTTCCAAAGAAAGTGTTTGTCTTCCATACAAAAGGGCATCAACAAAATGCTCATTTGATTTAGGCAATGAGCTGATTAACAATAGTGCTTTACTCTCATCACTCAAGCCTTCATCAATTGTCTCCAGAGCATCACAATCCTTGTTGAACTCATCAATGTGCTCATCAAGTGATGATCCTTTAATCATCCTTAACAAGAACTTTTCTTTTTGATATACAACCTATTTGCAAGAGATTTTGTCATATACAGATTTTCTAATTTTGTCCATAGCCCTGCAACAGTTCTTTCTTTTGCCACCTCCCTTATCACAGAATCCCCTAGGCTGAGAATGATCGTGCTTCTTGCCTTCTTATCAATCTCAGCTGCTTGTTCAGGAGTAATAGAAGAAGAGCCCTCCAGCCCCTCTTTCTTGAAATCTGGTTCGATGGCATTTCCCAAACCTTGAGTGATCAGCAAAGCCTCCATCTTGATCTTCCACATGTTGAAATCATTTTGCCCTGTAAATTTTTCCAGATCGATTTTGGTACCCATTTCTTGAATCTAAAGCCAGAGAGCAGTAGCTCTGATACTAATTTGTTGTGTTTAAAACCCTAGCTATCAAGACTAAACACACCCCAAGAACACTTAACTCACTGGTTTTGATCCAGAACTAACCAAGAAGAAATCAACATACACATATTCAAGAATAACAAATGGATTAAGCACAAAACACACACGGATTATAGTGGTTCAACACCAAATGAATGATGCCTACATCCACTGGAAACAAGCTCTGTGATTTCACTATATTGCTTTCAAGAGTTTACAGAGAAGCAAACACAAATGGAGATTACAAGTCTTTTGAGTCAACTCTCTCTCGCATTCCCTCTTTCTTGCTCTCTTCCAAGTTTGTAGTTCTGTGTTTATAAACCCAGAAAACCCAGCTCTTTATCAACTGATTCTGGATGCCTTCTCAGCGGCTTTTCCCTCTAATCATAACAGACTTTTCCTCAGTCACGTGCTTGCAACGTGTCTTTCATAAGCAAGCTTGAAACGGCTTCTTGCTTAGTTGTTTTGGGAGACTAAGTGATTGCATCAGCTCACGTGTCAGACATGTGAGTTACTTATACAACAAACGACATTTCTGCTCATGTCGATTTTTGCTTCAAATGCTTATCAGATGACATGTCGTGCTAACACAGACTCAACATATGATATGTCGAGACTGAGTATTTAGTTCATATTTCACACCACTCAATATCCCAAAATTAACCCTAAATTACAACTTCATATTCCATCCTGTTTTCTATTCAAACCACCAAAATTAAACTCAATATTCTATCTTTTATTCATTCCCTGTTTGATCATAAACAAATTCAGAAATAATTTTTTCTAAAAAAAGTTGATCCGATATGAATTGAGAAGTTCAAATTCTCAAAAGTGGATTGAAAGCTATATTATGTTATTATTCAAATCATGATATGATTCATGAAGTGCAATTAATTCAACTGAAAATCTTCTACTTGGTGCTTCGTTTGTTAATCTTCCATAATCCATTGAACTTCTGCAAAATAATTCATCGAGTATATAAATTTAATTAGCCATTACACTTCTACGAAAGATTGCTCGTCTCTTTTGCTCCAAATAAAACAAGAGGAAGTCACATATCAATTCAATTATCCAAAATTCAAGGAAAAAGTATTAGAAAATAAAATAAACGGGGACATGAATGTCTATGCATAAAATTAAGGAGAGTGCCAGGG
The DNA here is from genome assembly GCA_018350135.1 of Citrus trifoliata. Taxonomy (NCBI): domain Eukaryota; kingdom Viridiplantae; phylum Streptophyta; class Magnoliopsida; order Sapindales; family Rutaceae; genus Citrus; species Citrus trifoliata. Next base: position 95,524 of record VKKW01000251.1, on the reverse strand, counting down.
TTTACGATGTCCTCCTTTGTAATTTTGTAGATGGACATTTCAGTAATAATATTTCTTTATTAAGATAGTGTGAAGAGTATTTTTGTGGGTGCAAATGCCCCACCCAAATCCTAGAGACATTTTCTTTCTAACTCAATTAAGTTATAAATTTTACGCAAAATTTAGGCTCAAAATGTATTTAAATTTTAAGTTTAAAATTTATTAACAAAATAACAAATATATATATATATATAGACACACACGAGTGGGGTTTGAACCCTAGTCCTCAAAAAATTTATTTTAAAATTAAATAAATATTGATACACACGTGTAAGCAGAGCTCGAATCCCAAACCTTTAAAATTAGTTTAAAAGTCATAGAAACATTTACACACACATGACACATGTGACCAGAGTTCGCATTCCAAACCTTTTAAAATTTATTTCAAAATCACACAAATTTTTGCTCCTACTGATTTGAATTTCTGGCTATGCCACTCTCCATATTTTATCTTCAGCGGTTGGCCCCAGTGACATGCATTCAGCACGTAAAAGATTAATTATATTAAAAAAGAAAAATTAACCAGCTGCAAAGGGTAATCTTGAAGTGGCTTTAATCACCATTATTGCGCTCAGTAATGTAAGCAAAACTATTACTCAATTGCAATATATACAACGTGCCGAGTTTCTATCGCGTTCTTGAAGTCTTCTCGTTGAAAGAATTAGAGACACATATAACAGAAATATTGAAATTGTGACATTATTGTGGACTAATTATTGTGGACTAACCCCAGTGATGTACAAAGTCTTGAAAGCAATAATTTTCATATGTAAAGTACCAACATTCTCCATACAATTTTAACAACAATATTCTAAAACTAAATATTTGAACTGATTCAAATAGAAAGAAGATCAACAGGATGAAATTAAAAGGAAAAATATTTACATAACTTATGAGGTAGGCTGTTGCATGATATCCTGGGAAAAGAATTGGATGTTGTTATGAGAAGAACCCCCTTCTTCTAAAGCTCTCTTTGCCAGCTCTTCAAATTCTTTGGCTCTTTTTCTTCTCACATCTCTTTCTTCTCCATCATCCATTAGAATGTTTATAGCCGTTTCGACATCGTCCTTCTTCACCAACACTCCAATCTTCTCTTCCTCCCCAAACTTCAGTGGAACTTCCACTCCAAAACTCACACCAATCCTTAAAACTTCCACAATCAGCTTCTCATTACAAAATTGGTCTCCAAAAAGTGGCCATGTAAGCATTTGAACCCCGGCTGATATCCCTTCTAGAGATGAATTCCAGCCGCAATGCGTTAAGAACCCTCCGACTGCAGGGTGTGATAAAATCATTACTTGTGGTACCCAACCCCGAATCAAAAGGCCTCTCCCTTTAATCCTTTCTTCAAAATTTTCTTCTACAAGCCATTTCTCTAGTTCTTCTAATTTACTTCCTACCCTTGTAACCCAAATAAATGGTTTCTTAGATGCTTCCACGCCTAAACCAAGCTCAATCAGTTGCGAAGATGTTATATTGCAAATACTTCCGAGACAAACATACACTACCGAGCTTGGTTGTTGCGAATCAAGCCATGTTAAGCATTGGGGAACATCAATTGCTGCTTTGTTACCTCTCTCCACCTTGTCTATGCTTTCTTTGTTGCACAGAGAAACAGGGCCGATGCACCAAACTTTTCCTTGTTTGGCGTTCTTGTATTCTCTGACATATGCTGACTCTAGCTCTTCGAAGGTATTTATAATGATTCCGTGTGTTTTCTTATCAGCTGACAACATTTGTTCATTAATATCTTTCATGTTATCACTCGGGAATATTGGTAACTGAACTTTAGTAAATTCAATTTGATCAGGCAAGCCAGGTACCTTAAAGTATTCTGAATCAGATGTAACATTCTCATGAACCTTTGAATCGGGCAATATGTGCAAGCAGAAGAGACAGAAGCAAGAAAATTCATGGAAAATAATCCTTGGAACATCGAATTTTGCTGCGGTGTCCACCGTCCAAGGATAGCCCATGTCAGAAATTATGCAGCAGAGGGCTTAGGAGTTTGCTCGCTGAACAAATTTTCAAAAGGCAATTGAAGCATGCTATGCGAATTGAAGAACTTGGAGGCCAAGTCTATTGAAGGAAGCATGTCGAAATTCTCGCAACCTTGAGGTAATCCTGCTTCTTGCCATGGAAATTGTATTTCAACGAGTCGGATTTGTAGTCTGGATAGTACGGCACGGGCGAGAACTGTTTTGACCCTTGCTGCATTAACTGGGGTGGTGACAATTGTCACAATAGCTCCATGCTTTGCAAGCAATCTAGCCATGTCAAACATGGGAATCAAATGGCCTTGAGCCAAGAAAGGAAGCAAGAGAATATGAAGCTCGCTGGCTTCGGATGCCATTGCTCAATCTGGATAGAAGGGGGAAGCCTTCATGTAGTTTTTGTCTCAAAAAAGTTGATGTTTCCTCAGAAAAAAGTTGATGTTGTGGGAAGGGTCAACGCTGATGTTCTAAAAATGAGGTTTAAAAATAAGTTGAATGAAAAGCAATGGACTACTAATGCGCATTTGGATACGTTAATTTATAATTAACAAGTTAGGTCGCACTTTAAAGAAGCAGCAAATCCCATTATAGTTCAATTTAATTTTTTAGTGCCCCCAGTGTTTGACTTTCACCATGCTTTTCCTCCTTGACCAAGTTTTGGCGCAGGAATACATATTAATCCCAGTACATTAATTTAAAACGGCAGCGTTTAGATTAAAAGTAAATTAAAAAAGTTAGTAAAGACAAAGCCCTTAACTTTTTTATTCTCTTTGTTATTTTTAAATATTTTTCATTTAATAAATGTATATTTTATATTCTCAAGACAAATTATTAAGCAAATAATTCATTTACCTTTTTTTCCTTTAAATTTTTTTGTGATAGGAGAACTTTTAGGTATTATGAAAACAATGGTAGGTAAGTTCCATATATTAATTTTAGTAGGAGAAATATTGACAAACTCTCTAATTCCCCCCCCCCCCCCCCTCCTTCCCCCCCCCCCCCCCCTCCTTCAGTGTTTAGGCACTCTTATAACCAACATTAGGGATAGACACTATATGGTGCGGTTTGGTTCAGTTTGATTCAGGCCAAGAATCGAACCAAATGATAACTAATTGGTTCTTTAAAATTAGAACCAAATACGAACCGGTATTTAGACCAAACTAAAATAAATCGATTCTAAACTTTGATTCAGTTTGGATTGGTTTAGTTCTATTCAGTTTTAGCTTTATAGTTTCCATTTGTATTAAACTACATACACAATATTAACACTAGATATAACATAATAAAATTCACAAATTAGCAAAATAATAAAGTCCTAACACATAAGTCACAGACCATACATAATTTAGGGGAAAAAGAAAAAAGAAATCGATACAAATTATAAATCGACAATAGAAAGAAATAATAACATTCTTTTATTCCTAAAATAATAATAATACACAAAGAATCTCATGGATTTCTCCATTTTCCCAACATTTTCAACACTTACGCTTAATTCCAATATTTTTTTCGATAACCAAAAAAAGTCTACACATGGGTGTCACCAAAAACTAGCGGGTCAGCAGCAAATATAAAAAAAAAGCGAAAAGAAAAAGGTCAAAATTTAATACAGTTATAGTTATTGTATTTGAATGGGTAAAAGTTTATTTAGTTCCTCTATTTTAAAATTAGTATCCATTTAGTTTATGTATTTTTAAAAATACATCGAAACCTCCATGTCGTTAAAGTATTGATACTCATATCCCTACCGTTACTTTTTATTTCTTTTGTCTTACTTTTACAATATTATCATTTTATAATAATTTTTTTGTTTGGGCATTAATAAAAAGAAAATATTTAAATTACCAATTTAACCTTAAAAAATAAAAAAATTATATTAATTGTTTTGCAAGCACCATTTGCACACTTGTTAGTTTGTATACAATTTTTGACAACTAAAAATTAATACAAATTTTTTTATTTTCATTTTTTCAGGTTAAGTTGGTAATTTAATTATTTTCTTTTTATTAATGTCCAAATAAAAAATTATTATAATAGGATAATATTATAAAAGTAAGCCAAAAGAAATAAAAAATAACGGTATGAATATTAATAATTTAACGGCAAGGATGTTTCGAGACATTTTTAAAAATATAGAGACTAAATGGTCACTAATATTAAAATATAGGAACTAAATGAACTTTTACCCTACTTAGACAAAGAAATAGAATTAAAAAAAGATAAAATCAGAAATTGATCTCAATCAAGAGAAACAAGAAGAAACTGAGAAATCTTGTGTGATGGTCGTCAGCTTGTGACGAATGCAGCTGAAGGATGGTTTTTGTGGGGTTGTCATGAACGCGATGAATGGCTGGTGGTTGATAGGCCGTTTGCTAACTGCTAAGGGCTGCCGACTGTGTGTAGTGAGAGAGGAGCAACTGTCAGTCGTGGAAATGGAGTGTGCCGATGAGAGTGAGAGTGAGAGTGTGAGACCCTGAGGGGTGTGAGTGTGTGCTGCTGGATGTGTTGTGAGAGACGAGAGTGTACGGAGGATCCTAAACTTTATTAAAATGGGCTCAAACTTGAAGTAATATAAATATATTATTTTGAAGAATTTACTACAATGAATGAGTTTAGAAATTAAGGATCAAAGTTGGACAAATTAAGATATTTATGGAAAGAATAAACTTAGTATAAAGGAAATATTCTTGTCTTTTTTCTAAAAAATTACACAACTTTAAAATTATTCTCTCTTTTTAATTTAATAATGAAAGTTTACAGTAACTTTTATGTTTTGTCCTCACTACTAGCATCCACTACATAAATATCATATTCACCTTTATTTAGGGGCTATCCTCTCTCTCTCACTCTCCATCTTTAGATTATCACTTACTTTTCCACTTTCATTGTCTTTTCTTTATATTATGCTCTTTATAACTCTATTCACCATTTTCATATTTATTAACACCAAACATCTTTACATACATATCGTCAAAGAGTGCGAAAAGGGGCTGAAGCCCTATTGACTTAAAAAAGTAAAAATTAAAATTGTTTTTATTTTCAGTTGTGATGATATTTTCACCACTCAATTGTGAAGCAACCTCACTTCAAAAAAAAAATTCATATTATTTTTAAAAATTTAAAATAAAGAATAAATTTAAATAATTAATTAATTAAATCCTCCTTAATTGTTTAAGCTTATGTAACAAAAGCAATAAGTTATGCTAAAACAGCATTAGTGATCAACTACGATAAAAAGACTTCTGTAAAAGAATTGGATCAAATGAATTAATTGCTCAAACTTTCTCTTTATTTTAAAATTTAAAAAATTATTTATTTTTTTGTAAAATATTATTTATTTTTTTGTAAAATATTTCTTGAAATGCAGTGGATTTACACATATTGTAGGGTCAAAATATCCTACCTTATTTTAATAATCTGTTTATTATTAATTACCTTAAAAGATCTTTCTAAGTTTATGAAATTTTTAAAGGTTTAATTTTGGATTATCTCTCTCATTAATTGATAATCTTCAAATTACCCCTTACTTTTGAAAATCAAAATCTATTATCTGTCCATTAGTTCTATTGGTTAAAAGGATAAAATAATATTTATATAATTAAAATGGTCAATTAGTCGAAAGAAGTCAAACCTTTCTATTTTCTTACTCTTCATTACCCTTTATATTTTGAACGAGAAAAATGTATTTTAATATAAATTTTTAATTTAATTTCAAAAAATAAAATTCTAAAAATTCGTTTGTTATTGTTCATTCATCTTCATCTAATAATACTCTTGGCTTTCTTCTACAAATAAATATAGTACAACTGTGACATTCTCCCTCCTAAACATAAATGAAAGCTAAAGTAAAATTTAAATCTAATTAAAATCTAAATGAATTTTACAATAACCTAGTCAGTTTGGAAGTCAATATTTTAGATTTGAATAATCTATGAACAGTTATCAATTACAGTTGCCTACCATGTCAAGAAAATTCAGAGAACTCAGAGTCAGCAAAACCCCACCCATGGCAACCAAATCCATGGTCACACTCGGCCATGGCAACCAAATCCATGGTCACTCTCGGCCAAGGCAACCAAAACTATGGCCACACACAGCCAAGGCAACCAAACACTAGCCTCGTGGCCATGGCAACTAAATCCATGGCCACACACGTGGCCAAGGCAATCAAATCCATGGCTGCATGTGGCCAAAGCAACCAAACTGCGGCCATAAAAACCAAGCCATGGCTGTGTGCAGCCCAGGCATCGCCTAAACCCATGGCTGTATGCGGCCATTAAAACCAAATCCTCGTAACCATGCGAACCAATTGACGTCATAGGGAAAATTATGGATATTTCAGCTAGGGTGTAGTGTGGTTCTAATTGTACTATGGAGATGAAACTAGAAGATATAGTTTTTCTTTCCTTTTGAATTTTAAAGATCTCAAGTCATTTTTGTTTTGTTATTTTATTAAGGGAAAATATCCACCGTCCACCCGTTTTTTACACATTTTTTAAAAATACACAATTCCTTTATTTTTTGGCTAAAATCCACCTAAAGTTACATTTTTTTTTCACTTTTCCACTTCCGTTTGGAATCCGTTAAGAAAACTAACGGAAATTTAAAAAAATGACCATTTTACCCCCAAAACGAAAATTACAATTTCACCTTAAAAATTATAAAAAATAATCAGATTAAATCTAATAATTTTCCCCTTCGGTCAATAAAGAAATTAATTTTACAACCATCAAATGCAAGTTTTTTTTAAAATATGTCGGTAATTAAGATGCTAAATTATAATAGTAGTATTAAAAATAGTCCAATCTTACAAACCATCAATTGAATTTAAGATAAGTAAAGTTTTATTATTTATTGAGTTATAATCTCTAGTAATTAAGATTTTTTTGTACTTCATTAACGTACCAATAATGATATTCATTATTAAATCTTATTATTTTTGGCATTTTTATGGTGAAATTATAATTTTCGTTTTGGGGGTAAAATGGTCATTTTTTAAGTTTCCGTTAGTTTTCTTAACGGATTTCAAACGGAAGTGGAAAAGTGAAAAAAAAAATGTAACTTTAGGTGGATTCCAACCAAAAAATGAAGGAATTGTGTATTTTTGAAAAAAATGTAAAAAATAGGTGGACGGTGGATATTTTCCTTTTTATTAATTCAGATTTTTTTTAGTTAAAATCATTAGTTAACAAAAATGGTTAAAATAGGGGTATTTTTGTAGTTTATCAAGTCAACGGCAGTCAATCATTAAAGTTAACTACTTTTAAGGAGTAATATGAGATTTTCAAAAGTAAAGAGTAATTTAAAAATAGTCAATTCACGAATAGGTTAATATAAAATTTATCCATTTTTAAAATATAAGGGTTTTCTCCTCTTAGTTTCTACTTTATTCTTCTATAAAAATATGAAAGTTCATCAATTGTTTGTTACAATAGATTCTATTATCTTCCTCTTATTTATTAACCTTATCAAATTAAGACAATTTATAATAATTTATTTCTTTTATCTCTCTTTCAATTATTGAGGAATTTATCACCACAACGCAATTCGACAAACGACATTTGCAACTCAAATTAGAGATAAAATTAAAAGTTTTCAAGATTTTAAATCCTAACGAACTAATGGTTCAATCTATATTATAGGATAAATAATGAAATATTTAGAAGTCTTAACTATGATCTAAGTAAACTATTGTGGAATTTAAACAATATCATGTGTCAGATTAAAATTTATCATTTTGATAATTGAGAAAAAAAATTGAAATGTTATATAAGTTAGCCCCTACTGTATCTAATTCCTGGCACAGTCAATTGACTTTTCCTAAAGCACCATCAGTATGCTAGGTTGTGTTCCCATCCTTTTCTTGAATCCTACAATGCGGTGATCGTATTTTATACGGCCACTACCCAACTTTAACATTGAAAAAAATAATAAATCGAATGAAAAGAAAATTCATTATTAAGCGTATCCAAACTCTTTTGTTTAAATACCAATTAAATAAATGGATGTTCTAAGTTTATTTCATATATCCTTAATTTTGGTTAAGTTTTCTCATTTATTGGTTCATTTACTTCAACTTATTAGTCTACAAGTTTTGTATTTAATGTTCTTATTAATTTCTTTAAATACCAATATTTGGGTTTTATTCCAACAAATTTCATTTTTATTTGATGCATTCTTAATTTTGGTTGAACTTTCTCGTTTATGGGTTTAGGTGTTTCAACAAATAATTCCACTAGTTTTATGTTGATTTTTTCCTTTATTTAGGTAAGATTCTAATAATTTGGGTTAAGTACCAAATTTACTCTAAAAATATTAATTTTCGGTTGGATTAATCCCTAATTTTGATTAAAGTTTCTCAACTAGAGGTTCACGTGTTTCAACTTTTTAATCCATTAGTTTTATGAATGTAATTTTTAATTCATTAAATAGCTTTATTTTAGGTTAGTTTCTAAGTAAATTTCATTTCTTATTATGTGAGTTCCTAATTTTAGTTACACTTTGTGTCTTTTGGACTCATATGTTTCAACTAAAAATTTCACTAGATTTGTTCTGGATGTTTCCATTTTCTCAATGACATTCCAATAATTTTGGTTAGATAACCAAATTTACTTTATAGAATTTCATTTTTGGTTAAAGTACCCTTTAATTTTGATTAAACTTTTTCAATTAGAGGTCCACATATTTCAAATTTTAGTCCACTAATTTTATGTTTAATACTCTTATTAAGTTAATCAAATACCGATACTTTGAGTTATATTTCAAATAAATTTCATTTCTCTTTTGGATGAGTTCCCAATTTAGATACTAATAGTATCTCTTCTTGTTTTTCTACACAATCAGCATTTTCGAGAGGTTGCAATATTTCTTACTGTATTGGCTTCGTTTTAGACAATACGCAGCTTCTGGATTCAAAAGTGTTCAAAGGGAATGTTGACATTAAACTCACTAAGGCTTTTGATACTCTCATATGGATTTTATTCTTGAGTGTTAAAAGAAATTTTGTAATACTAGGGAATTAAGTAAGTAATTACGAGTATTATTTTTTTATAGTATTATTGTTATTATTGATTGTTTTCTTATTTGACCGTTAAATTTTTTATTATGTGATAATTATCGTTATTGTTATTTATTATTACTATTAAGATTTGTTGGGAGAATTTTGCCTAAGATTTCTAGGTATCTAACAAAAAATGTTAGCTCATTGGGTAGAACGATCTATTCTACTTATTAACCTAAGTATCTCTCTTTTACTAACCAATGTGGGACATAACTTAACAATCCATTCTCCGGATGAAACTACCTCCAGACTTTGGTTCTTTCGTACTTCCACTACCACATTTTGACTGCTAGCATCTACATCTAATATTAATTGTTGAGGGGCCTTGGCCTAAAATTTTTAGGTATCCAAACCAAAAGATTAACCTATTGAGTGGAGTGACTTATCTTTCTTATTCACCAAAATATCTCCTTTTTACTAATTAATGTGGGACATAACTCAACAATATTAGTATTAGTATTAATAATGTAATAATGCTTGGACTTATTTCGTTTTGGGCCTAGAATAGTTATAGGGCCAAGGTTTTATTTGTTTTAGTCAAGCCCACCCTGAAATACAAGTATGCAACCCAAGAGGGGGGGTGAATTGGGATTTTAAAAATTATGCAATACAATTTGCTCAACAATTTAATCTATTGCCTTAATCAAATTGAAAACAATAAATTCAATCATGCACAATATTAAAAGAGTAAGGGAAGAGAAAACAAACACAATGATTTTTACGTGGTTCGGCAATCCCCGCCTACGTCCACGCCTCCAAGCTCACCGGGCTTGAGGATTTCACTAAGCTAGCCTCCCAAGGCTTCAAACGCTTACAATTGACTTCCAATGTGTCAATGGACCTTTACAACAAGAGATTATCCCCAATCTCTTAATCCCAAGTGTATCCCAACACTTACAATCACTCAAAGTAAAAGATTACAAATTGTTTTTCTTTCACACAATATTTAAGATTATAAATCAATGCCCAATGTGTGAATAGATGAAGAGAGAATGTGTTTAAAGCTCTATGAAGATTGTATTCTCGAATATAAGCTCAATGGTTGTGTTGTGATCAACCTTTGTTTGGATTTGAATGAGCTTATTTATAGTTGCAGCTAAAAACTAGCCGTTATAGACTGTCTGCACACTGTCAGATCGCCGTTATCTAGATATCGGATCGCCGTTTGACTGGTCAATATGACCGTTGGGGCTGATTTTCAAAATGTCGGGTCGCCGTTATCTAGATGTCGGATCGCCGTTAGTGTCCAGAGACTAATCTTCAATTCTCTTCGAAGTCGGCGAGCCGTTAGCAAGAATTCGGATCGCCGTTAGTGTCCAGAGACTAATCTTCAATTCTCTTCGAAGTCGGCGAGCCGTTAGCAAGAATTCGGATCGCCGTTAGTGTCCAGAGGCTGATCTTTAATTCTGCTCGATATCGGCGAGCCGTTAACCAAACATATCGGTGTGCCGTTTACGTCCAGAGACTGATCTCCATTTCTGCTTGAAATCGGCGAGCCGTTTATTGCAAATGTCGGTTCGCCGTTTTCCATAAAAACTGCTGCAGTGAGCTATTTTTGCAAGAAAACTGTTTTGACTCCAAATCTTTACTATTCATTATGAGGCTTGTTTAAAGATAGAGAAAGTCATGTTGAACACTTAAAAGATTAACTAACACTTAATCATGTTTGTTATCATCAAAATCAATGAAGAATTATTTAGGTTAACAATCTCCCCCTTTTTGATGATGACAAACTTTTCAAAAACAATACTAGTGTAATTTTGCTCCCCCTAAATATGTGCTCCCCCTAAGTGAAATTTTGAAAGATTTGTTAACTCCTTAAAAAAAATCATTTAACAGTTAATCTCAAAACTTTAAAAACAAGACAGATAGATTAAAAAAATATTGACAATACTATTTTACCAAAAACAGTTATGCCAATTACCAAGAACAAAAACAGTTATGCCAATTACCAATAAACTCATTTCTCTCCCCCTTCATCATAAAAAAGAAGGAGGCGCGATGAAAGACTTATGGTTTAAAAAAAAATTGGCAGAATCTCCCCTGAAATGTGAGAATATCCTCAATAATACATAGAGTCAAAGCGAAAAGCACTTCCATATAAGTATACCACCATATCAACCAACCGCCATACCAACAGATTCATACTTCCAGAATGAGCAAGGTAATTAATATAATACTAAAAACAACCCAAACATGAATTATCATCATTAATTTATCAAAAACATAAGCACAAAACACAAACACAAAACACATAAACACAAAACACATAATATTATACACATGCAGCAAATGAAATGAGAAAATGTCTGTGCGAAAGACATAGGGGCAGAGAAATCTAAGATGGAGGCTGTGAAGACGAGCTGCCGGGGTCATATCCAAAGTAGCCGAGAATGCGACGCTGGCCCGCAATGAGCTCCATCTGCTGATCTGAAATTTGCTCCCGAAAGGTTGCAAAGTCAGATCGAAGCTGCTGCTGCTGCTGGGACAAGGCATCCACTCGGTCGAGAAGCTGCTGGAAGCGGTCCTCAGGAATAGCTGATGCCGCAGGAGGTACGGCAGTCTCGGTAGGCTCGTCATCCTGAGGTGCATCTGCTGCTGGTGCTGCTGGTGAAGCAGGAGCTGCTGGTGCTGCCGCTCGGCGAGGAACACGCGGTCTAGCCCCAAGACGGAAATCAGGCAGCTCATCCTCGGAGTAGACATCATTCAGCATGCGATCATCCTCGGGTGCAATCAGTGTGGCTTCGTTTTTGGAGGACGAGGTCTTTTCCCATTTCCCACGCTTGTTAAAGAATCCGATGGCAGAAATAATATCTCGTCCGAGCTTACGAGTCTCGAGAAAAACAGGCTCGACGATAGGAACATGAAAGTGGTTTAGGATCCTAGTGATGATGCTGCCATAAGGAAGGGATCGGTTGGAGACTTTAGGAGTGGACAGCATATGGCACAAAATAGTGTAGGATAGGCTCACATGGCGTCGACGAATAAGAGAGTCTAATAGACCAATATCAAGCCTAGTGACCTCATCAGTGTGACCCTGTCTAGGAGTGACCATGTGTTGAAGAATAATGTGAAGTATTCGAATCTGAAAAGGGAGGAGTTGAGACCTAAAGGACAAAGAACAGATGTCATCGGAAAGATCCCGACGACGACAAATGTTCCGTACACCATCCACATGACGGAAACTACTAAAAGATAATTCTTTCCTAGTGGTGTACAGATCTAATCCTCCATAAGCGATTCCTAGAATACTATATAAAACAGGTTCATCAAGTTCAATGCGAATTCCTCCGACAAAAGTATGAAGCTCTTTACGACCAGTAGAGGAGAAATCTATGTTAGAATAAAAAACACGAACAAGATTTTCATAAATAGGTTCGTCAATGCTAAGAGCTTGCTTCCAATGACTAAGCATTTGAGTAATTGAGTGACCACAAACAGAAATATCCGAGAACTCCGAAATGTTAAGAGAAAAAGAGGGAGTTACGGGTTTACCCATGAACTTCTCACGAAAACGCTGAGAAGAGATAGCATCGGAAAAATGAAGACTCTCGAAGTCTTGAGGAGGAGACCTGGGTGGACTAGAACGGCGTTGAGCAGTGTGTTTGGTTCGAGCACGCCTTTGTGGTCGTTCCGCCATGGATATGTTAAAAAAAATTTGTGGAAATGAAGTTTGAAAGATGAGATAGTGATTGTAGGTGAAAATGTGATTGAAAAAGAAAGAGATTTGGGTTAAATTAAGCAAGGAAGGCTCGGCTGGTTCTAGGGTTTCAAAAAGGGATTATTCAATTTTAGATGAAAGAAAAGGATTTGAATCGGTTAAAAAGGTTCTAGAGAAGATAAGATGGTTTGTAATGCTTCAATTTGATGAAAAATAACAAGAAAAATGATGGATTTGAGAGTAGAGAACTGGTGCAGTCGCGGGCTGAAGAGAGAGAAAGAGAGAAGGGGAAGCCGAAATGAGGAGGAAGACAAAGGACTATTCAAGTAACGCGTGATAACGGCGAGCCGTTATAAAGAAAACGGCGAGCCGACAGAGTCCAGAGAACACTAAAAACAAATTAAAGAAAACGGTGAGCCGTTTATATCAATAACGGCAAGCCGATAGGATCCAGGGTGTCCACACAAAAAAAATTGTATCAGGACGGCGAGCCGATAGACAGTTATCGGCGAACCGATAGCTTCCAGAAAGCGTTCCATTGTTTCTGCCCAAAACGGTTAGCCGTTTATTGAAATAACGGCAATCCGTTTTCTACAACTTATGATTTCGCACATGTATTTTGATATTTGGCTACTTATTAATACATTCCTAGATCATTTTATTTGATCCAAAATGATTTGAGTGCCAGTTCAATGCATGATTCATGAACATATATATATGTATTGCAACACATAATTCATACATTTTCAAATATACATACACATTACATGTATATTACGATTGTGCATTCCATAGAAATTAAAGCATCAAGTCATAGATCAATCAATAATAATAGACTTAATAGCATGAATGAAGATGTTAATGTGAAAATTTTATCATCCCAAGTTCATGCCGAATTTTGGAGAATTGTTCTTCACAAAGAGGTTTTGTAAAAATATCGGCAAGTTGTTTTTCCGTAGAAATAAACTCTAATGCAATGTCTCTCTTTTGAACATAATCTCTCAAGAAGTGATGTCTTATTTCTATATGCTTGGTTCGAGAGTGTTGAATGAGATTCTTTGAAAGATTTATAGCACTAGTATTATCACATTTAATAGGAATTTGTTCAAGATTAATGCCATAATCTCTAAGTGTTTGTTTCATCCAAAGTGCTTGTGCACAACAACTTCCGGCAGCTATATATTCAGCCTCGGTAGTTGAAAGTGCGACAGAATTTTGTTTCTTGCTAAACCATGAAACAAGAGAGTGTCCTAGAATATAGCAAGTACCACTAGTGCTCTTCCTATCTACTTTATAACCGGCAAAGTCTGCATCCGAAAAACATGTTAAATCTATATGAGTTCCCCTAGGATACCAAAGGCCAATATCTATGGTTCCACTCAAATAACGGAAAATTCTTTTAACAGCAAGCAAATGAGATTCCTTGGGACAAGATTGAAATCTTGCACACAAACATACACTAAACATGATATCGGGTCTACTCGCAGTCAAATAAAGTAGGGATCCAATCATACCTCGATACATTTTGATATCCACTTTTTTGTCTTTTTCATCTTTGTCCAGCTTGGTTGTTGTGCTCATTGGTGTATTTTTGGTCTTCGAGTCATCAATGCCGAATCGTTTGAGTAGATCTTTTACGTACTTGGCTTGATTTATGAAGATTCCTTCCTCGTTTTGTTTGATTTGAAGTCCAAGAAAGTATTTCAACTCTCCCATCATACTCATCTCAAATTCATTGCTCATACACGATGAAGATTCTCTACACAACAACTCATTAGTAGAACCAAAAATGATATCATCAACATATATTTGAACAATAAGTATGTCTTGGTTCTTGTGCTTAACAAATAGAGTAGTATCCGCTTTGCCCATTGAAAAGTTATTTTCCAACAGAAAATTCTTAAGTCTATCATACCATGCCCTAGGTGCTTGTTTTAAACCATACAAGGCTTTAAGCAACTTATAAACATGATTTGGAAATTTTTCATTTTCAAAACCTGGGGGTTGTTTTACATACACTTCTTCCATAATATACCCATTTAGGAAAGCACTTTTCACATCCATTTGAAATAAAATAAAATCTTTATGACATGCATATGCTAACAACATCCTAATGGATTCTAACCTTGCTACAGGAGCAAAGGTTTCATCAAAATCAATTCCTTCTTCTTGGTTGTAACCTTGAGCCACTAATCTAGCTTTATTTCTTACAACCACACCGGATTCATCCATCTTATTTCTAAACACCCATTTAGTACCTATTATAGATTGATGTACTGGTTTAGGAACTAATTCCCACACATTGTTTCTTTCAAATTGATTTAACTCCTCTTGCATTGCCATAATCCAAGATTCATCATTTTCTGCATCCTCAAAGGATTTGGGTTCAATTTGAGAGATGAATGCATTATGCTCACAAGTATTTCTAAGTGATGATCTAGTTGTAATACCTCGTGAGGGATCTCCTAAAATTACATCTTTAGGGTGAGAAGAGACATACCTCCACTCCTTGGGGAGTGTTTGAGAAGTACCTTCATTTTGCTTCGCATTTGGTTCTTCATGATGTTCCTCTTGAATTCCAAGTGGTGCATCCTCTTGATTGTCATTTGATGTTTCTTCTTCTTGTTCTTCTTCTCCTGCATTATCATCAACAACTGCTTTCTCCGTAGAGGAGGGGTTAGACTCATCAAATGTGACATGCATAGATTCCTCCACAACTAAAGTTCTTTTGTTATAAACTCTATAAGCTTTGCTTGAATTTGAATAACCAAGAAAAATACCAACATCGGATTTTGGATCAAATTTACCAAGATTATCTTTTGTGTTCAAAACGAAACATTTGCTTCCAAAAACTTTAAAATAGCCAATGTTGGGTTTTCTATCTTTCCAAAGCTCATATGGAGTTTTATTAAGATTAGGTCTAATCAACACCCGATTTAAAAGATAACAAGCGGTGTTGACGGCTTCGGCCCAAAAATATTTTGGTAATGCATTTTCATTTAACATGGTTCTAGCCATTTCTTGAATGGACCTATTCTTTCTCTCAACAACTCCATTTTGTTGTGGAGTTCTAGGTGATGAAAATTGATGCTCAATGCCTAGATTATTGCAAAAACTCTCAAATGCATGATTTTCAAATTCTCCTCCATGATCACTCCTAATGCATACAATACCATGCCCTTTTTCATTTTGTAATTTCTTACAAAGCACTTTAAAAGCATCAAGAGTATCATCCTTATTGGCTAAGAATAATACCCATGTATATCTAGAATAATCATCCACTATCACAAAAGCATAATATTTGCCATTTAGACTTGCATATCTAGATGGCCCAAAAAGATCTATGTGAAGAAGTTCAAGTGGTTTTGAAGTAGAAATATGGTTTTTATTTTTAAAAGAAGTTTTAATTTGTTTTCCAAATTGACAAGCTTCACAAATCTTATTCTTTTGAAAACCAATTTTCGGAAGACCTTTAACTAAATCATCTCTCGAAATTTTTGAAATCAAATCCATACTTGCATGTCCTAACCTTTTATGCCACAACCAACAATCATCATGCAATGCCGAGAAACATTTATCAAGAGTGGATGCACATTCTATGTCAATGATATAAACATTACCACATCTATTCCCGACAAATAAGGTTTTGCCATCACATGAGTTCTCAATAACACAACTAAATTTATCAAAGATAACTTTGTAACCTTTGTCACATAATTGACTAATACTAATTAAGTTGTGCTTCAAATTCTCAACCAAACATACATTCTCAATTAGAGTTGAAGAGACTTTACCAACATTTCCAATTCCAAGAATTTTTCCTTTTGAGTTGTCTCCAAAAGACACGTCTCCACCATTTTCAATTTTGGTGAAGCTTGAGAACCATGCATAGTTTCCGGTCATGTGTCTTGAACAACCGCTGTCCAAGAACCATTTATTTTTCTTCTTCTTCAAGCCCTACAAAAACAAAACAACTTAAGTTTTAGGTACCCAAAGCTTTTTGGGTCCTTGAGAGTTAGCAACGGTTCCTTTTGGAACCCAAATACATTTGACACCATAATATGCATTCCTTTTCACGGGACATCTATATTTCATGTGACCATTTTGATTACAATAATGACATACAATCTTATGATCATTTTTGGAGGTAGCTTTAACAAAATAGTACTTATAATATTTTTGCTTCAAGTTAGGCTTATATCCAAGCCCTTCTTTATCAAAAACACATTTTTGTGAGTTAAGCATATTGTCCAACATCTTTTGCCCATTTGTAAATTTCAAAACAATTTCATTCAATTCATTATTCTTTTTCTTGAGCAATTCGTTCTCATTTTTTAACTCATCTATGTGTGATTTCAAATGCTCATGTAAGATGCTAGGTTTCTCATTTGATAATGCAATTTCATCATGCAATGTTTTGTTTCCTACTTCTAGGCATACAATTCTTGCATTTAGAGATTTATTTTCATTTTTAAGCTTTGTCATTTCCTTTTTAAGACATACATTCTTTTTACCAATTTTCATCAACTCATTATGTAAATCTTGAAAATCATCATACAATTCATCATAGGTAGGATCTCTTACCTCATTGAGATCATCATCCTCTCCTATTGCCATGAGTGCTAGGTTTGATACTTCTTGCGATCCTTCTTCATCATTTGACTCTTCCTCACTATCATCCCAAGTTGCAACCATTACTTTCTTCTTGAGTTTGTTGATAAGTGGGCACTCCGATCTTATATGTCCCGGCTTCTTGCATTCATAGCAAGTGATTGCCTCCTTCTTCTCCCTATGATTCTTGAAGTTTCTGAAATTTCTTCGCTCTCCGGTTTTCTTGAAGAATTTTCTGAACCTCCTTGCTAGCATGGCTAGCTCTTCATCATCCGGTTCACTCTCCCCATCACTCTCATATTTTGAAGCTTTGAGAGCTATGCTTTTCTTCTTCTCCTCATGTCCTTTTTCTGCAGCTAAATCCTCTTCATACGAAATAAGAGAACCAATTAAATCATCAAGAGGTAAGGTATTTAAATCTTTGGCCTCTTCAATGGCGGTTCTTTTAGGTCTCCATTCTTTGGAAGTGACCTAATGATTTTCTTAACTTTCTCACTATTTGAAAAGGTTTTCCCTAAGGCACTTAGGGTGTTCACTATGTCCGTGAATCTAGTGTACATAGAATACACATTTTCATTTTGTTCCATATGGAACAACTCATATTGACGAGTGTATCTACTGATTTTAGACTCTTTCACTTGATTTGTCCCTTCATAGACAACTTCAAGTTTGTTCCATATCTCTTGTGCACTTTCACAACTAGATACTCTATGGAATTCTTTCTTATCAAGGGCACAAAACAAAGCATTCATAGCCTTGGAGTTTAGGGACATCTTTCTCTTTTCTAACTCACTCCATTGACTCGATGGTTTAGGAAGATCATCTCCTACTTCATCTTTGAACGTAGGCATGAATGGACCATCACAGACAACTTCCCAAATTTCATAATCTAAGGCTTGCAAATAGATTCTCATTCTAGTTTTCCAATAAGCATAATCATTACCATCGAAAAATGGTGGTCTAGTTGTGGATTGCCCTTCTCTAAAGGTTGAGTCATTTAGGGTTGCCATGGATCTTTTACTCTAGACGATTAAGTCTTAACAAGAGAACGAGGCTCTGATACCAATTGAAATACAAGTATGCAACCCAAGAGGGGGGGTGAATTGGGATTTTAAAAATTATGCAATACAATTTGCTCAACAATTTAATCTATTGCCTTAATCAAATTGAAAACAATAAATTCAATCATGCACAATATTAAAAGAGTAAGGGAAGAGAAAACAAACACAATGATTTTTACGTGGTTCGGCAATCCCCGCCTACGTCCACGCCTCCAAGCTCACCGGGCTTGAGGATTTCACTAAACTAGCCTCCCAAGGCTTCAAACGCTTACAATTGACTTCCAAGGTGTCAATGGACCTTTACAACAAGAGATTATCCCCAATCTCTTAATCCCAAGTGTATCCCAACACTTACAATCACTCAAAGTAAAAGATTACAAATTGTTTTTCTTTCACACAATATTTAAGATTATAAATCAATGCCCAATGTGTGAATAGATGAAGAGAGAATGTGTTTAAAGCTCTATGAAGATTGTATTCTCGAATATAAGCTCAATGGTTGTGTTGTGATCAACCTTTGTTTGGATTTGAATGAGCTTATTTATAGTTGCAGCTAAAAACTAGCCGTTATAGACTGTCTGCACACTGTCGGATCGCCGTTTGACTGGTCAATATGACCGTTGGGGCTGATTTTCAAAATGTCGGGTCGCCATTATCTAGATGTCGGATCGCCGTCAGTGTCCAGAGACTAATCTTCAATTCTCTTCGAAGTCGGCGAGCCGTTAGCAAGAATTCGGATCGCCGTTAGTGTCCAGAGACTAATCTTCAATTCTCTTCGAAGTCGGCGAGCCGTTAGCAAGAATTCGGATCGCCGTTAGTGTCCAGAGGCTGATCTTTAATTCTGCTCGATATCGGCGAGCCGTTAACCAAACATATCGGTGTGCCGTTTACGTCCAGAGACTGATCTCCATTTCTGCTTGAAATCGGCGAGCCGTTTATTGCAAATGTCGGTTCGCCGTTTTCCATAAAAACTGTTGCAGTGAGCTATTTTTGCAAGAAAACTGTTTTGACTCCAAATCTTTACTATTCATTATGAGGCTTGTTTAAAGATAGAGAAAGTCATGTTGAACGCTTAAAAGATTAACTAACACTTAATCATGTTTGTTATCATCAAAATCAATGAAGAATTATTTAGGTTAACACACCCAAGCCCAATAGTAAAAAATCACATTATAGGTATAAACAGATAAATTGAAAAGGAAAAAAAAAAATGAGAGACACTTAAGCTTCTCCTAAAAAAGAAGATTGAGGTAATTAAAAAAAAAAAAGATTGAGAGATGGATAAATATTTTTAGGTGGCTTATATCATTGAAGTGTAAAAATTATTAGATAATTGTAGAGATGTTTAAGGTATGCATTTCTATGACATTTGGGTACTCTTTTTCTAGTATAAACTAAGACTTATTGTCTTTGATCTTTTTTTATTTATTAAGATTTGGTTTTTGATTCTTGAGGTTTTTGTATGATTTTTATGGGTATTATGTGTTGGGAAATTATTGATTAAATGAAAACCGTGAGGATTAAGGAAATGTGCTAAATTTTTATGATAGTCACTCATTCCCAAAACTATTTAAAAATAGATGTATTTTGTGTTATAAACATTTGCTTGTATCTAGTAAAACTAGACGTCTTGAAGGTTATATAGAATTTTGTTTCATTGAAAAATGAGTTGTATTATGCTTTTAATGAATTTTTGAATTATATAATGTGATTCTAGAAAAATGAAATTTCTGCAGTGTTACAGAATGAAAAAAAAATTATTGAAAAAAGCTTCTCCAAAAATTATAAAATATTCTAGATCTACTCTTGTATATTATATCCAAAATTGGAGTCCTAGTTTCTTGTATTTTAATTATTGTTAATTGATGACTAAAGCTTTAATTATGGATTCTGGATTCCATGATATAATAGTCTTGAAATAAAATTTATTTGCAATATATTTTGAATGAATTTAGTTTTGAAATTTTTACAACCTATATATTACTGCATCTGTTTAAGCTTTGAAAAATTTTCAGGGCTTTTGGATAAGTATTTTATTTTATAAAAATCAGAGATTGAGGGCTGATCATTAAGGTTTCTACACTGTGAGAATGAAATATTTTGATTTATGAAGTTATAGGAAATATTCCCTTGAGTAGAATAGTTTGTTAGTACCTTTTTATATGAGTATGATAATTATAGAAGTAAGTACCTTTTTGAAATTGCAAGTGAAGTTGTAATGAGTTTGTTACTAACTTAATAGGCACCCATATGCTTATGTGGAGCCTTTTGACTTGCATAGCCTTTTCTTTAGGATTGTTATATGTAACATGTATGGTAGGTCACGAGGACTTAGGCTTATTATTTGATATATGATATATGAAGTCCTACTAAATGGTAAAAAAATATAAATATTTCCAAAATAAGAGTGATAAGTTTTGTTAAGTGTTTTTAGAATTGTAAAACCTTTGGAAGTAAGTTTGTACTTATGCCATTGCATGCACATGTAGTGTATATATTATGTGTTTATTTTGCTATATGAAAGCCTAGTTTGGTTACTAAGTTTTTATACTCGCTATAATTTGTTGTGATTCCCATATGACTGATGGACTTAGCATGTGATGAATTTGGCACAGCTATTGGCATTCCTTGGTTCCCTTAGACTCCGTTTGATATAAGTTTTCAAATAGAGCTTATTTGAGAATAACTTTTATGAATTGAGCTTTTATAAGTAAAGCTTTCACCTAAAAAAGTTTTAGTTGTTTGGTTGTCAATGAGAGTTTTTATTAAAAATTATAAAATTAATTTAATAGGTAAGTTTTTTAAAAGTTATTTTATGAAAAATAATAAAATAAGATTGTCAAATAAGTAGAAAATATTTTAATATTTTAAAAAAATTCAATATCTACTCTCAAAAGTTTAAAATTTTTGCTAGTAGAGGTAAGATACCTTATTTCATTTTCAAAAGCTCCAATGAAAAACCAACCGAAAAATAACAACAAATTTCATAAGAATTTATATAATTAAATAAATACTTATGACCATTAGATAATTTATATTAAATAGGCAATTAATCCAAAAAGACTTTTTGACATGTGTGTCTAGAACTTGAGATTTTGTAACTTATAAAAAGTAACATGTCATTTGTATTTGAGAATAATTATGTTTAGTGGTAAGTTAATAATTTTTTAAATATTTAAATAGTCTTATTTATAATATGATTTTCGTATTTTTAAGATCTTGTTTGATAGAAAGATCACCTTTGCACTCTTTTTCAGAGTTTGGGGAGTGACAAATTTGGTTTCTATGATACATTTATAACTTGGATTAATTCCATTCTTCACTCTTCATGCCTCTCTGTTTTGATAAACGGCAGCCCTCATAGATTTTTTTTTTTCCTTTTTCAAGAGGGGTTCGTCAAGGACATCCACTGTCACTTATTCTGTTTTTCTATCTGAACAATTTTTTAGCAGGGGCTTATCCCACCACTACTTGCAAGGGTTCATTAAGCTGATCTCTGCTCCAAGAGGTCGCATTGCTCCTTCTCATGTTCTTTATGCGGACGATATATTCATCTTTCCCCAAGCGCATGCCATTTCCCTTCATAATTTAAAAGCTTCTTTTTCACAGATTTATTCTTCTATTTCTGGCCGGCAAGTGAATGAAGATAAAAGTCATTTTTATTTAAGCACGCTATCTCAACATCTCTGAAATGCAGTTTCCAAATCCTTCGCTTTTACGAGGGATCTCTTCCTTTCGGCCCACGACGTTCTTGTTTTCAAGCCATCTCAGACAGAGCTGCTTCTACGTTAGCAGGCTGGAAAGGAATGCTTCTCAGCTTTGAAAAGCGATGTCAACTTCTACAATCAGTTATCTCTTCTCTATTTTTGCACAGTTTCCATGTTTATCAATGGCCAAGATCTCTTTTTAATGAACTCCCGAGCGAATGTAGTAATTTTCTTTGGTATGGTAATCATTGTACGCATAATCTAGTTATTGCTTCATGGAAATTGTCTGTTTGCGAAAAAAATGAAGGTGGTTTAGGCCTTCGAGACCTCAAGGACCTCCCTTTTAAAATTTGCCTAAATTATTTTCACAAAAGACTCTTCTTGGTGTGTTTATTTTCATGACCTCTGGGACTCTGCTGTGTTAAGTAAGCCATCGTCTATCTGGCCAGGATTTCGCAAGGTTTTAGATATTATTAGAGACAAAGCCCAATTGGATTAATGGAGATGGTAAAGCTGTTGGTTTTTGGCATTCTAAATGGCTCTGACGTCTGAGATACTCCTTTATCTCCCCACAACATCCATCGATTCCATGCTCTTACCTTGAAGGTCTCTGACTTTATTGATAATCAATCATGGAACCTTCTACTGAGGTTCACTCAGCTTTTTCCTCATATCTCTAAGGAGATTGTGCCAGTAACACTTCTTGTTAGAGCTTGCGAAGACTCCCTCATTTGGGCTGACTCTAAGGAAGGTTCTCTTTGTTTTACTAGTTGTTATGAAGCTTGAGAATTAAACGACCCACTCAGGCTTGGGCCGCATGGTGTAGTCCTATTCCCCCAAGATTTTCAACCTTGCTTTGGAGAATTATTTCTCGTATAATTCGTACAGAAGATAATCTTCAAAAGCATGGTTTTAGCTTCGCTTGGTGTTTTCACCTTTCTAGCCCTGAGGTTTTGGATGACATTTTTGTGCATTATTCTTTTGCGCAATCTCATTGGCATTGGTTAGAAAGCCTACTTCGTACTTCTTTGTAAATGTCAGATGTTTTTCAAAGCTTAGGGATGTCCATGGTTTCTAAAGGATTTCATCCTCAAGTTTATTTTGGTGTGGCGCATGTTTTGCTTTCTTACTTTCCATCATATTTGGAGAGCTCGTAACCATATTATTTTTCAGGATAAGCGGCTCTCTCTTACCCAAATCATAGTTTCCTACAAGTCATTTCTTCGTTCCTCGTCCTCTGTTTGCCCAGGCTATGTGTCTTCTCTCTTGGAGTTATCTCTTCTTAAAAATATTGCTATCAAGATTAGTTGGTGCCGGCAACTCAGATCATTTGGCATCCTCTCTATTATTATTATTTTTTTGTTTGTTAAGGTAAATACTGATAGTCTTCCCAAGAATAATCGTGGTATGTCGACTTGCGGGGTTGTTTTTAGAGATAGTCATGGCCAGTACTTTGGTGTTTTTTGAACTCTTCTTTCCTTTGTGGAAAGTGATGGGCATTGTTTTACGCTATTTGACACGCCTCAAAAGCAGTTGATTACTCCCAATAATAAGTGTGTTTAGTTAAAATATAATCTTATGAATTTAGGAACAAATTAAAAAAATAAAAATCTAGTAGTCAATAATTAAATGAAAGTAATTGTATAAAAGTAAATTAAGAAGAAATAATCTAAAATTTAGAAGTGTTAAGGTGCTGAGATTCATTTTTAATATTCAAATCATAAACGTAACACTCTCTTATATTTATTTTTTGCATTTTTTTTACTAGCTTAGATATTATGTGATTTGATCCTAATTAACTACTCTTAAGGATAAATAGAAGATCAAGAATATTATATGCCACAGCTGTATTGAAATATTCTCACAATTGTATTGGTGTGTCGACATCAGGTCTAAACTAAATAAATTATATATATATATATATATATATATATATATATATATAGAGAGAGAGAGAGAGAGTAATGTTATAGTCTGAAATTTTAAAGTGTGGGAAAGTTTAGTAAAGCTTTAAAACTGTATGGTTTAAAATGTTTAAAACTATAAACTTTTAAAACTGAGCGGTTTTAAAATTTTTCCAAACTTTCTCACACTTTAAAAATTTCATTCTTTCTTATTCTTTCTCCATTGTGAACAAGAGAGAATGAACCTTCACTCACAACACACAGCCACACCGACGTTACAGCCATTGATGCCGATAACAAACGCCCACCACGCTACCACTGCTGTCACCCCCGTTCAAGTGAGCAGACGCTGCGGCTTCTAGCTGTTCTCGATTGATTCAAAATTATCAATGTAAATATTTAAGGTTACTCTATTTATCCTATAAAATTGTTTATTCTGAAATTTAAAAAAGTATGATTTATAGGTGTAAGTTATGATATTTACTTGGAATTAAAGAATAGAAACTTGATTCCTATGAGGGTAGGTGGAAATTAAGTTCCCACTTCTTGAACTCCCCATTTCATCTCATTGAGTTTTTATAATTACTAAATTACTCTCAATTAATTATCATCATCATTACTGAATTTTATTATATTAATTATTATTATTATCATCATTAAATTTCATTACTATTATTATTACACCAGCAACAAGAGAACTAATTTAAACCCAATTTTCTACTAATTACAAAATAACCTTACACATTTATTTTTTTTAAAATCTTTTATTTTCCCTCTCTAACGATCTTAAATTTCTCTCTCTATTAAAATTTTCAGCTTAAATAATGTTCTCGAGCCACCTCTATTTTAGTTTCGATTGTCTCCCATATATAAATTTGAGTATTAATAACCTTATTTCAAATCATCCCTTATTTTTATATCTTAACAAAATCAAATAAATGATCATGACTTTCTCTTTCTAAAAAATAAAACTTAATATTCATTCTTTATATGAACTATTTCAAATTCAATAAATTTTCTTGTGTGAATAGTGAAATATTTATTTCAGTCCTAATTATCTCGCATAATCAGATAATATAAAGGTAAAATAATTTCAATAGAAGTATTATCTTCGGATAATAAACATAGAAAACCAGAGTTTTTTCTTTTTCTTTTTTTTTTTTTAAACAGAAGATAGGTTAAAAAATAGTATCATTTTGTTTTTTAATTTTTAAGGTTAAAATTGTAAACATAAAAATGTGGGGGTTTATAAGACATTTTAAGCGGACCGACGCATCTTTGTCTTTGCTCCCGCTGCCTCCTTTTTCTCGACGCCGGACCATCAACGCTGCTCCTGAAGAACACATATTTATGGTAATTTGGTTTTAGTTTCTTAGCATTTAATTTGTATCTTCATAGTTTTATCGCCATTTTCTTTTGGAATTTCATTTCTATTTCACGATGTTCTGATGGTGATTCCAAAATTAAACCTAGGTAATAACTCTCTTCTTCATCAATGTCTGAGATACTTTGTTTTTGAGTCGTATATCGTTATTGTTTTATTCCAGTCCACAGGTAGCTGATGGACTGGAATCACTCGCTGTCAATTGGGTGTTTGTCAAATATTTTCGTAGTTACGCTTTTAAACTGAAACCGAAACTCATATTGAGGATTTTACTGTAGTTACAAACAAACCCTCAGTGTGTTCTTTGTTGGGTCTGGATTGATTAGGGAGCAGGTTGGATTAATTTAGTTTATGGCCAACCTTCTTATATCATCGTTAAAGGGGTCACGATTACTTTTGTCTCACAGCATACGTTTTCCATTCCACGGAATCTTGTCAGTCAGTGTGTGTGGTTGTATCTTGCTTGCTGCATCGCTATACCGGGAATTCGCTTAAGAAGAATTGCTTATCTCCTTGTTAATTCAGGCCATTTTATGCTGCTGTTCGTAGTTATACTGAATATTAATGTGTAATCTAATTGCAAAACAGAGATGGTAATTCCTCCACCTGTTAGGCCACCTAAACTTTCCAACTTTCTGAAGCCATATATCCTGAGGATGCACTTTACGAACAAGTATGTGAGTGCGCAAGTGATCCACTCACCAACGGCCACAGTGGCTTCATCTGCAACCTCACAGGAGAAGGCCCTGAGGTCGAGCATAGGGTGCACTCGGGATGTGGCAGCTGCTTCCAAGATTGGGAAAATTCTAGGTGAGCGACTTCTTCTCAAGGATATACCTGCTGTTACTGTTTTCTTGAAGAGAGAACAAAGATATCATGGTAAAGTGAAAGCCGTTATTGATTCTCTGAGGGAAGCTGGTGTCAAATTGCTTTAGATTCAGCTTAAAAAGTTGTAGTTCCTGCTAGTTCTTTGCTATAAATGATTGCCGTCTGTTGATCTATGGAATGATTGTGTGGTGCGATATGTGTTTGTCATGTTTTGATTGTTTTATTTTGAACAGAATTTTAGTGTGCATTTACGACCTAGTTTAAGTGCTTTCAGGGAACTTGTAGAAGTGGTTGGTTTTGTTGAAGAAGGGGATTGGATTGAAATAGATCTTGCTGTTTCGAGATTAGAAATAATTGTATGTTACTTCCTTTTTCCATTCCTTTCCTTTGTACCCTATGATGCGCGCAAGGTATATATGTGTCACTTTCTGTTTTCTTGTATAAAGTTATCAGGAAATAAGTGATTGATGCAGATATTGCTATTCCGATTCAAATTATATAAAATTGTAGACAAATTCCAAATATTTAAACTGAAACCATTGGAAACTTACTTTCCATGTGTGTTGGAATGTTTTTAAATGATATACAAGGGGAATTTGATGGTGCATTTGAACTTGTAATTAGCTCATATTATCATCTATTCTTGATTATTATAATGAAAAACTTTGCTACCCTTACTACTTTGTGAAGAACAATTGTCCTTTAACAACTTAAAAGATGAAAACTAAAAACAAGAGGTCTAACAACTGGTCTTCATAAGCCTTTGCTGACGGCCATGGGACACCGTTCAAATTAGGGGTGGGCATCCAGTTTGTTTTTACTGAATTTGGTTTGGTTTGGTTCGGTTCTTTAGTTCGGTTCGTCTTCGGTTTTAATTTTAAGGAATTGCTTGTTTTTGGTTCGGTTTGGTTCTGGGCTAGAACTGAACCAAATGGGATACTGCCAGCCCTACCATTCATTAAGGAGATAAATGGGATTGTGGGATCTCTGTTGCCCCATTTACACGATGGTACTCTCCTTGGCGTATGAGCTTTCATTTACTACCAAATGGTGATTAAAATTTCGAATTTATAAAGCTGCCATTGTTCACTGCTACCACATTGCATAGAGTAACGACCGTTATTCAAAGTGGTGGTACCCCTGGTTGCAATAACTTCCATACATAAACAATGTGATCGATACAAGTTCGACATCAATGTTCCGAAATAAAATTTTTGAACTGAAAGGTACGAACAACAATATTAAATTAAAGGAACAACATTTACATAACTTCTGAGGTCGGCTGTTGCATGATATCTTGGATAAAAAATTTGATGTTGTTATAAGAAGATCCCCCTTCTTCTAAAGCTCTCTTTGCCAGCTCTCCAAATTCTTTGGCTCTTCTTCTTCTTCCATCTCTTTCTTCTCCATCATCCATTAGTATGTTTATAGCCGTTTCGACATCTTCCTTCTTCACCAACACTCCAATCTTCTCTTCTTCCCAAAACATCATTGGAACTTCCACTCCAACACTCACACCAATCCTTAAAACTTCCACAATCAATTTCTCGTTACAAAATTGGACTGCAAAAAGTGGCCATGTAAGCATTTGAACGCCGGCTGATATCCCTTCTAAAGATGAATTCCAGCCACAATGTGTTAAGAATCCTCCTACCGCAGGGTGTGATAATATCATTACTTGTGGTGCCCAACCTCGGATCAAAAGGCCTCTCCCTTTAATCCTTTCTTCAAAATTTTCTTCTACAAGCCATTTCTCTAGTTCTTCTAATTTATTTCCTACCCTTGTAACCCAAATAAATGGTTTCTTAGATGCTTCCAGGCCTAAACCAAGCTCAATCAGTTGTGAATATGTTAGATTGCAAATACTTCCGAGACAAACATACACTACCGAGCTTGGTTGTTGCGAATCAAGTCATGTTAAGCATTCGGGAATATCAATTGCTGCTTTGTTACCTCTCTCAACCTTGTCTATGCTTTCTTTGTTGCACAGAGAAACAGGGCCGATGCACCAAACTTTTCCTCGTTTGGCGTTCTTGTATTCTTTTACGGATGCTGACTCAAGCTCTTCGAAGGTATTTATAATGACCCCGTATGTTTTCTTGTCAGCCGCCAAAATTTTGTCATTGAACTCTTTCAATTCATCAGTCGGGGGGGATATTGGTAACTGAACTTTAGTAAATTCAATGTGATGAGGGAAGCCAGGTACCTTAAAGTATTCTGAATCGGATGAAACATTCTCGTGAACCTTTGAAACACGCAAGATGTCCAACCATAAGAGACAGAAGCAAGAAAATCCATGGAAAATAATCCTTGGAACATTGAATTTGGCAGCAGTATCCACCGTCCAAGGAATGCACATGTCAGAAATTATGCAGCAGGGCTGTGGAGTCTGCTCTCTGAACAAATTTTCAAAAGGCAATTGAAGCTTTTGAAGTGACGTCAAGAAGTTGTAGGCCAAGTCTATTGAAGGAAGCATGTCAAAATTCTCGCAACCTTCAGGTAATCCTGCCTCTTGCCATGGAAATTGTATTTCAATGAGTCGGATTTGTAGTCTGCATTGTAGGGCACGAGCAAGCACTGTTTTGAACCTTGCTGCATTAACTGGGGTTGTGACAATTGTCACAGTAGCTCCATGCTGTGCAAGCAATCTAGCAATGTCAAACATGGGAATCAAATGGCCTTGAGCTAAGAAAGGAAGCAAGATAAAATGAAAGTTGCTGGTTTCGGACGCCATGGCTGAATCAGGATAGACGAGGTAATCTCTTCTTTTCATTTATGCGAAGGAGTGGCAGCAACTTGATTGTGATGTCGGAGGCTGCGAAAGCATTTTGGTTTATTTGGCCATAAAGGTGTGGTTAATGTTCTTACACATTGACTTATCATTCAATCTTTGTTTGTTTCTTCAAAGTCTTCACTCTATGGTTAAGTTCTGGAGAGAACTAGTCTTGCTTCTGAAAGGAATGTAGAAAGGGAATATAAGGTATATAAGAGAACCAAAATTTGCTTAATCGCATTGTTACTACTTTTATTTTTTTAAAGTTAAAAGGAAACTCTAAGGTAAAATATTTGTGAATTTATTTGTCAATCTTCCACTTCATTTCTATTGGCACATAAGTTTTGAATTATGCATTGAGTTCTAAGTTTTGAATTTTCTATTATGTACTTGAGTTCTGAATTCAAAATTTTCTATTTTAAGTTTCGAAATCCAATGATCGATTGAATTCAGAATTCCAATAGTCAGTTACATTTAAGACCAACGATAATACATATACTAAAATTTGAAATTTATCATGTCATCCAATGTTAAAATAAATCACATAATTTTTTTTTCAAACAACATTTTACCGCTCAACCTATTCTAAATATGAAAGGAAAATATGCATGCAGAAATGTGAAAATGATACACAAAAACTAATTAGAAAAGTTACACTTAAAATGATAGGAAAAGAAAATATATTTTTTTTACTAAGAACATGCGTTTTTAGAGGCATTACATTCCATATTCAGCTATTTTCGACTCAAAAATTTGAAAATGTATATTTATAAAGGAGAAATTAAAAAGAAGTAAAAAAAAGAATATCAAAGCTTAATAAAGAAAAAGAAAATGTCTGGATTTTTTTTTTAACGAAGAATATGCGTTTCTAGAGTAACTACACTCCATATTCAGCCATCTTCAACACAAAAAGTTAGCAACAATTAATTTCTACAATAAAAAATCAGTAAGAACTTAACCAAGATTTCACAATTGTCGACTATTTCCTTCCCCCAACTAGAATGAAACATTGTCCTCAATATTTTAAAGGAAAGAAGTAGAGTTTAGAAGACATCACCTAGGTGGTGTAACACAGAAGAAAATATTTACAGGCGGAGAATTAAATGTAATTTGTACTTCTTACTGCGGCTACTGTTACCGTCATTATTTGGAGACTGCAACACAAAGGTCCTGGGGTCTGGCTCTAGTTTATAAGTTTGTAACAGGTCAAGTAACTCATTAGCAGTGTTAGCACAAATAAAAAGCTTTTTCAATGTGGAAGGAATGAAATAGTTTTTTATTGCATGGTTAAAAAATGCGATAAAGCCATCATAAAAGTTATTGACATTTAACAAACAAATGGGTTTCTGGTGAATGTGCAGATGGGCCCAAGATGCTAATGTGATAAGTGCCTCTAGAGTTGTAAGATCTCCTGGTAGGAAAATAAAAGTATAAGCATGATTAAGCTTTCAGTTATTCTTTCTTGCATACCTAAGACGATTAACTCTTCTCCAGTCGGTGAGTCAGACAAACTGTCCCAAGGTTTTAGAGCTCTTGGGATGATGCCTAACACTTGGCTTACTCTAACAAAAGCAGCTTCTGAGATCAATTTTGATAATCCTCGGTTACCTCCTCCATACACCAGGTGTAATTTTCTCTCTGTTATGCTTCGATCAAGATCTATGGCTGCCTTAAAGAACTCTTTATTTTTGCCATAGTTAAATCCAGAAAGTACATAAATTTTCTTGAATTATCTATTGGGAGTAGCTGCCATTGGGATACTTCTCAAAAATAATTTGTGAGTGCTTGACAAAAAATCATATTTAATAGTCTTGGTGACAGTGGGTCACAACTATGTATGAGGAAGCGTGTCAGTGTCAATTAACATGTAAAGCACATAGCTCGAGAGTTAAAAAGTAAACAGTAAAAAGAAAAAAATGATAAAATAAAATTATTAAAGTCAATAATGCAAATGATAAAACAACAGTAAAATAAAACAACAGTGAAGTAAAAGGATATTTATAGGTAGTTGCAACTATGGTTCACATCTTCCTCTGGTTTTACATCCAGAAACGGCTTGAACGCCCTCTATGGGTCGAGAATAGGCTTTCTATCCAGTTTTCTTATAAACTGGCAAACATGGTCGTTTATAGTCAGATTCCCAAGACTATATCGTGCATACTCTTTCTGGAATAATGGGCATAACTGGAGAATCACTCCTTACAAATATCCACTGGGATGCGTTTTAAGAGACAAAATGATATCATCCAATGACCCTTTATTTAAGTCATTCCTAATGAATTGAATCTTATCTTCCCTATTATCAGACACCATTCCTAAAGAACATGAGTTTTTATTGCATCTCATTCTGTCACATTTATGACAAACAACAAAAATTCTTCGAGCTCTTCGTTTTCTTGCATAATTTCCTTTACCACAACCAAGCATGTATGCAATAAATTTTGGAAGTAACTCACCTGTAGCTTGTATTTTAGCCTCGATTAACCAACGGATGTCAGTAGGTATGTTATTCCTCATGAGCAATCGCATGCGTTCGGACTGAGCTTTATAGATTGTAAGGAGGGCATTCTGATCAAGTGAAGGGAATCGATTGTGAAGCTTTGCTAAAATCTCGTTTCTGTCCATACCTTCGCCTCATAATATCAATTATTATAGGAAACTGAAGTAACCGACTTGATTGTCACGGTGTACCGTTATCTGCCACTTCACCGGGTAACAAACTAAAGCACACAAATAAAGAAAAATAAACTAAAACACATAAAGAAAATTACAATCGTCCTCTTACTGAATTTACCTCAAGCTCCAACTGGATGTTGTAGATACTTCTCTCAATGTCTTTGAGTTGCTTTCTAAATCTTCAACATAGGATACTAATTCTGGTGGTTGTAGAGCCCAAATACGATGTGTTTTACAAAATTCGAATCTGCATTTTGAGATGAGATTTTACACGTTGAAGTGGTTTAAGAATGTACAAGAGGAACTATTTAGCTATGGCACTCATGATTAATAATGATAAGAGAAAACTTAATAGTTAAACAAACACACTTATGTAAGAATGCCTCGGAATACAAATATAAAGCATAGGAAGAAGGTACAAAGAAATTTTTAATTTCTAAGTACTTTGATTTTAAGTTTATTAATAACAAACCTGTGT
Organism: Citrus trifoliata; assembly: GCA_018350135.1. Taxonomy (NCBI): domain Eukaryota; kingdom Viridiplantae; phylum Streptophyta; class Magnoliopsida; order Sapindales; family Rutaceae; genus Citrus; species Citrus trifoliata. The sequence goes on along the minus strand of VKKW01000251.1, from coordinate 63,348 downwards.
TGCCTCAAGTACATGAATTGCAAGTTGTTGTCAACAAATTGAGGGTTGTCAAAATTGATCTTCCAGAACCATTTCAAGTTGGAGCAATAATTGCTAAATTACCTCCATCTTGGAATGGTAGGAAGAGGATTAGTCACAATAGCAAAGTTTTTTCTCTTGAAAAAATTCACAAACATCTTCGTATTGAGGAAGAATCGAGATCAAGGGATAAAACTGAGGAGTCTTATGAAGGCACATCAAAGGCCAATATTGTGAGCAAGCCCAAAAGTTCTAGTAAGAGTAACCATAAAAAAAAGGGAATTCTCTTGGTCCTAAAAAGGATAACAAAATTCAAAAGACCCAAAGGAGCATGCTTTGTCTGTGGCAAATTAGGGCATTTTGACCATGATTGTAAGTTTCGAAAGAAGCCAAATGAAGAAGAAAAAGCAAATACTATAAAGGAAGAGATTGACCATGTTGTGAGCGATATCAATGCTATCCATGGCAATGTTCAAGGTTGGTGGTATGATACTTGTGCCACAGTTCATGTTTCCTATGATTTTTTGAAGACTTATGAAAATGTCACTAATGAACATGAGATTCATATGGGAAATGAAGTCCGATCCAAAGTGCTTGGCAAAGGGAATGTGGAATTTTTTTTCACTTCTGGAAAGAAGATTATTTTGGCCAATGTTCTTTATGTTCCCGATATGAATAGGAACCTTGTCAGTGGGGATCTTTTGATCAAGCCTGGAGTTAAATCTGTGTATGAATTAAGCAAATTAATTTTGTCCAAAAATGGCATATTTATTGGGAAATTGTACTCTTGTGATGGAATGATGAAATTATATAGTATTGACAATAATGGTAATAAAAATAATCTTTGGCTTATATGGTTGATTCCGTTTCTTTATGGCATGGTAGATTAGCACATATGGGAATTAGTATCAATAAAAGAATGGTTAAATGTGGTACGCTATCCTGTGATATAAATAATTTTGAGAAGTGTGAAACATGCATAAAAGCCTAAATGACCAAGAAACCATTTCATAGTATTAAAAGATCATATGAACTTTTAGACCTAATACATTATGTTGTGAATTAAATGATATATTAACTAGAGGTGGTAAAAGATATTTTATAACATTTATTGATAACTACTCTAGATATACCTATTTTTATTTGTTGAGACATAAAGATGATTTTTTTTTAATGTTTTTAAGACTTATAAGGCAGAAGTTGAAAACAAATTAGGAAGAAAGATTAAAATCCCAAGAAGTGATAGCGGTGGAGAATATTTTCCAAATGAATTTAATGCATTTTATGAAGAAAATGGTATAATACATCAATGTTCTGCACCCGATACACCTCAACAAAATGGATTAGTAAAAAGAAAATATAGAACTTTTCAAGAGATGATTAACTCTATGTTATTAAATGCTAAATTGCCACTTAGTTTATAGGGAGAAGCAATTCTTATTGCATTAATAGAATTCCTTTAAAGAAATCTATGATTTCTCCATATGAGATATGGAAAGGAAGAAAACCCAATATTGGATACTCTAAAGTGTGGGGGTGTCTTGCATATTGTAAGAACACGGATCCAAAGAGAACAAAATTGGGTCCAAGAGCTATTAAATGTGCATTTGTTGGTTATGCTATTAATAACAAGGCATGCAGACTCTTAAATTTGGAGTCTAATGTCATAATTGAATCTAGAAATGTGGAGTTCTTTGAGAATTTATTAACTTGTGAAAAACAATCTCAAACTCCAAATAATGAAAAATCTCAAGAGGAGATAATTCATAAGGTTGTGCAACAACCAAATGAACCTCGTAAAAGCCAAAGAGTAAAAAAAAAAGAGTTGGAATCCAATGAAATTGATTCTCAATTAATTTCCCATTGCTTGGTAGAAGGAAATAATGGGGGTTTAATTAGAAAAATACCCATTGTTCTTCAAATTGAAGATGATCCAGAAAGTTACAAAGAAGCAGTGACTTCTAGAGATTCTACTTTTGGAAAGATGCAATAAATGATGAGGTGGATTCAATTATATCAAACCAAAGTTGGGAAATTGTTGACTTACCACATGGTTCTAAACCAATAGGTGGTAAGTGGGTATTTAGAAGAAAATACTATACGGATGGTACCATTCAAACTTTTAAGGCTAGATTAGTAGCTAAGGGATTTAGGCAAAAAGAATGAATTGATTATTTTGACATATATGCACTTGTGGCTAGGATAACTTTTATCAGAATACTATTTGCTTTAGCTTCAATCCATAACCTTTATATTCGTCAAATAGACGTTAAAATTGCATTCTTAAATGGAAATCTCGACGAAGATATTTACATGGAACAACCAGAAAGGTTTGTTCTGCCTGGAAATGAATAGAAGGTATGCAAGCTTGTTAAATCATTGTATGGATTAAAACAAGCACCTAAACAATGGCATCAAAAGTTTGACTCTGCTATTCTTTCTAATGGTTTTGTTAACAACAATGCTGATAAGTGTTTATATGTTAAGATTTGTAATGATTTTATTGTTATAATTTGTCTTTATGTTGATGACATGTTAATTTTGAGCAAGAATATGAAATGTGTGTTAGAAACAAAGAGATTTAGAAACAAAGAGATTTTTGCCTTCCACATTTTAAATGAAGGATTTTGGACAAGTTGATACTATTTTGGGTATAAAGGTAAAGCAAAATAAAGAGTGTTTTGCTTTATGTCAATCTCATTATATTGAGAAGGTGTTGAAGAAGTTTAGCCATTTGAATGTCAAAGAAGCTAACACTCCTTTTGATCTAAGCATCAAGCTTATTTCAAATTGTGGAAGAGCGGTGGCTTAAATTGAGTATGCAAGTGTTATTGGAAATCTTATGTATGTTGTGCAGTGTATTAGACATGATATCACATTTGCAATTAGTAAACTTAGTAGATTTACTAGCAATCCAAATGTTGAACATTGGAAGGCCATTAGTAGAGTTCTAGGCTATTTGAAGAAAACCAAAGAACTTGGTCTCCAATATTCAAAATTCCCTACTATTTTAGAAGAATATACAAATGCCAGCTGGATATCGAGTGTAGGAGATAGCATATCCACTATAGGTTGAGTATTTACACTTGGAGTGGTGCAATTTCTTGGGGATCCAAGAAACAAACTTGCATCGCACACTCAATCATGGAATCTGAGTTTATTGCTTTGGCAGCAACATAGAAAGAAGCTGAGTGGATAAGGGATCTTCTTTTAGAAAAGCTTCAAGCTACCTGGAATTTTGAGTAATCTTTGTGATACTTATACTAAGGTAAGGTTCAAATCGAAATATACCTTTCTTTATGCATAAACAATGTAATATTTCTGGCTGGTGTCTCGTTTATTCATTTTTTACCAAGTGGGGGATTGTTGTGTTTTGGTCAAGTAAGAATAAAATTTAATTATGAAAAGTTATGATACTTGGTGGAGTTGTGGTCAAATTTAATTATGAAAAATCATGATGCTTGGTGGGGTTGTGGTCAAGTCTAATTACGAAAAGTCACGATGCTTGATGGTAGGTATTGTAAAAATTACAATGTTTGGTGGTGGGGTGTCCGTTTTAAAAGACTATATAAGGATAAGGGAGATAACTTTCAAAAAATAATTCAATTCTTTTGTAAGTTTTGTCCTTATTAATTTCCTACAGCATAAAAATAAAAATTTTACTAGATATAAAATATTCATATTTTTTAATGAATTCTCCACTTTTTTTTAGTGTAGATTCACATTAAAAACTTGTCATATTTTAAAAACGACTTATCAATAAACTCATAAGCAATCGCTACCGAATGAGAGCAATTAACGCTTGAAGAAACACGTTTCACGTTTTAATCTACTATTGTTATTATTTTATTTATTAAACAGTAAACACGTCTGATTTTTTTCCCAATAATGGAATAATACTCGAAGCATTGGTGATGTGACTTAAGCCTTCCATAAAATGATACATATGGCCTATTATTGACCTGTCACTACATCTGTCTCCTCAATGATTATGCAAAGTTAGAAGTTTGAAGCGTTTAGTCCGTGATTGATTGAGATGTGGGCAATTGCTTCACGTAACTTACTTACAGCCTGCTCAACCCAACGGATTACGTTGAATTCATGAAAAAGTAGTAACCAGCTGGATTGATTAAATTCATGCACCGTAACTTACGCAAACTCTAATTTAGTGAGACCCTTAAGGCGTGTGAGCATACAGTACCTGGTAGAATTAATCAATTGTGGTCCATTTTTAAACTTTGATTCCTTGTCTTTTCTTGCGAAAAGTCAATACGCACTCGTAAGCTGTACATGCACACAAATAAGCTTGCTGCTTTTGTGAACCACTTCTTATTAATTGGAGAAAAGAAATTGCGTATTTACGCTCTTACATCAGCACTAGAGAAGAGCTAGAATTTCAACGGCTCGGTAGAATACCATCAGTCATCCTACGCGAAAAATGGGGTTCTCAAATCTCAAATCTCAAATCTCAAATCTCAACCCCATTAGTCTTTTCTGACTTCAAGAAAATTGCCATGGATACAGAAGCAAGCCACCTTCACTTTGTTCTGTTTCCTTTCATGTCCTAGGGGCACATGATACCCGTGATAAGCAGTAATTATCAATTTTCATTTAATCGCAATATTTTATCAAACAAACTTGAAACAAAAATCCAAATTAAAATTTTTTGAAATCAAGGTAAGGATAACAATATGAAATTAAAGGAACAATACTTATATCACTTCTGAGGATGGCTGTTGCATGATATCTTGGATAAACAATTTGATATTGTTATAGGAAGATCCCCCTTCTTCTAAAGCTCTTTTTGCCAACTCTCCAAACTCTTTGGCTCTTCTTCTTCTTGCATCTCTTTCTTCTCCATCATCCATTAGTATGTTTATAGCCGTTTCGACATCTTCCTTCTTCACCAACACTCCAATCTTCTCTTCTTCCCCAAACTTCATTGGAACTTCCACTCCAACACTCACACCAATCCTTAAAACTTTCACAATCAACTTCTCGTTACAAAATTGGTCTGCAAAAAGTGGCCAGGTAAGCATTTGAACCCCGGCTGATATCCCTTCCAGAGATGAATTCCAGCCACAATGTGTTAAGAATCCTCCTACTGCAGGGTGTGACAATAACATTACTTGTGGTGCCCAACCTCGGATCAAAAGGCCTCTCCCTTTAATCCTTTCTTCAAAATTTTCTTCTAAAAGCCATTTCTCTAGTTCTTCTAATTTACTTCCTACCCTTGTAACCCAAATAAATGGTTTCTTAGATGCTTCCAGGCCTAAACCAAGCTCAATTAGTTGTGAAGATGTTAGATTGCAAATACTTCCGAGACAAACATACACTACCGAGCTTGGTTGTTGCGAATCAAGCCATGTTAAGCATTCTGGAACATCAATTGCTGCTTTGTTACCTCTCTCAACCTTGTCTATGCTTTCTTTGTTGCACAGAGAAACAGGGCCGATGCACCAAACTTTTCCTTGTTTGCCTTTCTTGCAGCCTTCAACAAATGCCGACTCTATCTCTTCGACGGTATTTATAATAGCCCCGTATGTTTTCTTTTCAGCAGCCCAAATTCTCTCTCGAAGCTCTTTCATGTCATCACGCTTATGGGTGGATATTGGTATCTGAACTCTTGTAAATTCGACGTGATCAGGCAAACCAGGTATCTTAAAATATTCTGAATCAGATGCAACATTCTCGTGAACCTTTGAATCGCGCAAGAGGTTCATGCACAAGAGACAGAAGCAAGAAAATCCATGGAAAATAATCCTTGGAACATTGAACTTGGCAGCAGTATCGACCGTCCAAGGATGGCCCATGTCAGAGATTATGCAGCAGGGCTTAGGAGTTTGCTCTTTGAACAAATTTTCAAAAGGCAATTGAAGCATGCTAAGAGAATTGAAGAACTTGGAGGCCAAGTCTATCGAGGGAAGCATGTCTATATTCTCGCAACCTTCTGGTAATCCTGCTTCTTTCCAAGGAAACTGTATCTCAGTAAGTCGAATTTGTAGCCCAGATTGTGTGGCACGAGCGAGCACTGTTTTGAACCTTGCTGCATTAACCGGGGTTGTGACAATACTCACAATAGCTCCATGCTGTGCAAGCAATCTGGCAATATCAATCATGGGAACCAAATGACCTTGAGCCAAGAAAGGAAGCAAGAGAAAATGAAACTGGCTAACTTCGGATATCATGGCTGAAGTTGCATAGACGAGTGAATCTCCTCTTGTCATCTGTACAAAGGAATGTTAGCACTTTATTGTGCGATTAATTGCTAGAGGGGGAGCGTACTGTAATGTCTATTTGTAAATTTAAGAAGATAAATTTAAGAAGTGGGAGTCTGTGGGGTACACTCATTTTTTGTTTTTAGTGAGGAGTGGAGAAGGGAGTGGAAATCTACTTTCTTCTTTTTCTTTTTTATTATTTTTTATTAAATATAATTTAAATATATTATTAACATAAAATAAAGGTATGTTTATTTAAAATAATAATATTAAATTTATTTAAATAATATGATCACCTTATTTAATAATATTGCATTCATTAAATATAATTATATTAAATTTATTTAAATATAATATTATTATATTTGGTTGAAAATAATAACCTATGTTGATTCTAAGTTAAAATTACTTACAAATAATATTATTGTATTCATAGAGAATTAATAATATTACTATATACTATCTTTATTTGAAAATATAAATATTATGATATTTTTATTTTAATAATAATATATATTTTAATATTAGTAATTAATAATATAAAAATACTTGGTTATTATAAAATATTAATTATATACTATATTATTTATAATAATATTTCATTATATTGCTCTTATCAATAATTTTAATTTACATAATTAGAACTAAAATTGATAAAAAAAATTGTGATTTATATAATTAAGAATATTAATAATTATTAATAATTCATATCATTAAAATTAATAATAAAATAAATAGTTTATTTACAAACATTTTTTTTTCACTTTGTAATTAAAAACTACAACTCTTTAAATAGGATAAAATTATAATTTGAAATAATTCACTCTCTATCTAAGCCAAAGTAAACAAATAAATGAAATTTTGATTTCTATTCTATACTTTTATTCTAATGTAAATAAATAACATTCTCTTAATTCCACTCCATACTTCTAATTTTAAAATTTTAATTTTTTTAAGATTCTCACTCTAATTCGAAAAATAAAAGATACCTTAATGGTGATGTCAGATTCTGCATAAGCATTTTGGTTTATTCGGGCACAATGGTCGATCAATGATAAATTCAAACTATTAATTGTTTTTATAGTTAGTCAAAGATTAAGCCGACTTGTTTAGAATGTGGATAAGAAAAATGTGGAAGGCCATAGAATGTAAGGGGGTGAGTAAAAATTGCAAGGACAAATCCGAGCTAATTAATTTGGTAGGTACGTGTAGTTTTCAGAAAAATAATCCATAATTGATACAACATTTGCCCCAGTCAGTTGTTACAAACACATGACTCAATTTGTTGCTTAGTAGTTGGATTCTCCTCCACGTATTCTCCTCCACGTGTGGAGAGATTCTAGAATCCATCAATGATATTACATTTAATTAAATAGTGTGTGTATATATATATATAAATTATCTGTGCATTTATTTTTAAAAAACCACCATGTAATTTGTAGTAATATTTAATTAAACTAGACATATCATACATACATTAACTAGTGCAGTACCTCTGTTGTATTTTAGAATTTCTCGTTTTCTATTCTATTTGCTTTATTATTATTGTTGTGCACAAGTAATATTCATAATAAATGATAAGAATATTATCATTTTACTAAACTGTTTTAGCATATCACTTTACTATCAAAATTTTCTTATACTTATTTTTTCCCAACTAACATTTCTGTTTTAATTATTTTATTATTAACTATTCTTTGTTAAAAAAATAGTGATGTCACATGAGTATTTTAAGAACTGTAGTATATTATGCCAAAAACATTATTATATTTTTAATTTTTTAATTGATTATTTTCGACATCTAAAATAATTAAATTGTCAATTAAAAGCATCATCTCTCTCTGTAAATTTAGAGGATTAAATTGTACTTACACAATATAAAAGGGCAAAAATATATTTTTGCAATAGATTTCATTAAAATTTATGTTATTTTTAATGGTTTGTCAGAAAATTTTAATAAAATGACATTCAAGGAAAATTAAATGATAAAATAATAACATCTCTTAAAGAAAAATAAATAGCAATACGCATGTCCTATTAATAATCATACAAAACGACGGGGTTATTATCATTTTACCATTTAACTTTTTTTTAACATATCACTTTACTCAAAAATTTTTACAGTTATTTTTTATCAGCCAACATTTTAGATTTTATTATTTCACCACTAAATCGTTAAACTCCGTTAAACAATCACTAATGTCACATGAGTATTTTAATAACTGTAGTATATTAAGCCAAAAACATTATAATATTTCTAATTTTCTAATTGATTATTTTAGATATCTAAACTAATTAATTTATAAATTAAAAGCATTATATCTTTGTAAATAAATGATTTTATTTTATTTCAATTTAGAGGATTAAATTGCATTTATACAATTTAGGGATAAATTAAACGTTTACTATAGATTTTATTAAAATTTATGTTATTTTTTTTTGTTTCACATGAAATAAAAAACCTAAAGCATTAAATGGAAAAAAGTTGTTATGAGAAAAATTTAATAAAGTGAAATGTTAGAAAAAATGAAATGACAAAATGATAATATCGCTTAAAGAAAAATAAATGGCAATGCACATGCGTGGGCCCTCAAAAATAAATAATTTTTCTCATTATTTTTCAATCTTAAAATTAAGGAGGATGATATTTCCATCCCATTTATTTTATAATGTTGTTACAGTAAAAAATAACATATAAAATGGAAGAAATTTGAGGAATGGTGGGTTAGTTTAATTTGTTTTGACATAATTCTTGTAGGGTGTTAAATTCGTAATGGAAAATGAATAAAGAGTTGATTTAGATGTCTCCGAGACTGATGAAAGTGTGGGTGTGAGGGTTGGTATGGATATGGCAGTAGAAAATAATGATACAACTGCTGAATTAGAACTTGATTCAACAACGGTAGAGTAGGGGAGTGGGAGTGGGAGTGGTCGTGGCCGTAGGGGTAATATTACTACTGTCGCTTAAAAAAAATGAGTCTCTGGCAAAAAAGGGAGTAGTTCAGGTCAATTAGTTTCTGATGCTTGGAATCATTTTAAAAACGTTAAGTTAGGCAATGAAGTTCAGGCGATTTGTAATTATTGTGGGTTAGTTATGCAAGGACATTATTCTCAAGGCACTAATCACTTGATTAATCATGCTAAACGTTGTCCTAGAAAGTCATTCAAGAATGTGCAGCAAATGCACCTTCTTTTTCTTCTAAAGCAGATGGAACCACTGTTCTTAGTAATTATAGTACTGAACCAAAGTGGGATATGGCAACAATGACGATTTTTATAACTAGAATGATTGTACTCCATGAGCTTGCATTATCATTTGTTGAATATATTGGGTTTTACGAACTGTTAAACCTTCTCCAACCTTCAATTGAGACTATTAGTAGAAACAATATCAAAGTTGAAATTTTGAAGCTTTATGATATTGAGAAGACGAAGATAATGAGTATTTTGGAAGCTTGTGAGAGTAGAATTGCAGTGACTACGGATATGTGGACTACTAGTAACCAAAAGCAATGGTATATGGTTGTTATGGCACATTACATTGATAGCTCATGGGGTTGCGAAGTTGTATTATGAGGTAATATTCTCAAAATTCAACATAAATGAATGTTTGCATTATTTAATATTTTGATTTTTTTTGTACTTTTTTAGGTTTATATATGTGACAGCTCCACATAGTGGTGAAGTTATGTGCAATGAGTTGTATGAGTGTTTGATGAAGTGGAATATAGATAGAAAGTTGTCTACTATAATTCTTGATAATTGTTCTGCAAATGAGTCCATGATTGATTTGTTGTTAGGGAAATTTTCAACTAGTTCAATGATTATGGATGGCAAATTCCTTCACATGCGCTGTTGTGTTCATATATTGAACTTGATAGTTAAGGATGGTTTATTTGTGATACAAAAAAAAGTTGAAAAAATTAGAGAGAGCATCCATTATTGGATAGCAACACCTTCTAGATTTGAAAATTTTGAGGTTGCAAAAAAATAATTAGGTGTTCAAGAAACTAAAAACTTAGCACTTGATTGTAAAACTAGGTGGAAGTCCACTTATTTGATGCTTAGTATGACTTTGTTGTATAAAGATGTATTTGTTCGTTTAAAGGAGCATGATAGAAATTATACATCTTTGCCTAGTGAGTTGGAGTAGAATTTTTCAAAACTTATGTGTGAGTATTTGAAGAGTTTTTTAAAGTTGACAGAACTTTTTTCGGGGACATGATATCCAACATCTAATTTATTTTTTGGCAAGATTTGTGAAATTAGATTGTCAATGAATGCATGGTTCCAATCACCAATTGAGGGGGTAAAAAATATGGCCACTAAGATAATTGCAAAGTATGACAAATATTGGGATGTTAATCATAGAGTTCTTGCTGTGGGAATTTTGTTAGATCCTAAGCATAAAATGCTGTTAATTAACTTTCTATTTCCCAAAATCTATGGAGAAAGAGCTGAATTCAAAATTGAAAGGGTGCACAGGTTATTTTTTGATTTAGTACATGAGTATGAAATAAAGTATTCATCAAATGCAAATTGGGGGGGGGGGTTAATGGTTCAGCTAGTTCTCAAGGTGCTGTAGTAGAAGGTTCTATTATGGTAGACTTAAACTTAGATGAGATGGCTAATGAGTGTGAATCATTTAGAAATCAGAACTCTCATAATAATCATTTCAAAACAGAATTTGAGCTTTATCTTGAGGAAAGTACTTTGCCTTCAACTAGTCAATTTGATATTTTGTCATGGTGGAAGAATAATCAAGACAAATATCATATACTTGCAAAGATTGCGAGAGACTTTTTGGCCATTCCTATATCAACAATTGCTTCCAAGTCCGCTTTTAGCACTAGAGGTAGACATTTGAGTCCTCATCGCAATAGACTTCATCCATCTACAATGGAGGTGTTGGTGTATACTCAAAATTGGTTTTGGCTTGACCAAAACCTAAAAGGTATGGAAACTTTATTTATTACATAAAATAAATTAATTTGTTATAGTGTCAATTTATCACTAACTAGCTGTTTTGTTTCTTATGTTTATGATTTATGCATATTTTTTAGATGGAATTTTGGAGGAAGCAATACTTTGTGCAGAACAGCTGATTGATGAAAGTTTGATGGGTTGAACTCGGGAACCTGGATTTTTCTAGGTTGAACTCGGCCTGGACCTGGATGGGAAAAAATTGGGTTTTAATCTGGGTTCGGGAGAAAGAAAATGGTGTTCGGGTCCAGAACTCGGAAGGCAAAACCTGGACCCGGACTGGATTTTGCCATCCTTACCGCAAACATACATCCAAGCTTTAAAAGAAGGCTAAGCATACCAAACTATAAATAGAAGCAACTAGCCACGATCATCATGAAGAAATTTGCAACTATCATTTGAGTTTTGGCATAAATAAAACATGAATTGTTAAACTCTCTTTCACTATTTCTCATAATTTTGCTGCAATATATTTTATTATTGAGTATTGATGAACTAGTTGAACTTGTGTGTGATTATCTTGATTAAATTTTCTAACTAATTTTTCATTAGGTGACATGATTATTGTACACCAATTAGGCGATTTTATATATCATTCATCAATTATAACAACATTGACTAGGTTGCTAATGCTTCTTATCGTTATGTTGTAGTTTAGGGAAATAAATGGTTTAAAATAAAAATAAAAATAAAAGGGCACACATGAATATGCTAGAGTAGGTCAACTGTGGCACCCATATTATATTGATTTTAGTTTGGTAAGACTAGAGAAAGGTCTCAATCAACAAAATATAATGAGATTGAAAATGTGAAGCACAATATATGAAGGGAAAATTGTAACAGTAAAAAGATTTAATAATTGAGGTGGAATTATACAAATAATGGGGGAAGAGTAGTTTTTCAATAAGGGATCCATGACTTTAATAAAGTCAATGATAAGTTAAAAAATAAAATAAACACAGACTCTCATCGGATTTTATCATATAGTGTATTGAAATCTAATTTTTTTTTTGTCTTTTAACTATTAAAGTGAGATATCTAATTAGAAAGAGTGATGATACAACCACAACTCTTGTACAAACTTATTTTATACAAACTGACGTGGTATTAATTCATTGGTTGAATGAAAATATAAAATAATAAAAACAAATCATGTGGGCTAAGTGATTTTTAATTCAACCAATCTTATCATGCCACATGAGTTTGTACAAAATAAATTTGTACAAGAGTTTATGACTACATTATTACTCAATTAGAAAACGACTCTTGGGGGGGATATCCCCATCCTTAAATTAATGGTTTATCCAATTATCCATGATTGAGATTAAAAATCAAACAGCCCTTCAAATCTTATTCATTTAAAATTTAAATAACATTAAGTACGTAAAAATAAATTCCTCGACTAATTATATTATTTGTTCATAATGACGGGAAAATATATTATATAAACTAACTTTTCCATTACCAATAATGGTAAACATTTCAAATCTTAATCCCAAAACACATTTCAAATGACATGATTGCTTATTTGGCATCCTACACATTTTATTATTCGAAATTAAAATAGATACCTCTAAAATAATTTATTTAAATCTCATCCCTTCACAATTAAACATTCAATTGAGGGGCTTCTGTTTTTGCAACAAAGAAATAGTTATAACCGTAGATAATTTCAAATCCCATTATTTTCCCATACATTTTGTAGAATTAAAACAAATCATGTTTCGTATAAAAAGCCATGCCAATTTTTGTTCAATAATTTCTTCTGTATTTAGTTCATTGCTTATATCATTCTCATCAACAACTAAATTCTAATAAAGAAAAAGAATTAAATTCATTATCAATCAATACAATGTAAAAACATCTTAATATAAGTTATATAAAAATATAAAATAAAAAGTAATATATTGCAGTAGTAATAATTTTTGGGGGAGTCCTGTAACTATTTTGACCCCAAATTCGTCATCTCAATCATAAGAAAAAATAATATAGGTGAAATATTTTATATAAAGACAAGCAATTTAAAATTTTAATTTTACAATAAATTATTGCATTTTTTTTGGGAAAAGTGTAGGTTATTGATTATTAAGTGATGATAAAATAGTTTGGTGTAAATTAAAAACCTTTTGTCGTGACTGAGACTTCTCAAAAAAAAAAAAAAAAAAGAAGAAACTTAATTCTTTCTAAGCTTCCTCTCTTTTCCTGCTTAGTTTGCAGCACCAAAAACCCTTCATTTAAAGACATTTAATCCTGAAGGGTTAGATAAATTATATTTGAAGGGTCTATTTTAATTTAGAAGAAGTTTATAAGTGGGATGCAACATAATCAGCCACGTTATTTGGAATGTGTTTTGAGACTAAGATTTGAGATGTGTAACGTTGTTGGTTATTGGAAAAGAAAAGGGAAATTTTTAGAAAGTATATTTGAGAAAGAAAAACTATGAGAAAGAAAATTTATTAGTTAAAATTTATTAAAAATATAATTTTAGTTATACAACCCAAGAGGGGGAGTGAACTGAGTTTTTTAAAATTTTCTTTTTTAAAAAACACAATTCAATAACTTCAATCTCCAAAATTCAGCAACAATAATTAAGGCAATAAAAAGATAATGGTAGAGAAAACTAACACAATGAGTTTTATTGGTTTAGCAAACCTGTCTAAGTCTACACCTCTATGCAATTCGAGCTTCAAGATTTTACAAATCAAGCCTTACACTCAAGGTTTCAAAATATGTATAATTGACCTCAAAGGTGTAAACAAATCTTTACAAAATATGAGATGATCATCTTTTTTTTTTCCAAGTATTTTTCACACTTATAACTTCTCAATTGTACAAATAAATATTATTCTTACAAGATCAAACTCCTCACGAGAGTGAATAAATAAGTTATAGCTCAATAATGATTTAATGTGTGGAAACAAGTAACTAACAGCTCAAATATGCCATGAATGATCAAGTTTTAGCTCAGCGAAAGTTGTGAAAATGAGTTCAAGTTGGTATTTCATAGCTAGAACAAGAAACTAGTTGTTGTTCACTTAAAATAGACGTTCAATGAATTTTCAGATCGTTGTGAAGCTGGCATTGCAAGTTACCATTATAAAACACATTTAAAAATTTTGCTTAGTCAAATTGCTGCTTAGAATCACCGACTTGCCACTTGGATTTACAAAAAATTCTCCAAAAATTATCGGCTCACCGCTAAAATGAGGTGGTTCATTGCTAACTCAATTTTCTAAATTTATTGTTTGGCCTTAAAATTTTATAAAATTATGCAATGGCGTAAAATGGCACAAAAAATTTCAACTAGCTCCTTTTCTAGGATTTAAAACAATGCATGTTGATTTTGAAGTTTTCAAATTTTTTTCAATTTGGTCTATAAACTTGAAAACAACCATTTTTGTAGAAGCATTTTCCTTTAAGTATAAGACCTTTATATTTTGAAAATAATGTGAATTTAAAATTTCGTGAAGAAAGGTTCGAGTTTTTAAATGCTTAATCATGCATATATTTAATCATACTAGCTTTACAAGATATGTGACAAGAAATATCACCTAACCTAATAATCTTGACGCCCTATCCTAGACTTGATGAGATTTGTCCATTGACTACCTTAAACTTGATCTTACGTGGATTAATTTTTGTCCCTCAACAACTAGTGAGATTGAACATGTATATAACTATTTTACCCTTCACATATGGTTTTTTGTCATCTAAATCAAAATTTGTTAACCTTTTAGGTCAACAACCTTCCCTTTTTTGATGATGAAAATTGCTCCATGTATTTTTACATTCATAAGCGGATTTTAATAATAAGATATTCAAGAAATATTAAGCTCCCCCTAACTATGTCATGGGTTTATAAAATATCATGTAACAATACATATATAAGCATCTGGTCAATTTCAACTTCAAGTACTCAAGTATATATTTAATTATCAAAGAATGTTCAAAATGCATATTACTTCTCCCCCACCATCATCAAAATATTATATTATTTTATCTCCTCATTTGAACAACAAAAATGTTCAAGACTTATCTTACCAAAATGGAAGCAACAAGAACTAAATAGAATTGTCAGGATAGCTCCCTTTATCAATAATCAAGATGACAAAGAATAGACCAAGTAAGGGCATGCAAAAATCATAAGATCATAGCATTAGACATCAAAGTTTCCTCAAATATTGACTAAATTAAGAAAAAAGACAGTGAGATATAATCTAATATTAGCAACAAATGCGTAGAATGTGATGATAATGCATGAGAAAATGTTGGTGCGAAAGACAAAAATGATAATGAAAATAATGAAAACATCTAAGAAGGTGGTGGAGGTGGTGTTGGAGTGATGCTGAGGGCTTTAAAAATCAGTTGCTACCTTTCAAGGATCTGTTGTTGCAAGAGCTTAAATTTCTCAAATTATGACTGGCGGCAGTTTTGTTGATCAGAGATAGACCTAGCAAATCTTGAAATATATCCTCAATATTTTCTAGAGCAGAACGACGAGGTTGAGGCCTCTGTGAAGCATGGAGATCACAGAGCTGATAAGAACGAAGTGCCTTGTTAAGCATTATATGGTCAGGAGAAGCAATTATCGCGAACTTATTCTTGGAAGAGATATCCTTTATCCATTTATCATCTTTCTATTAAAACGTCAAACATGCAATAGCTTATCCCCCAATTCTTAAGATAGCTCAATTGTAGGCTCATTGATAAGAACTCGAAAATGCTTGAGAATCTTTGTGATTATGCCTCTAAGAGGAAATGATTTGTTACTTGTCGCATGAGTACCAAGCATGTGCTGAATTATGACATAGCCAATACTGATTGATTGGCCTTATAAAAAATTGGATGATGAAGTATAGTATATAGAATGTAGACTTGAAGGCTCAAAAAATTATGAGTGTAATGAGACACTGCAAAACTCATCAGTAAGATAAGATCTCCTACATATGTTTCTTATGGCATTGGTGTGTAAGTACCCAGCAAAATGAAGTTCTTTCCTGGAGGTATAAATTTCAAGCCCATCATCAGAGGTTACTAGGATCTCATTATGGTCCAGCATATCAAATTCAATTACTATCCCGTGCACAATAGTTATTACTCTATTTTCATTTAATGCAAACGCATCCATGTTTGAGTAAAATACTTTAACTAAATTAGGATAAACACACTCTTCAACTACCAAAGCATTCTTCCAACCTCTAAATTCAAGCAAATATCTAATTGTTTTTTCGTAGACAACCATATTTCCATGTTATCCAAATTAACAATGTAAGTGGAGATTATCGTTCTTGGCATAAACCGGCAGTAGAAGTGTTGTTCCATGCTGAGAGTCGGAAAATGAGTTGAGTTGAGATATGTGAGTTCTTTTTGTAGTTAGCTTCACCTCAACATCACTTGTTTCCACTTTTTACCACCAAGTGAACTTTCACCACCAGCCATATTATCACAAACAAAACCACAATTATTCAAAATTGGATTTTTAAATTTAAGCAAAATTTGTGAATTAGAACTGATTAAACTTCTAAGGCGATGTATGGGTTTAATTTGATAAAATATGAGCAAATATGCATTAAATTTGAAGAATTACTTTTGGCCAAATTTAGGTTTTTTATTTTGGGATTTTCAATTTTAAAGTGATAAATGGTATTTGAGTGATGAATGAATGATGTTTAAATGATGGGTAATTTGAAGCATCAAATTAGCAACAAACATAGGAAAATCATGGATTTTAGAGAGAGGGGTATGAGGTTTGATCTTTAGAGAGAGAATATGAAGAACTAATGAAGAAGATGAACAAATGAAGCAGGTCCTTTGACTATAGCAATTGAAGCCAGATAGCAGGTTCCTTATAGAGGCTAGTTGCTACATTTTTGCCAGAGTTTCTACTTTCTAACTGGTTGGCTGCTTAGTTTTTTTCAAACTCACTGGTAACTAATTGGAGCCAGTAGTCATTTTCCCTTGAATTTTGCACATTAATTTTGATTTTTAGCTAAAGATTGATTAACTTCAAGGCCACATTTTTATCCCAAAATGTCTCAAAGTTGTTTAATAAAATGAAACATGATAATAAGCAATTAGAAAGATGAAATTAAAGATCACACAATCATCAAAATCAAGCAAATCAAAGATCATACATTCTATCATCATACATATGTAAGCATAAAAATCAAATCAATAGGTTAATAGTCTCAATATCATATCGAGACATGCTAATGAGAAAATTTCATCGTCTTAAGTTTGTGTCTAATTTTTGTAATAAAAATATCCTCAAGTTGTTTCTCAGTTGAAAGAAATTTGAATATAATATCCCCCTTTTGGACATGCTCTCTCAAAAAATTATGTCTTTTCTCTATACACTTGGTTCTAGAATGTTGAATAAGATTATTTGACAAGCTCATGACACTAGTATTGTCATAAATAATAGCGTGATCAAGATTAATCCCATAATCTCTAAGAATATGTTTCATCCAAATGGTTTGAGCACAACAACTACTGGTGGCAATGTATTGAGTCTTAGTGGTTGACAGTGCAACTTAATTTTTTTTTACTAGCCATGAAATAAGTGCATGTCCTAAGAAATGATAAGTTTCACTAGTACTCTTTCTATCAATATTGTAAGCACCAAAGTTATCATCTAAGTAACATGTTAAATCTATATGTGTTTCTCTACGATACCAAAGACCAACATCCCAATTTAATTAGGAATTCAACTTACATGGACCATTTTGAAGCAATATAAAAGCTCGAAGACTTGCGACCATCAATTGAAGAATAAGAAAAAGAGAGTAGCAGCTGAAAATTTTGAGAGTAGAAATCAAGAGAAAAAAGAAAAAAAGAAAAAGAGAGAAGCCGCCACTGCAAATTCGGGAGCAACAATTTGGATAAGCTGATTGCAGAGATTGGAGAGAGACAACTTCTTGAGTTTATTCTTTCACTTACCTTTTCCATTTTCTGTGTTATTTTTAGCTTATTATTCCATGATTGAATGTTCATTATTAAGCTCAATGCTTTTAAATATCTAGCTAATATTTGAATGTTTTGAGAATACACAATGAGAACGAGAAGAGATTTATGTGTTTTTGCTCTATATAATGGATGCCATGAATCGAACAAAAGACAAAGATGTGCCAACATGATTCGTGCAGTTTTATCTAAGAATTTCTATTTAGCTTAATAAATCTTTGCATATTTTAATTCACAGAGATATAGTGGGCTAATATGTAAGGGTATTGTCGATATTACTTGACAGAGGATATTGAATGGATTAGGAAATTCATTGTCAACATGAGTAAATATTTTAATAGCATAGATTAAGGATTAAATTGGATTGGTTATGGTGAAATCGGATGTCCTAATATCTAAAACTCTTGGATGATTTATATTACTACTTGCATCTTTATTTAATTTTCAATTCTTTATTTAATTTTTATTTTTAATCTAAATTTAATTATTTGGTTATTCAAATAAATTAGGATTAAAACAATTCTAGTAGCTAATAGGATATACAATTTTTATGGGATGATAATTTACTCTTCATTATATTACTTGTGCCGACTATTACACTTGCTAATTTATAGAACAATTTATAATTGAAGAAAATATTTCAACTTTCCCATCATGCTCATTTCAAAATTCCTTACTCATGCAAGATGAAAATTTCTTGCACATAGACTCATTAGTAGGAAAAAAAAAAATAACATCATCAACATAAATTTAAACAATAAGTATATCTTGATCCTCATGCTTGACAAAGAGTGTAGTGTCAACTTTACCCATTAAAAAGCAATTGTTTAAGAGAAATTTACTAAGCCTATCATACCATGGTCTAGGAACTTACTCGAGACCATAGAAGGATTTAGACAATTTATAAGCATGATTTGGAAATTGCTCATTTTCAAAACCAAGAGGTTGTTTAACATAAACTTCTTCCATAATCTAACTATTTAAAAATGCACTTTTGACATTCATTCAATATAATATAAAATTTTTATGACATGTAAATGCTAATAGCATATTAATAGATTCAATCTAACTATGGGTTCAAGTGTTTCATTAAAATCTATCCCTTCTTCTTGGTTGTAACCTTGAGCTAGTAATCTATCTTAATTTTTTTACTACCACAACGGATTCTTCCAGCTTGTTTGTAAATACCCATTTGCTACCTGTTATGGATTGATGTTCTAGTTTAAGGACTAGTTTCGATATATAGTTTTCTCAAATTGATTTAGCTCTTCTTGTATGGCCATAATATAATATTCATCACTTTCAGCATCAAGAAAAGGTTTAGGTTTAATTTGAGATATAAAAGTGGTATGCTCACACATTTTCTTAATTGATAATCTAGTAGTTATACCATATGATGCATCTAATAAAATTAAATCTTGAGAATTACCCTTATTTTGATATGGTTTAGCTTGTTCTCCTTGTTATTTCTCTTGATTTTGATCATTTTCACATGGAGGACATCTTGTTTTTCTTTTGAGGATTTATTAGGTTGCAAATCTTCCTTCCCTTTCTCTATATCTACATCATTATTAGTAAGGACTTTTTCCATAGAGGGAGGATTGGATTCATCAAATGCAAAATGCATGGATTCCTTAAACACTCTACAATCTTTTTTTTTCACTTTTAATATCCAAGGAAAATACCAACATTGGATTTTGAATCAAATTTACCTAAGTTATCTTTTATGTTTAAGATAAAACACTTGAATCCAAAGACTTTTAAATAATTGATGTTAGGCATTCTATCTCTCTAAAGCTGATAAGGGGGTTTTGTTGAGAATAATAAATACACAGTTTAAAACATAGCATGTGGCATTAATGACTTTCGCCCAAAAATATTTTGGTAAAGAGTTTTCATTCAACATCGCTCTAGCCCTTTCTTTAGTAGACCTCTTGTTTCTCTCATCAGCTCGATTTTGTTAAGGGGTCCTTGGTGATGAGAATTGATGTTCAATGCTAAACTCATTGCAAAAACTTTCAAAAGCATGATTTTCAAATATCCTACCTGAAATATGAATGTGCAACCCAAGAGGGGGGGTGAATTGGAATTTTAAAAATTAATCGAACAAATCCACACAACAAGCAATCTAGGTCTTAATAAAAATGAAAGCAATAAGTTCAATATAAGCACAAAAATTAAAGAGTAAGAGAGAAGAAAAACAAACACACGAATTTTTACGTGGTTCGGCAATCCCCGCCTACGTCCACGTCTCCAAGCGATCCAAGCTCGAGGATTTCACTATCCAAGCCTTTCCAAGGCTTCAACAAATACAATTGACTTCGAGGTGTCAATAAACCTTTACAACGAAGAGATTATCTCCCAATCTCTTCACCCAAGTGTCTCTCACACTCAAGTTCTTACAAATGAAGTGAAGAAATGAAGAATACAATAAAACTCACTCAATGAGTTGATAATCAAAGATGAAGAACAAAGAATGATTCAATGATTTGTGTGTTTACAAGTTGAAGACCCAAGATATCACGTATGCTTTTTGTTCTTGCTTGTTGGAGAGCTTCAAAATGAGTTGGATTGGAGTTTTTATAGTTTGAGCTCGAAAACTAGCCGTTACTCACATTCTGGGGAATCCGGTCTGCCGTTTATGGAATCCGGTAAGCCGGATTTTTGTTACCGTTAAGGCAAAATTTTGAATTTTGCCTATCCGGTCTGCCGGATTTGGAATCCGGTAAGCCGGATTCAATCTGGGTGTATTCTGCCCAGTTTCCGGATTGCCGGATTTCGAATCCGGTAAGCCGGATTCGAACTGGGAATTTTCTGCCCCGAAACCAGATTTTCGGATTTTGTATCCGGTAAGCCGGATGCTACAGTACCCGCTACAGTACCTGCTACAGTAACCTGCTACAGTGATATTTTTCAAAATTTTAATTTGACCCTAAAACTTTATAAAACTGTAGTATAGCCCAGAACGTTGTAAACGTTTGCAAATAGGTCCTAATTTCAGAATTTTAAATAATGCTTTGTCAAGCCCAAAACTTTCTGAAATTATGATTTTGCTCAAACTTTGTGAAATTATAGAATAGCCCAAAAACGTTTAAATAATTTCAAATAAGTCCAAATCCGAAATTTAAACAACACAATCAAATATTTTAACAATGCTTTCATTTTAATGCTTAAATTCCATAACATCATTTTATTATTATAGAAGCATAATTTATAAATCTTTGCTTAATAAAAACATGTGGTTTGTTATCATCAAAATCAATATTTATAGCCATATAGGCTAACAATCTCCCCCTTTTTGATGATGACAAAGCACATTAAAAATATAATCTATTTATGAAAAGCTCCCCCTCAATTAATGCAAGGTAAAAAATGATTTGAAAATAATTTAATAAAACTCCCCCTGCATACATGCATACTCCCCCTAGATACATGCATGTTTTCATAACATTAAATCATTATTTCTCCCCCTTCATCATAAAAAAGAATAAAAGCTCCCCCTATCAATCATCAAACATCGCAACATAAGCTCATTAGTGAAAAAAAATATCCATAAGCATAAGAGAATCCATATAATCCATAATGATTAATAAAAACAAATCCATAACATCCAACATAAATAGTCACAACAAATCATCCATAATGAAAAACAAATCCATAACATCCGAAAAAAAAAACAAATGCATAAACCGAAAAACATAATAACCAATAAAAGAACACACAATGCAACAAATGAAATGTAGGTGTGTCCAAGTACAAGCATAAAATACTACTCAGGTGGTGAGGATGGAGGTGATGGTGGCGGAAACGGATATGGAATGCCGAAGTGCTCAAAAAGAAGTCGCTGACCATGAATGAGCTGCTGCTGCTGCTGCTGAAACTCAGTCTGCCGCACAGAGAGGGTCCGCACTTCATCCATCAGCTGCTGAAGAGTGACCGCTTCAGAGGTAGGAGGATGCAGAGGTGATGAAGCGGAGGCAGATGCACTAGGTGCTGAAGCATCCGTGGAAGAAACCCGGCGTCTACGCTGTCCTCGAAATGAGAGTGAGAAAACTGGAAGCTGATCAGCAGGTATCACAGCATTAAGTGGCCGATCATCACTTGGGGCTAGAAAAGTAAACTTGTTGTCGCTGCACTTGACCCAAGTACCATCCTTCCACTCAAAGCCTAACCCAATAATAACCTCATCTCCGATACCCTTGGGCGGCCTACACGAAGGTTCTAGAATCGGCACTTCAAAGAATTTAAGTATGCGGGTAATGAAGTGACCATAAGGAAGAGAGCGAGTAATCAAGGGAGGAATGCTCAACATGGTACGAACGATGGTATAGCCCAAGTTAACCGGGCGACATTTAAGAATACAATCAATCATGGCAACATCCATATGAGAAACCTCATATAGATGGCCGGATCTAGGAAGTACAATGGACTGGATGATACGAAGCAAAATGCGAGTTTGAAGACAAAGACACTGAGTACGGAAATGAATGGTACAATCTTCAACCGAAAGATCACTACGCCGACAAATATTACGAACGGCATCAACATGAGTAAAACCGGTAAGTTTAGGAGATTTCCTAAGCTCAAAGATTTCTAGACCAAAATCGAATGAACCTAGGATAGAGTTCAACAAGGAAACATCGAAATCAATCTTAACTCCTCCGACAGTGGTGATTACTCGAGTCTTATTCTTCTCGGAAACTTCCATGTTCGAGTAAAATACTTTCACCAAGTCGGGATACACATTCTCCTCAATCAACAAAGCATCAATCCAACCAACATCTCCCAACAATTGAAATATGTTTCTATAACTAATCTTGAGAGTATGCATAACATCCGGTAAAACGAAGAAAGAGTTGAGTACCTCACGAGTTCGAAAGTTTTGTTGAAACCGATTGATCAAGTGTTGCTTGTTCTGAAAGTGAATGGACTCAAAAGTGGATTGATTTGAGATGACCCTTGCTTCCCGTGGCCGTGTGGTTTGTTGAACCGGTTCTTTGCCTTTTCTTCGAATCGGCCTAGAACTTGACATGGTGATTTTGATGGATTTGAAGATAAAAACACCAAATGGAATGAAGATGATGAAGATTGGAAGTGATTTGGTGAAACAAATTTGATCAAAAACGGCTTGAGAGTGAGAGATCTAGAGAGAGAAAATTCGGCCAAAACCTAGGTTGAAATTGGGATCTAAGGATTTAGATGTTGAAAATGAATTTCAAGGATGGTTTTGAGTTCTTAATGAGATGGGGAATGATTTTTAAGATTCAATTTGATGTGAAAATGATAGAAAATGAAGGATTTTGAAGTGAGAAAGAGAGAAGATGAAAACGGTTTTTTTTTAGAGAGATGAAGAACCGGAAAACCGAAATCTTGAGGAAGATGAATAGTTCTTATGGCTCTCGAATCCGGCCTGCCGGATTTGATAACCGGCAAGCCGGTTATTGGACAGAATTGTAAGCCATCGAAAACGGCTTGCCGAAAGGAAACCTGAGAGCATATACACGAATCCGGCTTGCCGGATTTGCTAACCGGCAAGCCGGTTACGAGACAGATTAAAACAAAGCCGAAAACGGCTTACCGAAAATTGGATCCGGAAGTCCGGAAACGAGGCTGAGAGAGAAAGAAGTAATTCGGCTTGCCGGTTTCCTCATCCGGCAGGCCGTTTTCGAGGGGTCTTCAAAAATCCGGTTTTCCGGATTATCTTTAACCGGAAATCCGGTTTTGTTCCAGCAGAGTTTCAAAACGAATTCGGCTTTCCGGATTTAAGAACCGGTAGACCGGTAATGAGGCAGAGAGTTGGCTTAGCAAATTCGGTTTTCCAGATTAAAAATCCGGTCATCCGAATGTTGTCCAGAGATTAACCATAGCTAATCCGGTTTTCCGGATTGAAAATCCGGTTGTCCGGAATTTGTTCCGAGAGAGATCAATAGGAAATAATGTTTTTCCGGAAGAATACAAAGAGCATTTTTGCTAGCTTTTATACTTGTATGACACACCATTTTATTTCCGGCTTTTAAAAATTGATTAATTTTAAATCATTTTAAGATTTAAAACTCTTCAATAAGCCATTTAATGCATGCAAAACAAATTCATAAAATTACAAGCCAATCAAGCTATCTAATTTATGATGCATAAATCCATATGATATATCAAGCCATGCGAAACATGAATTAAGATTCAACATTCATCATTCCAAGCTCATGTCTTATCTTTATAAAATGCTCTTCGCAAAGAGGTTTTGTAAAGATATCCGCAAGTTGATTTTCAGTGGAAACAAATTTAATCACGACATCTCCTTTTTGAACATGATCTCTAAGGAAATGATGTCTAAGTTCTATATGCTTAGTCCTAGAATGTTGAATGGGATTCTTGGAAAGATTTATAGCACTAGTATTGTCACATAAGATAGGAATTTGATCAAGTTTAATGCCATAGTCTCTAAGGGTTTGTTTCATCCATAAAATTTGCGCACAACAACTACCTGCGGCAATATATTCTGCCTCGGTGGTTGAAAGCGCAACCGAGTTTTGTTTCTTACTAAACCAAGAGACAAGAGAATGACCTAGGAAGTGACATGTTCCACTAGTACTTTTTCTATCAACCTTATACCCAGCAAAATCGGCATCCGAATAACAAGTTAAATCAATATGAGTTCCTCTAGGATACCAAAGGCCAATATTAATAGTGCCAATTAAATATCGAAAAATACGTTTGACAGCAAGCATGTGAGACTCTTTAGGGCAAGATTGAAATCTAGCACACAAGCAAACACTAAACATAATATCAGGCCTACTAGCAGTCAAGTAGAGTAAAGATCCGATCATACCTCGATATGTCTTGATGTCAACTTCCTTACCTTTCTCATCTTTGTCCAGCTTGATGGTGGTGCTCATAGGAGTGCTTTTTGCCGTTCCATTATCATAGCCAAATCTTTTGAGTAGATCTCTCACGTACTTGGCTTGGTTTATGAAAATTCCTTCCTCGTTTTGTTTAATTTGAAGTCCAAGGAAGTACTTCAACTCTCCCATCATACTCATCTCAAACTCTTGACTCATACATGATGAAAAATCTTTACACAACAACTCATTAGTAGAACCAAAAATAATATCATCAACATATATTTGAACAATAAGTATGTCTTGATTCTTATGCTTAACAAAAAGAGTTGTATCTGCTTTTCCCATTGAAAAATCATTATCCAACAAAAAATTTTTAAGCCTATCATACCAAGCTCTAGGTGCTTGTTTTAAACCATACAAAGTCTTGGATAACTTATACACATGATCTGGAAATTTTTCATTTTCAAAACCAGGAAGTTGTTTCACATAAACTTCCTCCATAATGTATCCATTTAAGAAAGCACTCTTGACATCCATTTGATACAAAATAAAATCCTTATGACATGCATATGCTAACAACATCCTAATGGATTCCAATCTTGCTACAGGTGCAAAGGTTTCATCAAAATCAATTCCTTCTTCTTGGTTGTAACCTTGAGCCACTAATCTAGCTTTATTTCTTACAACCACACCGGATTCATCCATTTTGTTTATAAATACCCATTTAGTACCTATAATGGATTGATGTTCCGGATTAGGAACTAATTCCCACACATTATTTCTCTCAAATTGATTCAACTCATCTTGCATTGCCATAATCCAAGATTCATCATTTTCTGCATCCACAAAGGATTTTGGTTCAATTTGAGAAATAAATGCAGCATGCTCACATGTGTTCCTAAGAGATGATCTAGTGGTAACGCCTCGTGAGGGATCTCCTAAAATTACATATTTAGGGTGAGAGGATACATACCTCCACTCCTTGGGGAGTGTTTGAGAAGTACCTTCATTTTGCTCCACATTTGTTTCTTCATGATGTTCCTCTTGAATTCCATGTGACGCGTCTTCTTGGTTGTCATTTGATGTTCCTTTTTGTTGTTCTTCTTCTGCATTATCATCAACAACAACTTTCTCCGTAGAGGAGGGGTTAGACTCATCAAATGTAACATGCATAGATTCCTCCACAACTAAAGTTCTTTTATTATAAATTCTATAAGCTTTGCTTGAATTTGAATAACCAAGAAAAATACCAACATCAGATTTTGGATCAAATTTACCAAGATTATCTTTTGTATTCAAAACAAAACATTTGCATCCAAATACTTTAAAATATCCAATGTTGGGTTTTCTATCTTTCCAAAGCTCATATGGAGTTTTATTGAGATTAGGTCTAATCAACACCCGGTTTAAAACATAACAGGCGGTGTTGACGGCTTCGGCCCAAAAATACTTAGGCAAAGAATTTTCATTCAACATAGTCCTAGCCATTTCTTGAATAGACCTATTCTTTCTCTCTACTACTCCATTCTGTTGTGGAGTCCTAGGTGATGAAAATTGATGTTCAATGCCAAAGTCATTACAAAAATTTTCAAATACATGATTTTCAAATTCTCCACCATGATCACTTCTAATACAAGTGATAGAGTAACCTTTTTCATTTTGAATCTTTTTATAGAAAATTCGAAATGCATCAATAGCATCATCCTTATTAGCTAAGAACAATACCCATGTATATCTCGAATAATCATCCACAATTACAAATGAATAATATTTGCCATTTAAACTAGCATATCTAGAAGGTCCAAATAAATCTATATGAAGCGATTGAAGTGGTTTTGAAGTGGACACATGATTCTTGCTTTTGAAGGAAGTTTTGATTTGTTTTCCAAATTGACATGCTTCACAAGTTTTATCTTTTTGAAAATTGATTTTTGGAAGACCTTTTACCAAATCATTTTTCACGATTTTTGAAATCAAATCCATGCTTGCATGACCTAATCTTCTATGCCACAACCAGCCATCATCATGCATTGCGGAGAGACATTTACCATGTATTGGTGCATAATCTATATTAATGGTATAGACATTAACACATCTATTTCCTACAAACAAGACTTTCCCATCACATGCATTCTCAATGACACATTTTGATTCATCAAAGATAACTCTATATCCTTTATCACATAATTGACTAATGCTAAGCAAATTGTGTTTCAAGTTCTCAACCAAACACACATTCTCAATGAGGGTAGAGGATACATTACTGACATTTCCAATTCCAATGATTTTTCCTTTTGAATTATCCCCAAACGAAACATCTCCACCATTTTCGATCTTGGTAAAGCTTGAAAACCAAGAGTAATTCCCTGTCATGTGTCTTGAACAGCCGCTGTCCAAGTACCACTTATTCTTCTTCTTCTTTGATCCCTGAAAGAGAAATCTCAAGTTTTAGGTACCCAAACCTTTTTGGGTCCTTGAGAGTTAGCAATGGTTCCTTTCGGAACCCAAATACATTTCATACCATAATAAGCATTTTTCTTTACAACACATCTATTTTTCATATGGCCATCTTGATTGCAATAATGACATACAATTTTATTGTTAATAGATGTATTCTTCACAAAATAACTCTTGTAAAATTTTTGTTTCAAATTCGGTTTATAACCTAGA
This sequence comes from Citrus trifoliata, assembly GCA_018350135.1. Taxonomy (NCBI): domain Eukaryota; kingdom Viridiplantae; phylum Streptophyta; class Magnoliopsida; order Sapindales; family Rutaceae; genus Citrus; species Citrus trifoliata. The sequence continues at coordinate 35,657 of VKKW01000251.1, read as the reverse complement.
CCACTTTTGTCAAATACACATTTTTGTGCGTTTAGCAAATTGTCCAACATCTTTTGCCCATTTGTAAATCTTAACACAATTTCATTTAGCTCATTACTCTTCTTTCTAAGCATTTCATTCTCATTTTTCAAGTCATTCATGTGTGACTCTAAATTCTCATGTGAAGTACTAGAATTCTTGAGTAATGCAATACTATCATGCAATGTCTTATTTTCTAATTCTAAGCATGTAATCTTCTTTTTAAGACTTATATTCTTTTTACCAATCTTCATTAGCTCATCATGCAAATCATTAAAGGCATCATGCAATTCATCATATGTAGGAAGAACACTTACCTCATCAAGTTCATCACATGATTCTTCCCCAACGGCCATGAGAGCCAAATTTGTCATTTCCTGTTGCTCATCATCATCACTTGTTTCCTCTTCACTGTCATCCCATGTGGCTACCATAGCCTTCTTCTTGAGTTTGTTGAGAAGAGGACACTCCAGTCGTATGTGTCCGGGCTTTTTGCATTCATAACAAGTGATGGGCTCCTTCTTCTCCTTTTTATTCTTGTAGCCTCTGAATTTTCTCTGCTCATTGTTCTTTTTGTAAAATTTTCTGAATCTTCTAGCCAACATAGCCAGCTCCTCATCATCCATTTCGCTTTCCTCATCACTCTCACGTTTTGAAGCTTTGAGAGCAATGTTCTTCTTCTTTTCCTCATGCCCTTTTTCTGCTGCCAAATCTTCTTCATATGAAATAAGAGAGCCAATTAAATCATCAATAGGTAATACATTTAAATCCTTGGCTTCCTCAATGACAGTCCTTTTTGGTCTCCATTCCTTAGGTAGAGACCTAATGATTTTCTTGACTTTTTCGCTATTTGAAAAAGTCTTTCCTAGGGCTCCTAGAGTGTTCACTATGTCCGTGAATCTAGTATACATAGAGTACACATTTTCATTTTGTTCCATTTGGAACAATTCGTATTGTTGAGTGTACCTACTTATTTTAGATTCTTTCACTTGGTTCGTGCCTTCATAGACAACCTCAAGTTTGTGCCAAATCTCATTAGCACTTTCGCAACTAGACACTCTATGAAACTCTTTCTTATCTAGTGCACAAAACAGGGCATTCATGGCCTTGGAATTTAGAGAAGCTTTTCTCTTATCGAATTCATTCCAATCCCGTGAAGGTTTTGGAATATCTTCTCCTATTTCATTTTTAGTCAAAGGCATGAAAGGGTCATCATTAACAGTTTCCCAAATCTCGTAATCTAAGGCTTGCAAGTAAATTCTCATCCTAGTTTTCCAATATGGGTAATCATTACCATCAAAATAAGGGGGTCTAGTGGTGGACTGTCCTTCCCTAAATGTGGAATCATTTTGAGTTGCCATTGATCTTTAGATCTAGATGGTTAAATCTAAATAAGAGCACCTTACTTTGATACCAAATGAAATATGAATGTGCAACCCAAGAGGGGGGGTGAATTGGAATTTTAAAAATTAATCGAACAAATCCACAAAACAAGCAATCTAGGTCTTAATAAAAATGAAAGCAATAAGTTCAATATAAGCACAAAAATTAAAGAGTAAGAGAGAAGAAAAACAAACACACGAATTTTTACGTGGTTCGGCAATCCCCGCCTACGTCCACGCCTCCAAGCGATCCAAGCTCGAGGATTTCACTATCCAAGCCTTTCCAAGACTTCAACAAATACAATTGACTTCGAGGTGTCAATAAACCTTTACAACGAAGAGATTATCTCCCAATCTCTTCACCCAAGTGTCTCTCACACTCAAGTTCTTACAAATGAAGTGAAGAAATGAAGAATACAATAAAACTCACTCAATGAGTTGATAATCAAAGATGAAGAACAAAGAATGATTCAATGATTTGTGTTTACAAGTTGAAGACCCAAGATATCACGTATGCTTTTTGTTCTTGCTTGTTGGAGAGCTTCAAAATGAGTTGGATTGGAGTTTTTATAGTTTGAGCTCGAAAACTAGCCGTTACTCACATTCTGGGGAATCCGGTCTGCCGTTTATGGAATTCGGTAAGCCGGATTTTTGTTACCGTTAAGGCAAAATTCAAAATTTTGCCTATCCGGTCTGCCGAATTTGGAATCCGGTAAGCCGGATTCAATCTGGGTGTATTCTGCCCAGTTTCCGGATTGCCGGATTTCGAATCCGGTAAGCCGGATTCGAACTGGGAATTTTCTGCCCCGAAACCAGATTTTCGGATTTTGTATCCGGTAAGCCGGATGCTACAGTACCTGCTACAGTACCTGCTACAGTGATATTTTTCGAATTTTTAATTTGACCCTAAAACTTTATAAAACTGTAGTATAGCCCAGAACGTTGTAAACGTTTGCAAATAGGTCCTAATTTCATGATTTTAAATAATGCTTTGTCAAGCCCAAAACTTTCTGAAATTATTATTTTGCTCAAACTTTGTGAAATTATAGAATAGCCCAAAAACGTTTAAATAATTTCAAATAAGTCCAAATCTGAAATTTAAACAACACAATCAAATATTTTAACAATGCTTTCATTTTAATGCTTAAATTCCATAACATCATTTTATTATTATAGAAGCATAATTTATAAATCTTTACTTAATAAAAACATGTGGTTTGTTATCATCAAAATCAATATTTATAGCCATATAGGCTAACACTACCATGGTCACTTTTAATGCAAGAAATAGCATAACCTTTTTTATTTTGAACTTTTTTACAAAAAAACCTTAAAAACTTCAAAGGGATCATCCTTATGAGCTAATAAAAACATTTAAGTGTATGTAGAAAAATCATCAATAATAGTAAATGCATAGTATTTTCCACTAATGCTTGCATATCTAAATGGTGCAAATAAATTTAAGTGAAGAAGTTGAAGAGGTTTTAAGGTAGAGATATGGTTTTTGTCATTGAAAGATGCTTTGACTTGCTTTTCAAATAAGCATGCATCATACACTTTATCCTTTTGAAAACCAATTTTTGGAAAACTTTTAACTAAATCATTTTTAAAAAAATCTTTAAAATCAAATGCATTTGCATGACCTAGCCTTCTATGTCACAATCAATTATCATCATGCAATGCCAAAAAACATTTATCATGAGATGATGTACAAGCTATGTCAATGGTATAAATATTAATAAATCTTTTTCCAACAATGAGGGTATCACTTGCAATCTCAATAACACATTTTGATTTATCAAAGATAATATGTAACCTTATCACATAGTTGACTAATACTAATCAAATTATGCCTCAAATTATCAACCAAACAAACACTGCCTACTCTAATGATTTTGCCTTTTGAATTGTCTTCGAAAGCAATATCTCCAGTATTTTCAACTTTGGTGAAACTTGAAAGCCAAGAGTAGCCACGATCATATGTTTTGAGCATCCATTATTTAAAGAATCATCAGATATAAGCCTAACATAAAACAATGTCATTTAAGCTAATGTCCATCTTCTTAAGATTTTCATTTTCCTTAGTTTAGTGATCAACTAATGGACTCTCATGCATAAATGAAATGGCTTTTTTTTTTAAATTTAAAGTAAATGATATCATTTTGTAAGACAACAATATCTTTTAACGTCGCTTGACCTTTTCTTTTAAAGAATCGTTTTCGTTTTTCAAATCCTCAATTTGCTTTTGTAAATCATCATTCTTTTTCGAAATGACTAAAACTTTTTTTTAGAGAAGTATTTTTCTCTATTGCTATGATTCTTGTAAGGCTGGTATGATTTACTATATGCATATTTTAGCATTTAAAAGCTCAAGTTATCTTTCATGATATTTTAAATAAATCATCATTTTTCATAAACTATAGGTTTTATAATTATAAGAAAAATAAAATTATGAAATTGGTTGTTTTTTCAAATTATGTACTAAATTGAAAATTTTTGAGAACTTTGAAATTAATAAGTATTGTTTTAAATTCTGAAAGTGGACCTATTTGCAAATGTCTAGGAAGTTTTGGGCTATATTATAATTTAAAAAGGCCAATTCTGTAAATTCTGGAACAAAAACGGCTAACTATTTAACCAATAACGGCTAACTGCTTTGGGTCTAGAAAGATAGTGGCTAACTACTTAAAACAAGTGGTGATTCGCCTTAGGTCTAGAAACAGAGCAGCTAGCTGGCAAAAGGTAGCAGCGATCCGCTTGGGCCAAAATTTCAAATTCAATATGTAACAGTAATTTGCCCCATCAGCATAATGTCTAACTGCCTTAATTCAGTGGTGATCGGAAAGTTTTCAAAAAGTCAATAACGACTAGTTTACTTGTCCAAACTACAAAAACTCAAATCAAAATCGAATTTAACAACTTTTTCAATCTCTATCAAACTAAAATAAGTTCATACAACCTACCTTGAGTTTTCATTTTGCTTATTTACACACATTGAATCATTGTTGCTCTATCATTTACTTATACACTCTTATATAGTGTAATCATTGTAATCTTCATTTAAATATTAAGATTGAGTGAGTGAACATATATGAAACACTTGGGAAAAAGGTGTACATGTTCATCTCCACTTGTAAATGTTTATTGACACCTTGAAAGTCAATTGTAAAAATGTTGAAGCCTTGGAAAACTTGGATAGTACAATTCTCAAGCTTGGTTTGCTTAGAGACATGGGCTTAAGTGGGTTTTACCAAACCAAGTAAAAATTCATGTGTTTACTTTTTTCTCCCTTATTTCTTTAAATTTATGCATTTTTAAATTTATTGTCATTAAATTTCTCGAATCATTGATTTAAATTGTTTTGGGATTTTATTTGTATATTTTTTAAATACCCAATTCACTCCCTCTTAGCTAGAATTTCATTTAGTATTAAAGTAATGTTCTTTTATTAGGACTTAACTATTGAGAGTAAAAAATTTGTGGCAACCCAAAATGACTTAACCTTTAGGCAAATACAATCCACAACTAGACCTCCATTTTTCGATGGGAATGATTACTCGTATGGTGTGTTTACTAATTAGTAATCAGAATGCGGAATGGAATTAGGATAACTATTTACTTTAATTGTGGGAATCGATATTGGAATGAACTGTATTACCATTGATGTGTTTACTTTATCTTGGAATCAGATTGGATAGTTATAAGTTGCTAAAATGACCTTAGTTTATTATTTCACAATAATAATAATAATAATAATAGTAATAGTAATAACAACAACAACAACAACAACAATAATAATAATAATAATTATTATTATTATTATTATTATATTATTATTATTACAATTAATACTTATTATTATTGTCTATGAGGGAACAAATCAAGTCAAGGAGTCTAAAATAGTGGAAACACTAAGTAGACTAAGTTGCTCCAAATGGAAAAAAAAAGTGTGTTTATTCCATGTATACTCGATTTACGCACATTGCAAACACTCTAGAAGTTTTAGGAAAAACCTTTTCGAATTACGCACATTGCAAAAAAGGTGTGGAAAATCATCAGGTCTTTATCAAAAGAGTGAAGAACTAAAAGAATAGCCATAGAGGAAGCTAAGGGTTTAAATACCTTGTCGATTGATGATTTAATTGGCTCACTTTTTTTTTTTTTAAAAAAGATTTAGCCATTGAAAAATGAGATGAAGATAAGAAGACGAAGACAAAAAGAAGATAAGTATTGCCTTGAAAGCTTCAAGACTTGAAAGTGATGAAGAAAGTGAATTTAAAGATGAAGATATTGCAATGATTGCTAAAAAAATTTATAAGATTCTTCAAGAAACCAACTGAGAGAAGAAAGTTTTGAAACTTGAAAAATCAAAAGGAGAAGAATGAGGCAATTATTTTTTTTAAATATAAGAAGCCAAACCATATAAAATTAGAGTGTCCTTTTCTCAACAAACTCACGAATAAAGCTATAGTGCCTACATGGGATGATAGTGACAAAGAATCCACCGATGAAGAACAATCACATGAAATGTCAATTTTCCCACTTATAGCAATTAGAGATGAATCATTTGATAAACTTGTTGAGGTAAATGATCTTCCCTCCTATGATGAATTCTTTGAAGCATTTAAAAAATTGCATAATAATTTGAAAATGCTTCTCGTAAAAAGAAAATGTTGGAATTCTCAAATGAAAATGATAGTTTGTAAGAACAAAAGAATTCTTTAAATGAAAAGACTAAATGTCTTGAAATAAAGAATAGATGTTGCATAAAAAAATTATTTCATTCAAATGAAAGCAAAGCACTTCACTTGAGCATAAAAATTCACTTGTTAATGATTGGATCAAGGAGAATGAAGCTTTTAATAAGAAGAACAATAAGCTTAATGATATTGTGTTAAAGTTTACAAATGGTCCAAGGAATTTAGAAAAATTGCTCAGCTCTAAAAATGTGTTTTTGACGAAGGAGGCCTTAGTTATAAGCGTACATCAAAACAAAAATATTACAAAAATATTTTGTTAAGGTTGTCTTAACCAGTGAGCATGAAATCATTTGCAATTATTCTAATGGAAATGGTCACATGAGTTATGCATGCCCAATTAGGAGAAATATTTATCTTGGCATTAGGAAGGTTTGGGTTTTGAAAGGAGCTATCACTAATATTTAAGGACCTAAAATTATTTGGATACCTAAAAACTCAATATGAGATCGTTTCTGCAGGGATGAAAAAAGAAAGGAAAAATGAATAAATGGCATTTGGATAGCAAATGCTCAAGACATATGACCAGTGACTATTCTTGGCTCTCAAGTTTCACTAAAATAAAAAATGGTGGAGATGTGTTATTTGGAGATAACTCAAAAGAAAAAATTCTTGGAGTATGAAATGTCAGTATAAATTCCCTTACCATAATTGAAAATATGTGCTTGGTTGAAATTTTTAAACATAATTTGCTTAGTATTAGTTAGTTATGTGGTAAAGGCTATAGAGTTATCTTTGATAAACCAAGATGTGTCATTGAGAATGTATGTGATGGTAAAGTTCTCTTTATTAGAAAAAAGACGCATAAATGTGTAGACCATTAATATAGATTATACATTATCTCATGATAAATGTTTTTATGTATTACATGATGATAGTTGGTTGTGGTATAAAAGACTATGTCATGCAAACATGAATTTGATTTCAAAGATTTACAAAAATGATTTTATTAAAGGTCTTCCTAAAATGGGTTTTAAAAAAGATAGAGTATGTGATGCTTGTCAATTTGGGAAGCAAGTCAAAGCATCTTTTAAAGATAAAAATAATATCTTTACTTCAAAACCTCTTCAACATATTCATATGGATTTGTTTGATCCATCTACATAGATGAGTCCAAATGCTAAATATTATGCATTTCTGATAGTTGATGATTTTTCTAGATTTATACAGGTGTTGTTCTTAACCAGTAAGGATTATGCTTTTAAAATTTTCTGTAAAAGAGTTCAAATTGAAAAAGGCTATATTATTTTTTACATTCAAAGTGATCATGGTAGAAAATTTGAAAATTATGCATTTAAAAATTTTGTAATAACTTTGATATCAAACATTAATTTTCATCACCTAAAACTTCACAGCAAAATGGGTTGTTAAGAGAAAGAATAGGACTATTAAGGAAATGGCTAGGATTATGTTAAATGAAAACTCCTTGTCCAAATATTAGGCCAAAGCCATTAATACCGCATGTTATGTTTCAAATCATGTGTTAATTAGGCCGTCTCTCAACAAGACTTCATATGAGCTTTGGAAAAAAAAATAATATCGGTTATTTCAAGGTTTTTGGATGCAAATGTTTTATTCTAAACAAAAAAAAAATTTGTGAAATTTTGATCCAAAATTTGATGTTGTATCTTTGTTGGATATTCAAATTCAAGTAAAGCTCATAGAGTTTACAATAAAAGGACCTTGGTTGTTAAAGAATTTATGCTTGTCACTTTGGAAGAATCTAACCCTTCATTTACAGAGAAAGTTCTAGTTGATGATGATGCAGGTACAGAAAAAGATAATTTAAAACTACATCATGAAGAATCCTCTAAAAAAAAGAAAAAAAAAAGAAAATGATGATTCTCCATGTGAGAATCAAGAGGAATAACAAGGAGAACAACCCAAGTTGGATTAAAAATGGTAATAATTCTCAAACACTCCCCAAGGAGTAGAGGTGTGCTTCTTTTAATGCAAAACACTTAATTTTAAGAGATCCTTCACGAGACATAATTAGTAGATCATCCATTAGAAACATATGTGAGCATACCACTTTTATATTTTAAATTGAACCTAAATTCTTTCCGATGAGTAAAATGATGAATCTTGGATTATAACCATACAAGAAGAGCTTAACCAATTTGAGAGAAATAATGTGTGGAAATTGGTTCCTAAACTAGAACATTAATCTGTAGTAGGAACTAAATGGGATTTTAGGAATAAAACGAATTAATCCTGTGTGATTGTAAGGAATAAAGTCAGACTAGTGGCTCAAGGATATATTATGGAAGAAGTCTATGTGAAATTATTAGGATGCTTTTAGCAATTGCATGTCCGAAAGAGTTTATTTTTTAATCAAATAGATGTCGAAAGTGCATTTTTAAATTGTTACACTATGGAATAAGTCTATGTGAAATAGCCCTTTGGTTTTGAAAATGAAAAATTTTCAAATTATGTTTACAAGTTGTCTAAAGCATTATATGGTTTAAAGCGAGCAACTAGAGCATGGTATGAAAGACTTAGTAAATTTCTTTTCGAAAATAGTTTTTTAATGGGCTAAGTGGATTTTACACTCTTTGTTAAACACAAGTCTCAAGATATATTTATTGTTCTAATTTATATTGATGACATTATCTTTGATTCTACTAATAATATTGATGACATTTTTTTATCTTGCATGAGTAAAGAATTTAAAATGAACATGATGGGAGAATTGAAGTATTTCCTTCGACTTAAAAAAAAAAGAAAAGCGAATCTTCATTAATCAAGCTAAATATGTAAAGGATCTATTCGAAAGATTTGGCATTAATAACTTAAAGACCAAAAACACTTCAATGAGTACGATAATCAAGCTTGACAAAAATAAAAAGGATAAAGAGGTTGACATTAGAATGTATTAATATATGATCTGATCTTTACTTTACTTAACTACTAGTAGACCTAATATCATGTTCAATGTATGCTTGTATGCAAGATTTCAATCATGTCTTAAGGAATCTTATTTGCTTGCTATCAAAAGAATTTTTCATTATTTAAGTGGAACCATTAATCTTGGCCTTTAGTATTCTACGAGAACACATAGACTAAACATTTTATTCGGATGTCGACTTTGCCAGTTATAAAGTTGATAGGAAGAGTACTAGTGGCACCTGTCATTTTCTAGGACATTCACTTGTTTAATGGTTTATTAAAAAGCAAAATTAAGCAGCACTTTCAACCGCTAAAGCTGAATATATTATCATTGGTGGTTGTTGCGCTCAAGCTATTTAGATGAAACAAACCCTTAAAGATTATATGATTAATCTTGATTACATCCCTATCATGTGTGATAATATTAGTGCAATAAATTTGTCAAAAACTCTCATTCAACATCCTAGGACCAAACATGTCGAAATTAAACATCATTTTTTGAGAGATCATGTTCAAAAGGGAGATATTGCATTAGAATTTGTTTACGTGGAAAAACAACTTGCTGATACTTTTACAAAACCCCTTTGCAAAAATTTTCAAAAATTCGATATGAACTTGGGATGATAAAATTTTCACATTAACATTCTTATCATGATATTGAGACTATTAGCATTATTGATTTTCTATCTTGATAATTGTATGATCTTTATTTGTGTTCAATATGTCATATGCTTAAATTTGTAATTTAGAATGGTCATCATCATGGTTTATGCATTAAAAATGACTTTTGAAATTTTTCGGGATCACAAAATGGTCTCAGAATTGATCAATTTTTGGCCGAAATATAAATCATTGGAAATTTTAGGGGAATTGGCTAACCACTTGTGTCAAGCGAAGCCGCTTGAAAGGTAGATTATGCCCTAAACCAAACGACTAGTGGCCTTAAGCTAAAAACTAATTGGTTGGTTTATAAAGCTGAAGTGGTTAAACGCTTGCTTCAAGTGGCTAGGCTGCTTCATGTTTTGAAGGGTTCTTACTTCATCTTCTTTACGTATCCTCTCTCTTTAACATTGATTTATCATTGTCTCTCACTTTCTATCTAAAATCCATTCCTCACACTTTTTGTTGTAAATTTAAGTCTCCAAATTCATTCTTAATTGTTTAAACTTATATTTCTATTCCCTAAAGCACTATTTCATCATTTTTTTTAAATCTCAAATTTCTAAACCTAGGTTACCCATTTCACAAACACACATACTTGAGTCATTTTTAGCTCACTTTTGACCAAATTGAACTCCAACATTATCTTATCTCATCTTAAGGATTATGTTAATGGCTCCATTTCATCAATTTCACCGAAATTCTTGTAAACCCGAATTTGTGCTTTTTGGGGGGTGGGGGATTTTGGTAATTTCACAATGGTTAGTGGTGAAAAGTCCAAGGAAAGCATACAGCTAAGAAGTGATGAGAACTCCATGAAAATATTCCATAATTCATTTCAATTTATTTCCCGAATGAGGCTCTGCAAAAACGTATCTATGATTGTTTTGTGACAAGGTCGGTTATTCTATCTTATTTCGCCAACCTTGATAATTTGGAGAATCTTTCTATTTGAAACAAAACTCTTAAGACTTTATTTGCTAATATGCATTGAACAAATGCATTAGTCATTAGGGAATGGGCTTGTTCGAATTTGGTATGAGTATTTAACTCGAACATGTTTATCTCTGCAAATGTCACTAGAATTTCTATTGAGTTTGATGTAAAGGATATGAATATGATACTTAGAACTAGGAATTATGGATTACATCTTTGTACATCTAGGCACAAAATTGATTATCCTTGGTATTCTGTTGTTGGTGATGTTAAGAAATAAATATAGGCGATTCAATCTGTCCATGGATTTTTGTAATTCCACTTTCAAATCACAAGTGTTCCCCTTTCAAGTTTGGATCCTTCATATTGTTCTTTAGCATGTGATTAGCCCTGAAGAGGACATGGTGATGAAGTTATGTGCTTAGATGTTGCTTTATTAAATAGTATCTTTGATGGCAGAGAGCTTAATGTATGATGTATAATTATTTAGCATATGCTTAGTACTCAGGGTATAGAAAACCAATCTCTTCCTCTAGGTAGCATCATTACTTGAATCCTTTAGCGTTTTTGGGTTTCCTTATCTGAACCAACTTTTGAGGAGTCCAAAGAATTAGGGTATAAGGCTTTAGCTAGTTTGGGGTTTATTTAGGTGAAAATAGGTAGGTTAGGTTAAAGATCAAAATGCTATAAATTTGTTTACAGTGATTGCTCTTTCAGATTATTGTATCTTTAACAATGTACTTTCACTCGACCAGCTTCCTAATCTCATTGCTCCCGGGCGACCACATCCTCTGCATCGTACTTCAAAGGCTCCTTCACATTCTACTTCAATAGCTCTTAAGGATTCGATGTAGCAGCTGTTAAGTTAAGTACGTTTCATATTCGAGAAGCAGAACCAACTTCAATCATAGTTCATAATAGTTCAAAATCATTTCATTTCTCAGCAACAATGCCATTTTTATCAACAATAATAAATCTTTGATGGCTAGAAGCGACTTTTTACTGCTCTTAGGCTTCCGCCATTACCCTCCCCATCATTTCAGCCACCTCACTAGTGTTCTTCATTTTTTGTTTACTTATATTTTCTTTTGGTCCCTTGCTTTTATGCACTTATATTATCGTATGCATTTGATACCTTTGTTCTAATTTTGATTCGGCTATGTTTACAGATTCTTGTTTCTATATTAATGTTGGTTTCTTTGTTAGTAATTGTAGAAGTGTTTTTGATGCATTGGCATGGTATATAAGTAGTTTTGATGATGAAGGGGAAGAAGATAAGTAACATGTATTTTAAAGTGTTTTTTTCTATTTTATAAGATACTTAGGGGAGTTTACAAATGTTATATAATTATAAGGATCATGTACTCATGGGAAGTTTATATTTGTTTAATTATTAACATATGTCACATACTCAACGGAAGTATAAATGTCAAAATAAATGAGGTATGTGCCATCATAAAAAAGGGGAGAGACTGTTGGCCTAAAATGGCTATATGAAACTTAATTTTGATGATAAAAAGCCACGTGTCAAGGGTAAATTGATAAATTTATATTTCACAATATCAATAGTTCTTGAAGGGCAAAAATCATTCAAGTGCGATCAAGCTCTAGATATTTAATGGACAGTGGCACAATCAAGGATGAACACTAAGAGTACAAGCTCAAGTGATCTCTTTGCTGTAATTCCTATAAGGCTGGTATGATCTAATGTATGCATATTTTAGCAATTGAAAGTTCACGTTATCTTTCATGATATTTTAAATAAATTATTATTTTTCATAAACTAAAGGTTTTATAAGTATAAGACAAATAATTTTATGAAATTGGTTGTTTTTCCAAATTTATGGACTAAATTAAACAGTTTTGAGAACTTTAAAATTAATAAGTGTTGTTCTAAATTCTGAAAATGGACCTATTTGCAAATGTTTAAAATTTGTTAGTCTATAATATAATTTTAAAAATTTTTTGGACTAAATCTATAAAATCTAGAACAGTTGTGGCTAACTACTTAACCAATAATGGGTAGCAGCTTCAATTCAAGAAAGATAATGGCTAACTGCTTAAAACAAGTGGTAATCTACCTCAAGTCCTTAAACATAGCGGCTAGCCAGCAAAAGGTAGTAGCTATCCGCTTAGGCCTAAATTTGAAATTTTATTTGTAGCAGTAACTTTCCCTATCAGCATAACGACTAACGGCCTCATTTAGTGGCGATCCGGAAAGTCTCAAGAAAGTCAATAACAACTAGTTTGCTTGTCCAATCTATAAAAACTTAAATCAAAATCGAATTTAACAACTTTTTCAATCTTTATCAAGATAAAATCAGTTTATACAACCTACCTTGAGCTTTCATTTTGCTTATCGACACACATTGAATCATTATTAAGCTATCATTTGCTTTTATACTCTTATAGAGTATAATATTTGTTATAAATATTAAAATTGAGTGAGTGAAAGTGTATGAAACACTTGAGTCGAGAGGAGCGTGTGTTCATCTCTACTTGCAAAGGTTTATTGACACCTTAAAAGTTAATTATAAAAATCTTGTAGTTAAAATGCTTGGATAATGGATTCCTCAAACTCAGTTTGCTTATAGGTGTGGGCATTGGTGGGTTTTGCCGATCCATATAAAAATTCATGTGTTTGCTTTTTTCTCCCCTATCTCTTTAAATTTGTTTCTTTTTAAATTTATTGTCATTGAATTTCCTAAAACATTGATTTAGTTGTTTTATGATTTTATCTGTATTTTTTTTAAATACATAATTCACCCACTTCTTAGGTTGTTTAGCTAAAATTTCAATATAAAGTAGGGAAGGGGGTAAAGTCCAAATTAAGTTTTGTTCCCTACCTCCTTTAAGACTTGAAACCAAGTAACTAGTGAAATAAAATTGCTGGAAAACCACTCGGTCGGGCAACCCTATCGACCCTTAATAGTAAATTATATAAGGGCTAGTTTAATATTATAAAATGTGAGAAAATTTTAATATTTCGAGTATATGTAGTGGTTCAAATAACCTAATAAAGAACAAGAGGTTCGAGAAATCTTAAGTAGTTACCTATTTGGAGTTTAGATTTTCTTATTTAAGTAGTGTTGATTATTATTGAACTTCAGTTTCAAAATCTATGACGAGTTTTGACTTTTGTTATTTCTCAGTATTTTGTAGAACTAATGTTGTGAAAAATTTTAATATACTCGCAAGTGCACAAATCTATAAATAGAATAGTGGTAACGAGGTCGAATCCACAGGGATTGCTATAAATTGAAATGTCTAATTTAAACCTAAAATTAATATTAATCCTAACTAGTTGAGCAATTTGAATTTTAAGAGGAATTAAACTAAGAAAACAATTAAAGCAAATGAGAATTCAATAAGAAAAAATTACCAAGGTTTCAGAATCCACCATTATTCAACTAGTAATTATCTAATTATTAATTAACCCTCAATTTTATAATGACAACTCGAAATCAGTCTATGTCATCTCATGGATATAACAATTAAGCGCAAATAAAATTAATCTTGTGTATGCTCTTTTTCTACTTATTAGTATGATATCTAAGCATCCCATGTAAACATATTGAATAACAAAGAGTCAAAGTTTTCTTAAGCACTCTATGTAAATAATTTAATGAAAGACACATAATCAAATATAATCATGTATAGACTTTATAGATCCAAGCATATATTTAGTCAAATATTAATCCTAACAATCAATAATGCATGACAGAATTGGTGACAAGAATTTAATAACATCCAACTAATCATGTAAAACAAGAACCATAAATATTACAGCACATATGTAGGGAATTAATTAAATAAAAAAGATAATTATTTCATTGAATAGGGTTTCATCCTTAATCTCAGTATAAGATTCAAGAAAAAGGAAAATTTCCAGCTCAACCACAACCAAATCCTAAGATTCAAAGTGCACCCATGGACCATGTTACGTCAGTTATAACTCTTCATAGTGGTAAGGTTATTGATCGGCCTATTCCTGAACCTTCTGAAAATGAAAAATCAAAGGGTAAGGAAGAACTAGATAAACTTACACCTAGTGAAGAAATAACTATTGTTCCATCTAAACCACCATTTCCGCATGCATTAAATAAACCAAGGAAAACAAATCACTCTTCTAAAATTTATGAAATCTTTAAGCAAGTGAAAGTTAACATTCTTCTGTTAGATGCAATCAAGTAGGTAGCTTCATATGCCAAATTTTTAAAGGACTTATGCACTGTTAAGAGGAAATTGAAGGTAAAAAAGAGTGCATTCATGGCTTAACAGGTAAGTACCATTCTGTCTACTAATAATAAGTTAAAATATAAAGCTCCTGATTGTCCTACTATTTCTTGTATTATTGGAGATCACAAAATTGAGCATGTTTTGTTAGACCTTGGTGCTAGTGTTAATTTGCTTATACATTCAGTTTTTCTTCAACTTAATCTTGGTGAGTTAAAATCAACTTCAACTACACTTTTGCTTGCCGATAGATCAGTTAAAATACCAAAAAGAATAGTGGAAGATGTTTTAGTACAAGTTGATAAATTCATATACCTTGTAGATTTTATTGTTTTAGAAATTGAACCTGTTGTGAATAATTATAAATCAATTCTTGTAATTTTGGGTCGACCATTTTTAGCAACTGCTAATGCTTTGATTAATTGTAGGAATGGTTTAATGAATTTTTCATTTGGAAATATGACTTTGGAATTGAATGTTTTCAGTATGTGTAGGCAACCTAATGAGGAAAATGAGAATGAAGATGAGATTGATGAACAAAAGGAATTGCTTGAATCTTGTATAGAGGAGAATATTCAAAAAAGGAGTTTTTCTGAACTTAGTGATATTTGTTTGGTTAATTCAATTGAATCAAATAAACAACTTGAACATGACACTTCTAATATAAATTTGTTGTTTGATTCTTGTCAGACTTTGCAAACTGATGATGGGAAACCAAAATTTGAGGAGCTTGGAATTATTGAAAAGACTGAACAACAAGAAGCACCTAAATTGGAACTGAAACCTTTGCCAGAGGGATTGAAGTATGCTTATCTTGGAGAAGAACAAACTTATCATGTTGTGATTTCTTCAACCTTATCAAGCGACCAAGAAGGTAAATTACTATCTGTTCTTAAAAAGTATAAAAATGCAATTGGATGGACTTTAAATGACATTAAAGGTATTAATCCTTTAATTTGCACACATAGAATCAATTAGGAAGAAAATACTAAAACATGTCAACAATCTCAAAGAAGATTAAACCCACACATGAAAGAAGTAGTAAAAACAATAGTTCTTAAGTTACTTGATGCGGGAATTATCTACCCTATTTCTGATAGTAAGTGGGTAAGTCCTACACAAGTAATGCCTAAAAAACCTGGAATCACTGTTGTTAAAAATGAAAAAGGTGAATTAATTCCAACATGAATTACATCTAGTTGGCGCATGTGCATTGATTATAGGAAATTAAATGAAGCCACTAGAAAAGATCATTTTCCTTTACCATTTTTTGACCAAATCTCAGAAAGAGTAGCTTGACATCCCTACTACTGCTTTTTATATGGGTATTCAGATTATTATCAAATTCCTATAGCACTTGAAGACCAAGAAAAAACCACATTTATATGTCCCTTTGGAATATTTTGTATTTAAAAGAATGCCATTTGGACTTTGTAATGCTCCTGCAATATTTCAAAGATGCATGTTAAGTATTTTTACTGATATGATTGAATATTATTTAGAGGTCTTTATGGATGATTTGACAGTGTTTGGGAATTCTTTTGATAATTACCTTGATAATTTGGAAAACGTTTTAAAAAGATGTGTTGAAAAAGAACTCATTTTAAATTGGGAAAAATGCCATTACATGGTTACTTTTGGAATTGTTTTGGGCCATTTTATATTTGTTAAAGGAATTGAAGTTGACAAAGCAAAAATTGAACTCATATCGAAATTGCCACAACCAAAAACAGTTAGAGATGTGCGATCTTTTTTAGGGCATGTAGGATTTTATAGGAGGTTTATAAAAAATTTTAGTGTCATATCTAAACCACTTTGTAACCTCTTATTAAAAGATGCACTATTTGAATGGACTGATAATTGCCAAAAATCTTTTGAGAAAATAATTTACCTTTTGACATCTGCACCTATTATGTAATCTTCTGATTGGTCTTTGCCTTTTGAATTAATGTGTGATGCAAGTGACTTTGCTATTGGTGCTGTTTTAGGACAAAAAAGGGATCGTAAGTCGTTTGTGATTCACTATGCGAGTAAGACTTTGGATAGTACTCAAATGAATTATTCGACAACTGAAAAAGAATTACTTGCTATAGTGTAAGCATTAAACAAATTTCGGTCATATTTGCTTGGTTCTAAAACTGTTGTTTTTATTGATCACGCTGTTGTGAGATATTTGATGACTAAACATGATGCGAAACCAAGACTAATTCGCTGGATTTTGTTACTTCAAGAATTTGACCTCACTATCAAAGATAAAAAGAGTGCCAAAAATGTCGTTGCTGATCATTTATCAAGACTCACATATGAAATCTGCACTGATATAACACTCATAAATGATTCCTTTCCTGATGAATTTTTATTATCTGTTACTTCAATACCATGGTATGCTAACATTGTTAATTTCTTTGTTACAGGTAAAATGCCTTCGCAATGGAATACTTAGGAGAAGAAGGAATTTTTGGTTGAAGTAAAGAAATTTTATTAGGATGATCCTTAGTTATTCAAATATTGCTCTAATTAGATTTTTCGACAATGCACTCTTGATAATGAGGTAAGTAGTGTCATTAATTTTTGTCATTCTGAAGCATGCGGTGGACACTTAGTTTCTTCAAGAAAAACTATGGCTAAAATTTTGCAAAGTGGATTTTATTGGCCTACCATATTTAAAGACACATATGAATTTTGCAAAACTTGTGAAAACTGTCAAAAATTAGAATCAATTACTAAAAGAAACATGATGCCCTTAAATCACATACTTGAAATTGAAATATTTGACTGTTGGGGAATTGATTTCATGGGTCCATTTCCACCATCTTTTGGATTTGTGTACATATTAGTGGCAGTTGATTACGTCTTAAAATGGATTGAAGCAATGTCTTTTCGAAATAATGATAATAAAATTGTTGTTAAATTTTTTAAGAGAAAACATTTTAAGTCGATTTGGAATCCCTCGAGCCATTATTAGCGATGGAGGTAGCCATTTTTATAATAAGTCATTTGAGTTTTTAATGAAAAAATATGGAATTACACATAAAGTTGCTACCCCTTATCATCCTCAAACAAATTGTCAAGTTCAATTAGCATATAGGGAGATAAATTTTTTTATAAAAAACAGTTAACCCAAACCGTAAAGATTGGTCTCTTCGATTGACTGATGCACTTTGGGCATACCATACTGCATTTAAAACGTCTTTAGGAATGTCACCCTATCGGCTAGTTTATAGTAAACCTTGTCACTTACCTGTTGAACTTGAACATAAATCATTTTGGGCTATTAAAGTTTTTAATTCAAATTTGGATGATGTTGGTAATGTGCGGAAATTACAATTGAATGAACTTGAGGAATTAAGAAATGATGCATATGAAAATTCAAGAATTATTAAGACAAGAACAAAAAATTTTCATGATAAAAGAATTTTTGGAAAAACATTTGAAATTGGTCAAAGAGTGTTGCTTTATAATTCTCGTCTTCATTTATTTCAAGAAAAGTTAAAGTCAAAGTGGAGTGGCCCATATATTGTAAAAAATGTACATCCACATGGGGCTCTAGAAATTGAGAATCCAAAAAACAGTGTCACATTTAAAGTTAATGGTCAAAGAATAAAGCCCTATATGGAATACCAATCACGTGAACCAAGCACCGAAATAAATTTTAGTGACCCACAAAATCTTGATTAAGTTTTTAATGAGTATTTTAACTTTTCACTGTTGTTTTACCGTTTGAATTTTTTGATTGTCTTGAATGATACGCGTTGTGATGTTTCTTACTTAAGTGTGTTTAATAATTGTGTTTTCTTCATCATCATACATCATGAGTACCTCAATAAGGAATATTCTGTTTACACATCTTAAAAGACTTTTGTGAATAAAATTTCACTTGAGAAGATTGATACAAAGTTATAAATCACATCCAATTTGGGAACGACAACCACCAAAATTAGTGGCCTACATTGAGGATCAAGAAAGACAACTCAGAGCAATAGAGTGTGGCATATATGAATTTCAATTGGAGCTTGAGGTTAACTCAATGAGAGGACGAATGTAAGTTCATTTTCCTTTGTACATATTGTGTTTCTTTTTTGTTGTTCGCTTTCACGTTTGATTTGATTTTGCAGATTTGATTTTGGTGTGTGTTTTGATTTATTTTCCCGTATAAATGGCGGATAATGGTACTCCGTGACTTCTTAAGTCGGTATTCTCAGTTTCCCACAATAACTGGAATCTCAAAATCAAGCATGGAAGAAATACAACATAAATTGCATAAGCGTTTTCCTTCTCTCCTTCAGAATGCCCTTAGGAAAATTTATAAATCTCGTTGTGAACGACTGCGTTTGTTAATGATCAATGGCATTCCTTCTGACATTCGTTGGTTAATTGAAGCAAAGGTCTGATTAGCTGGTGAGTTTCCTGATCCATTTGTTTCTTACATGCCTGGTTTTGTTAAAAGTACGTTTGCTAAGAAAATGAGAGCTAAACGACTTGGCTCAAAATGTCATAATTGTGTACGACTTAGTTGTAAACTAGAAGTTTGTAAATCTTTAGGAATGATTTCTGATAGTCGAGAAAATAAAATTAAATTCGTCAAAGATGGCATGAGTAAAGAATCGTTGGATGATATCTTACGATCTCTTGAGACACATCGAAGCAGACATGTGTAATATGAGATACACAGGTTATGGAGACTATTCCAAAATGAAAGTGCACAATTTAGTCTTGGGAATCTGACTCAAAAAGACCTTGTTTGCCAGTTTATAAGAAAACTAGATGGGAAGCCTATCCTCGACCCATAGAGGGCATTCAAGCCGTTACTGGACGTAAAACCAGAGGAAGATGTGAGGCACAATCACAACTACCAGTAAATATCCTTTTACTTTATTGCTCTTTTATCATTTGCATTATTGCATTTAATGGTATGATTTTGTATTTAATCATGATTTGTTTTCTTTTACTTTTTCTTTTCACTGTTTGCTTTTGTTTTTACTGTTTGCTTTTGAATAATTGAGACATGAGATTTACGCGTCATCTAACAAATACACCAACCCATTTATAGCTGTTTCTCATTTTGTCTGTCACTCAGATATTTAAATAAGAGCTCTTTTTCCAAACCACTCACAACTTGTTTTTGAAGATTATTCTAATGGCAGCATCTTCGAGTAGACAATTCAAAAATATTTGTGTGCTCTCTAGATTTCATTATGGAAAATACAAAGAGTTCGTTCAAGCAGCTGTAGATCTTGGTCGTGCCATAGCTAAGAGGAAACTGCACCTTATATATGGAGAAGGTGACCGCGGTTTATCAAAACTTGTCTCAGAAGCTTTTTTTATTAGAGGAAACTAGGTACTAGGTATCATTCCACAAGCCTTAAAACCTCTAGAATGCAGGCCTGATGTACCAATTGGAGAAGAGTTAGTTGTCTCAAGTATGCAAGAGCGAATAACTGAGATGTTAAATCATGCTGACGGATTCAGTTTCTTACCAAGAAATCTTGCAACTTTAGAGGCATTGATTACATTTGGATCTTGGGTCCATTTAAACATCCATAAAAAACCCATCAGTTTACTAAATATTAATAATTTTTTTGATGGGTTGCTCTCATTCATTAACCATGCAATTAAGAATCATTTTATTTCAATCTCTGCGAAAAATCTTTTTGTTTGTGCTTCTGCTGCTAATGAGTTACTTGATCTTTTACAAGCTTACAAAGCAGAGTCAGATCCTAAGACCTTGGCCTTGGAATGGTTGACTAATGATGGTAACCCTAGCCCTAGTAAGAAGTACAAATTGGATTTAACTCTTCTGTTGTAATAATCTTCTTGGAGATATGATGTTATGTCTTCTAAACTCTACTTCTTTTCATTAAGTCATTGAGGACAATGTCTTGTTCAGGTTGGAGGGAGGGAATAGTTGACAGATGTGGAATATAGCAAGTCCTAGTAATGCTTTTGTCGAAGATGGCTGAATATGGGGTGTAGGGACTCTAGAAACGCATCTTCAGCGGGTTGTTCAGGTGTGATCTTTCCTATTTCTTCTTTTATTATTTATGTTTTCTTTATCTTTTTCATCTTTCTACATGTATATAATGTTTAAATTAGGTTGGGGCGAAGGGATAATTGACGTAAATTATAAATAGGTGTGTTTAATTTTTTTTTAAAAAAAACCCAAAAAAAACTAAAAACGACAATTTTTTTTGTGTCTAGGATGGCTGTGTAAAGAGTCACAACTTTTGAGACGCATCCTAATAATCTTGTTGTATTATATTTTAATTTTAAAATTCATAATAAGTTGTTTTTGTTCCCTTTTCTTTGAATTACTCAAATTTGTGAACTCTCCTCCATTTGGTTATAAAATTATTTCGTTGTTTACTCATTTAACAGGTATTATTAAATTATTCTTCACACACACACTATAACACATACTAGTGGGTTGTAAGTTAAATTTTTTATAGCATTTAGTTCTTTTGATTTATTAGGAATAATATCTAAGGTGGTAGAAAGTGTATATTACAAAAAAAAAGAAAAAAACAAAAAAAAAAGAAAAAATTGAATGAATTTAATTTTATCTAGAACCCGAGTAATTAAGTCCATAAGGGTGTTTCAACACCTAGTGCCCTAAGGTCAACTGGTCTGGGAGTCACTGGCCTAAAGCTCGCTACATGGGTTAAGCTTGAATAATCTATTGCCTGAAGATAGAATTTCTAATGAGTTTTAGAATGAAAATGTTGATTTCTTTTAATAAAACCCCATAAATATTGTGTTAATTACTTGAGCACAAAAGAAGGTTTATAATATTCTGGATAATGAGTGGATGATCAAGAGTTAAAAAAAAAATTTGGAGAGTTTATTTATTTGGTAGTTTAGAGGATAGATGAACAACTATTAACTTGTATGTGAATTTTGTAAATCTTAAGTTAATATAACGCTTTAATTGCTAGAGGCTAGCAACAAGCTAGTTGGGGGGTGTGATTAGTGTTAAAAATTGTATGTTTATTAAGGGATAAAAATGTTATTTTTTTTAATTAATGTAATTTATATTTGTAATTATGTAACATATTGTGAATTTCTAATTATTTTCTAAATATTTGATTTTGTGTATTTTTGTATGTTTATTAGGTAAAAATAATGATTTCATGCAATTTGAGGCTCCGAACAAATGCATGGATGTCAAATTTAGATTCTGGAAGTTCGAGAAATTATGTCATTGTCGAGGAGGATCTAAGACTTTTGTTGTATTTTTTTACGTTTTTACCACGATAAATGTGGTAATTGTAAAATTATAAGTTTTTATCATATTAGGTATGGTAATTGTTAATGGAATGTGTTGGATATGCTTGAGTGGATAAGTTAAGTTTATGTTTTATTAGTGGGTTATTAGTGGGACAAATGTAAGGTTAAGATGTAATTAGATTTTTTTTATTTGTGTGGTGTGGATTTACCATCTATTAGTATAAATAGAGGGGGAGTGAACACACCTCTCCACACCTTCTCTTCTCTTCTTTTCCCTCAAATTATTCTTCTCATCTCTCTTTGTAATTTATTTTCAATCAATAAAACTAGTTTTATTTCAATTTTCAAATTTCATTTTTAATTATGTGTTTTTCAATTTTAGTAATTTCCTTTGTAAAAAAAATGTTTAGCTAAATATTAATAGTTAGGGGAAGGTGAAACTCTTAGGAAATAAATAAGATTTAATGAAATTTTATTTTTTATTTTATAAATTAAATATTTTCTATTTAATTTTATACATATTTTATATTATGAGATTTTGATTTATCATAGACAAACAAGGGAGTTTGGAACAATAAATTCTTTTTATCAAAATATAAGGTATAGTAAAATGGTATTTTGACTTATTGTAGACAAATTAAATTTTGGCACAATGAATACTTAATCCATCATAAAATTAAAGGGAAAATAATAATAATTTATATAATTAATCTTTTGAGTAATAAATCTAAAACAAATGGCAAAAAGAATTTATTAAGTTTTATTTACAACTAAGAGTGAATCCACAATCCTAACTAATTTAATTTCATAGTTTTATTTAAATTAAGTTGTTTATATTTAAGTTTTATTTTCAAAATTTAGATAAAATAAAATAAACAAATTAAATCTTTTCTCTGTGGATCGACCTCGGACTCACCGAGATATATTATAACTAGGCACTCTTATACTTGAAAGTAAATCAAACACTTTTAAGTCGTGTCACCCTATATGTGAACAATGTCATGAATAGTAACATGGACAATATCGTACATGTGAAAAATCCGTACATGTGAACAATGTCATTTTTCCTTTTATGCTCCTCTTAAGGTTTTTGACTGTTCTGAGTTCAAAAGTGATGTTGGTTTTACTGTCTGACCTCTCGTTCATTGTGAAATGACCATGATGCCCCTAAAATATATAAAATACTTAATTAAAATAAAATATACATAATTAAATCACAGGATACTTAAATACATAAAAGTAAGGATGTTGGCAAGACTTGAAATGTAGCATGACGATTTTTTCCTTTATAAATATACACTTTCTAGTACTTAAAACACCCCCCAACCAGCTTATTACTAGTCCCTAGCAATTAAATCGAAAATAAAATTCAAACGCAAAATAATTTTTTCTTAAAACAATTGTGTTTATTCAATTAGACTAATAATAGCAATCAAATAGAAGTATAAGCATTATCTCTAATCTAAAGAAATATTACTCCCACATCAACCATCTACATGCATCAGTCCAGCAGACTTTGTCATAGCTACTTTCAAGAATGACATGTCAAACCACAAAATCTCATCGGAAGTAGTGACAATCTCATAACGAAATTAAACTCAATAAAAATATTCACTCCAATGAATGCTAAATTTTAAAGAAAATAATAAATAAGTAATATCAAACACTCTCACTGAGATGAAAGAAATATGCCCACAGTACGACCTTAAGTCAAACAAACATGCTAGTCAACCCAATTTATTTTTTTTCATTTTTTTTATGCACCACTACATTTTTTTAGCTCATATAACTAGCTTCTATTTTAGACTATAGCTCTCTAAAATCAGGAAGGACTTTTATTACGATGTAACGTAAGCTAGGGACATGGCTAACAAATGAAGGAAAATAGGAAAAACAAAATATACGTTTGAGAAAAAGTAGAGACATTTTAGAAATTACAAGGTGCATTTTGCTTATTTATTGTTATTGTTATTGTTATTTTTTTCTCTTTTTCTCTTTTTTTCTTTTTTCTTTTTTCTCTTTTTTTTGAAACAATTTTTTTTATATGGCACAACTTTACTGAACAAGATAATTATTTACATTTTTCTCAAACATAAATAGGTGATGGAACTTGTAAGACATCTGGTAATACTCCAAATAAGAATGGGTCAAGATGATAAGTTGACAAAGAAAATTATTTTTTTTTTAAGGCTCAAAAGGGTTAACTATGGATATTTCATAAAATGTATGGTTAGAAAGACTCAAATGGGTCAAAGATGGCATTTTCATCGTCTTTTAGGGCTCTAAATAATCTTTCATACCTACTAGTTAGATGAACCTCTAGATGTAGCACATTTTTTTCTTTTTTCCTTTTTATCTTACAATTTTTTTAGAGGGTTGACTCAAAGGAAATCTAGATATCATGTATAAAATAATAAATTACTAAGTTGTATGAAGAATGGGCAAAAATGGTTACTCTCCAAGAAAATTGATAGGCTGAAAAACTCACTTGGTATTCATTATGATATGTGCATTCCTTCAAGCAACTCATATTTGTCTCGGACATCAACATGTAGAGTAACAAACATGGCATAACATCACTTAAGATGAAAGATAATACAAATACTAAAATTTAAAAGTCATCATGTCATCCAATGTTAAAAAAAATAACACATTTTCTTTAAGGTTCAAACAATATTCTAATGATGCAGAAAAACTAATTAGAAAAGTTACACTTAAAATGATTGAAAAAGAAATTTTTTTTTTTTACTAAGAATATGCGTTTCTAGAGCCACTATACTCTATATTCAGTCATCTTCAACACAAGAATTTGAAAATGTATATTTATAAAAGAGAAATTAGAAAGAAGAAGTTAGAAAAAAAATGATTGTCAAAGCTTAATAAAGAAAAAAATGTCTGATTTTTTTTTTTTTACTTCCAAACCAAGAAGATGCGTTTCTAGAGTTACTACACTCCATATTCAGCCATCTTCAACACAAAAAGTTAGCCACGGTTAGTCTCTACAAAAAAAATAAGTAAAAATTTAACCAAGATTCCAAAATTCTCAACTTTTCCCTCCCCCAACCAAAACAAAATATTGTCCTCAATGTTTTAAAGGAAATAAATAAAGTTTAGAAAACATCACTTGGGTGGTGCAACACAGAAGAAAATATTTACAAGCGGAGAGTTAAATCTAATTTGCACTTCTTATTGCAGCTACTGTTACCATCATTATTTGGATACTCCAACACCAAGATCCTAGGATCTTGCTCTAGTCGATAAGTTTGTAACAGATCAAGTAGCTCATTAGCAGTATAAGCACAAATAAAAATTTTTTTCGTTGTGGAAGAAATGAAATAGTTTTTTATTGCATGGTTAAGAAATGCGATGAAGTTATCATAAAAGTTATTGATATTTAACAAACCGATAGGTTTCTGGTGAATGTTTAGATGAGCTCAAGATGTTAATGTGATAAGTGCCTCTAGAGTTGCAAGATCTCCTGGTAGGAAAATAAAAGCATCAGTATGATTAAGTATTTCAGTTATTCTTTCTTGCATACCTAAGACGACTAACTCTTCTCAAGTTAGTGAGTCAGACAAACTGCCCAAATGTTTTAGAGCTCTTGGAATGATGCCTAACACTTGACTTCCTCTGACAAAAGCAACTTCTGAGACCAATTTTGATAACCCTTGGTAGCCTCTTCCATACACCAAGTGTAATTTTCTCTCTGTTATGCTTCGATCAAGATCTATGGTTGCCTCAATGAACTCTTTATGTTCGCTACAGTTAAATCCAGAAAGCACACAAATATTCTTGAATTGTTTATTGGGAATAGTTGCCATTAAGATACTTTTCAAAAATAATTTGTGAATGCTTAACAAAAAATCATATTTAAGGATCTTGGTGACAGTGGGTCACAACTGTAAATGAGGTAGCATGTTAATATCAATTAACGCGTAAAGAACATGGCTCGAGAGTAAAAAAAAAGAAACAGTAAAAAGAAAAAAATGATAAAATAAAATTAATAAAGATAATAATGCAAATGATAAAACAACAGTAAAATAAAATAACAGCAAAGTAAAAGGATATTTACAGGTAGTTGCGACTGTGGCTCACATTTTCCTCTGGTTTTACGTCCAGAAACGGCTTGAATGCCCTCTATGGGTCGAGGATAGGCTTCCCATCCAGTTTTCTTATAAACTGGCAAACATGGTCATTTATAGTCAGATTCCCGAGACTATATCATGCATGTTCTTTCTGGAATTGTTCCTTGTACATATCCACTAGGATGTGTTTCAAGAGACAAAAGGATATCATCCAATGACTCCTTATTCAAGTCATCCCTAATGAATTGAATCTTATCTTCCCTATTATTAGATATCATTCTTAAAGAACATAGTTTTTTATCGCATCTCATTCTGGCACATTTATGACAAGCAACAGAAATTCTTCGAGCTTTTCGTTTTCTTGCATAATTTCCGTTACCACAACTAGACATGTATGTAATAAATTTTGGAAGAAACTCACCTGCCAATCGTACTTTGGCCTCAATTAACCAGCAGATGTCAACAGATATGTTATTCCTCATAAACAACCGAATGCGTTCGGACCGAGCTTTGTAGATTGTAAGGAGGGCATTCTGAGGAAGTGAAAGGAGTCGATTGTGAAGCTTTGCTAAAATATCATTTCTATCCATACCTTCGCCTTAGAAGATCAATTATTATGGGAAACTGAAGTAATTGACTTGATTGTCACGGAGTATCGTTATCCACCACTTAACCGGGGTAAGAAACTAAAACACACAAACATAGTAACAAACTAAAACACACAAAGAAAAATACAATTGTCTTCTTATTGAATTTACCTCAAACTCCAACTATTTCGACACCTCCCTCAATGTCTCTGAGTCGTCTATCTAAATCCTCAACATGGGATACTAACTTTGGTGGTTGTAGATCCCAAATATGATGTGTTTTACAAAATCGAATCTGTCTTTTGAGATAAAATTTTACACGTTAAAGTCGTCTAAGAAGATCTTAAAGGATCTATTTAGCTAAAGTACTCATGATTAACAATGAAAACTAAATGGTTAAATAAACACACTTATGAAAAAATAATTTTAATTAATAAAAGAATAGTAAAAAGAAAAAAAATCAAATCATTGAAAAAAAAGAAAAATTTCAATTCAAATCTAGTGGGTCATTCAAATTTATTTCAGTATCATTTCCATGTGGTTGGTACTCTAGATATACCTTTAATCTTTGACCATTAACTTTAAAAGTGACACCGTTCTCTAGGTCCTTAATTTCAATTGCTCCATGTAGAAAAACAATATGAACAATAAAGGGGTCAGATCATCGAGAGCGTAACTTACCTGGGAACAGGTGCAAACGAGAATTGAATAAGAGCACTTTCTGACCTGGAGTAAAAGATTTTCTTATAATTTGCTTGTCATGAAAGACTTTCATTCGCTACTTGTAAATTTTGACATTTTCGTATGCATTATTGCGAATTTCTTTAAGTTCTGCCAGTTGTAATATTCTTTCTAAGATAGCTTGCTATATGTCAAAGTTGAATTTCTTGATGGCCCAGTATCCATGATGCTCGAGTTCCAGAGGTAGGTGCCAAGCTTTTCCATACACTAGCCTATAGGTTGACATCCCAATTAAGGTCTTGAAAGCCATTCTATATGCCCATAATGCATCATCAAGTCTTAATGACCAATCTTTTCTTTCTGACTTCACCGTCTTTTCTAATATATACTTTATTTCTCGATTGGAGATTTCAACTTGGCCACTGGTTTACAGATGATATGGGGTCGCCACTTTATGAGTGATAGAATACTTTCTCAAAAGAGTTTTGAATAGTTTATTACAAAAGTGGGTATCACCATCACCGATTATTGCTCGCGAAAATCTAAAGAGTGAAACAATGTTGCTTTTCGAAAATTCTATCACCACCTTGTGATTATTGGTTCTATATGGAATTGTTTTACACATTTCGATACGTAGTCAACAGCAACCAATATGTATTGATGGCCAAAAAAAATGGGAAAGGGTCCCATGAAGTCAATACCCTACACATCAAAAATTTCAACCATTAAAATTGGATTTAGTGGCATCATATTCCTTCTTGTAATGCTCCCCATTCGTCGACACCTATCACATGAAAAGCAAAAAGTGTAAGTATCTCGAAATATAGTTGGCCAATAGAAACCACATTGTAAAACTTTAGTGGCTATTTTTTTAGCGCTGAAATGGCCTCCACAATTTTGTTCATGGCAGAATGAAAGGATATTTTGAAATTCATTTTCTGGGACATATCATCTAACAATTTGATTTGTACAATACTTGAATAGATAAAGGTCATCCTAAAAGAAATTCTTTATTTCTGTAAAAAATTTGACTTTGTTTTGCTTAGTCCAATGCTCTGAAAGTTGACATGTAACAACGTAATTAACTATATCAGCATACCATGATAATACTTCTACACTCATCAATTGTTCATCTGAAAATGACTCATTCAATTTTAATGATTCTGTAATTGTGTCAAAATTGAGACGAGAGAGATGGTCAGCCACAACATTTTATGTGCTTTTCTTTTCTTTGAATTTCAAGACAAATTCTTACAAAAGTAACCCCCAACGAATTAGTCCAGCTTTTGCATCTTTTTTGTGAG
The DNA here is from genome assembly GCA_018350135.1 of Citrus trifoliata. Classification (NCBI taxonomy): domain Eukaryota; kingdom Viridiplantae; phylum Streptophyta; class Magnoliopsida; order Sapindales; family Rutaceae; genus Citrus; species Citrus trifoliata. The sequence goes on along the minus strand of VKKW01000251.1, from coordinate 6,898 downwards.
AAGATATTTGAGAGCAGCATGATCTGTTAATACAATCATTTTACAACCAATGAGATAAGATCAGAATTTTTCTAATGTAAACACTACCGCTAGCATTTCTTTTTCAATGGTTGAATAGTTTAATTGTGCATCATACAATGTCATACTAGTATAGTAAATAATATGAGGAATTCGATCAACTCTTTGTCCTAATACTGCTCCTACTGTATAATCAAATACATTACACATGAGCTCAAATGGTAAGTTCCAGTTTAAGGGATGAATAATGGGTGATGATGTCAACAACTGCTTTAGTTTTTCAAATGCCACAAGGCATAAATTATTAAAGATAAAAGGTACATCCTTAATAAGTAGATTGCATAAGGGTCTAGAAACTTTTCTAAAATCTTTAATGAAACGTCTATAAAAACCAGAATGCCCAATGAAAGATCTTACTTCTGTAATTGTTTTAGGTGGAGGAAGATTGGAAATGAGATCCACCTTGGCTTTGTCAACCTCAATACCTTTACTCGAAATGATGTGACCTTGAACAATACATTATTTTACCATAAAATGGCATTTTTCCCAATTTAAGACTAAGTTCTTCTCTATACATCTCTGCAGAACTAGTGTTAGATAATGTAAATATTGATCAAATGAGTCACCAAAAATAGAGAAGTCATCCATAAAGACTTTAAGGAATCATTCAACCATATCAGAAAAAAATGCTTAACATGCATCGTTAAAATGTGGTAGGTGCATTACATAATACAAATGTCATCCTCTTATATGTAAAAGTGTCAAAAGGGCAAGTGAAAGTGGTATTCTCTTGATCTTTTGGTGCTATGGGAATCTGATTATATCCTAAGTAATCATCTAGAAAGTAATAAAATTCATGACCTACTAACCTATCAAACATTTGATCGATAAATAGTAAAGGAAAACGGTCTTTACGTGTGATAGAATTCAACTTTCTATAATCAATGCATACACGCCACCCTGCAGTCACTCTAATGGGTATCAATTCATTATCAGCATTGGTAACTACTCTGACTCCTGACTTTTTAGGGACAACTTACACAAGACTGGCCCATAAACTATTACAAATTGGGTAAATGATATCAGTGTCTAATAGTTTAAGGACTTCAGTTCTAACAACTTCTTTTATATTAGGATTTAACCGACGTTACATTTCCCTAGTAGGTTTAGTATTTTCATCAAGGTGAATGTAATGCATGCAGTCTACTTGGTTTATACCTGTTATGTCGGCTATGGTCCATCTTAATGCTCTTTTGTGCTCTTTTAAAACGTCCAACAACTTACCTTTTTGTTCGTCATTTAGGGATGATGAGATGATTACTTGCAGAGTGTTTTCTTCTCCTAAAAACGCATATTCCAAAGTGTTGGGTAATAGTTTGAGCTCGAGTTTCAGTGGTGATTCTGATGATGGGATGAGTTTATTCTCTCATGGTATTAGTTGTTCAACTCTTAACTTCTATTTATTAGTGTTCATGGATGGTGCTGAGTCAAGTAGGTCATTGACCTCATCGACTGATCTGTCAATATCAAAATCTATCAAAATTTAATCCAAAGTGAGTTAAACATGTTTGTAAAGAATCATCACTAAGGTTTGAAAGAAAAGTATTATCAACTAATACTTCTATTAAATCCACATCAACAATTCTATTATTTGTATTGTGAGGTTGTTTGGCAATGTTGAAGATGTTTAGCTCTATGGTCATGTTGCCAAAGAACAACTGCATATTTTCAGTCCTGTATTGAATGTGAGCATCGACAGTTGCCAAGAAATGTCAGCTTAGGATAATGGGGATGTGGTTCCTTGAATCCTGGATTGGTTGAGTGTCAATTACAATGAAATCAACAAGAAAATAAAACTTGTCTACCTGGATAAGCACGTCCTCCACATTACTTATTTTCGTGGACTGATCTGAGTGCTGTAACACCACTGGAGTTTGGTGTAATTCTCTTAGTCAAAGGACAACTGCATATTTCAAGTCCTGCATTGAATGTGAGCATCGGCAGTTGCCAAGAAATGTCAGTTTATGATAATGGGGATGTGCTTCCTTAAATCCTGGATTGGTTGAGTGTCAATTACAATGAAATCAACAAGAAAATAAAACTTATCTACCTGGATAAGCACGTCTTCCACAATACATATTTTCGTGGACTGATCTGCAAGCTGTAACACCACTGGAGTTGGGTGTAATTCTCTTAGTCCAAGTTTCACAAATACTGAGTTGGGTGTAATTCTCTTAGTCAAATGACAACTGCATATTTCCAGTCCTGCATTAAATGTGAGTATCGGCAGTTCCCAAGAAATGTCAGCTTAGGATAATGGGGATGTGCTTCCTTGAATCCTGGATTGGTTGAGTGTCAATTACAATGAAATCAACAAGAAAATAAAACTTATCTACCTGGATAAGCACGTCTTCCACAATACTTATTTTCGTGGACTGATCTGCAAGCTGTAACACCACTGGAGTTGGGTGTAATTCTCTTAGTCCAAGTTTCACAAATACTGAGTTGGGTGTAATTCTCTTAGTCAAATGACAACTGCATATTTCCAGTCCTGCATTGAATGTGAGCATCGGCAGTTGCCAAGAAATGTCAGCTTAGGATAATAGGGATGTGCTTCCTTGAATCCTGGATTGGTTGAGTGTCAATTACAATGAAATCAATAAGAAAATAAAACTTGTCTACCTGGATAAGCACGTCCTCCACAATACTTATTTTCGTGGACTGATCTGTAAGCTGTAACACCACTAGAGTTGGGTGTAATTCTCTTAGTCCAAGTTTCACAAATACTGAGTTGGGTGTAATTCTCTTAGTCAAATGACAACTGCATATTTCCAGTCCTGCATTGAATGTGAGCATCGGCAGTTGCCAAGAAATGTCAGTTTATGATAATGGGGATGTGCTTCCTTGAATCCTGGATTGGTTGAGTGTCAATTACAACGAAATCAACAAGAAAATAAAACTTGTCTACCTGGATAAGCACGTCCTCCACAATACTTATTTCCGTGGACTAATCTGCAAACTGTAACACCACTGGAGTTGGGTTTAATTCTCTTAGTCCAAGTTTCACAAATACTGAGTTGGGTGTAATTCTCTTAGTCAAAGGACAACTGCATATTTCCAGTCCTGCATTAAATGTGAGTATTGGCAGTTGCCAAGAAATGTCAGCTTAGGATAATGGGGATGTGCTTCCTTGAATCCTGGATTGGTTGAGTGTCAATTACAATGAAATCAACAAGAAAATAAAACTTATCTATCTGGATAAGCACGTCTTCCACAATACTTATTTTCGTGGACTGATCTGCAAGTTGTAACACCACTGGAGTTGGGTGTAATTCTCTTAGTCCAAGTTTCACAAATATTGAGTTGGGTGTAATTCTCTTAGTCAAATGACAACTGTATATTTCCATTCCTGCATTGAATGTGACATCGGCAGTTGCCAAGAAATGTCAGCTTAGGATAATAAGGATGTGCTTCTTTGAATCCTGGATTGGTTGAGTGTCAATTACAATGAAATCAATAAGAAAATAAAACTTGTCTACCTGGATAAGCACGTCCTCCACAATACTTATTTTCTTGGATTGATCCGCAAGCTGTAACACCACTGGAGTAGGGTGTAATTCTCTTAGTCCAAGTTGCACAAATACTGAGTAGGGTAACAAATTTACACTAGCTTCTAAATCCAACAAAACATTCTCAATTGTGTAGTTCCCTATACTACATGAGATAGTGGGGGAGCCTGGATCTTTGTATTTTAGAAGAATTTTATGTTGGAGTATAGAACTAACGTTTTCTATTAAAAAGACATTCTTTTGAACATGAATGTTTCTCTTTTTAGTAAAAAACTCTTTAAGAAATTTGACATAAGATAACACTTCTTTTATAACATCAAGTAAAAAGATGTTAACACTTGTTTGAAGATTTCAAAAATCTCACATGTGGATTTTCCTTTCTTTACTTTTAGCTAACCTCTGAGGAAAAATGAGCTTTGGGAATGTATTCTCGTGAGTTGGTTTCTTCTTTCTCCTCCAATGATGAGTCTTTGGCATTTACAGGTACAATTTGATTTATTTTTGTCATCGGTATCTCCACTTTGTTGTCGACTTCTTTCCTTTTTTGAAAAGTCATAATGGCTTTGACCTCTCCATGTTGCTGTGGTGAATTGGTACTTGTTTCATGTACTCTTTTAGGATTAGGCACAGGTTGACTTGGGACTTTGCCTTTCTCAAGAGTCATTGCCAAAGTTTGAACTAAAGAGACAAGTTGTCCCACCATCTTCTCAAGGTTTGAAACTGATTAGACTTGTGAGTTGAAGCCTGCTCTCATCTCATTCCGTAGTTCATCAATGGTGTGGTTATGTTGCTCAATCGCGGAGTGAGTAAGATTCTTAAAATTCTGGATTGCATCTTCCCATAGTCTGGGTTAAGAGTAGTTTTGGTTATGATTGTATGGTCTAAATAGTGAAAAAGAGGCTTAAGGAATTTAAGGAATTGGTTGCATTGGTGGAGCTGGAGCTGCTGGTCCATTTTGTTAGAATCCTTGAGACCATAAAAAATTGAGGTGGTCTCTCCATCCAGGGTTACATATGTTGGAGTATGGGTTGTAATTTAATGGTTTTCTCATTACACCTATGGCATTGGCTTGATCTGAGTATGAGTCATGGTCATGTGATTCTGTTGATTTAACAGTCGTTAACGATGCTATTTGTCGAGAAAGACCTTCAACCATCTCTTTAATTTCTTTAATTCCCAAACTTGACTCGCCAATGTGAATCTCATTCACTCCTTTAATTCTTTTAGTATTCCTGAGCGATCGACTTTGTTGTTGGGAATTATCCACTTGTCGTTGGAAGAAATCTCAAATCTCTTATGCACTTTTTGACATTAGCTCTCCTCCACTTATTGCTATTAGTCATTCTACCATGCGGCAATAATCCCTCCAAAACGTATTGACATTGTGTCCTTTCTCGTACCCATGATGTGGACACTTCAAGAGTAGCCCATTGAATCGCTCCCATGCTTCGAAAAACTGCTCGTCTTCTCTCTGGGTAAACTCTGAAATTTCCTTGCAAATAGCATTAGTTTTATGCACTAGGAAGTATTATTCAAAAAGTTTTGTTACCATTTTGTTCCTGTGATGTAATACTATTAGCCCGGCAATGTATTGAGCCATGAACGAGCTCAATCCTTAAAGAAAATGGAAATAATTTAAGTTTAACATCATCGTATGAAAATTTCCCATATTTAAAAGATTGACAACAACATGAAATCATTTAGATGATTATATGGGTCATCATTTTTTAGGCCATAGAATGTTGTGAGACAATTTAGCACACTAGCTTTTAGTTCAAAACTCCTAACAGCTGCATTAGGTATCTTATGCATGATGTGTTCAAATTAGCCAAGGGATTGAAGTAGTTCTTAAAATGGCCTCTCCTGTGGTGGTGCTTGTTGTTGTTGTTGGAAATTCATTTCAATTTTATTTTTAATTGTGTTTGTGTTGCAAAGTATTTTTTTTCGAGTTTAAAGTCTATAGGCTTAAAATTAGGTAATAATGACCTTCGACCATGCATAAAAAATAAAAAAATGAGAACAAAACAAATAAAAATAAAGAAGAAGAGAAATTACGATACTAACCTTATCACGTTGTTACAACCTTACTATGAAACACACCAAAAAAATATGTGAAATAAATTAACTAAAAATAAATTAATAAGAAAAATGAAAAATTATAAACAAACATAACTTGAAAATTAAATTAAAGAATTTTAAAGAACAGAAAGAGAAAACAAATTTTTACCTCAAAATCATATTTACTTTTTTTTCTTTTTTAAATAAAAATAAAAAAATTACAAGAAAACCACTAAAAGAAATTACGTACAAAAATTAATTCTACGAATTAAAATAACTTACCTCCCCAGTAACGGCGCCAAAATTTGTTGTACAAATTTTATTGAACTTGCAAGTGCACTAATCTATTATAGATTAATGATGACGAGTGTCGATCCCACGAAGAGGTGGATTTTAATTATGTGTAGAATTAATTTCTAAGTGGGTGGTTGGATTTGTGGTCAAAGTGACTTAGATTATCCTAAAATTTGAATTAAAATGGTGAGAATAAATTGAAGAAAAGTCTATTAAAATGAAGCACTTGGGTATATGGATCTATATCAACATACTTCATGGGCTAAATATTTATTATTAATGCCAATTAAATCATGAGGGGGGTTTCCACTCCTCACACTCTAATCAATATGGTGTCAAGGGCTTATCGTGCCAAATAATAATAACCTTGTACTATGGAACCGGTTAAACAAGTGCGGTATTTAAACAAGATTATTGTTATTTATCAACGAAAAGTCAAAACATCCGCAATAATTAGAGGGAAGAGAAAGTAAATTTACCAAATAAAGCTCGTGAGCATGTTGAGACTTCACCTTCAATCCAAGCTTGAAAGAAAATTAGCTACTCATAATTGAACTAGGGGTAAAATAGCAATTTAATAAAATACGTAGAAAATACAAGATGGAGAAGGAATTATAGAAAATGAAACTCAAAAATGAATTCATGGATGTCCAATTAGAGGGGGAGCCTCTTTTTAATAGATACATTGATTAAATCATGTCAATCGGATTAAAAATAATTTGGACGCTCAGAATTGTGCCACATCATCGGTCAACAGTACGCGGTTTGACCACGCGGTATGAACAGTGAGGCGGCTTGAATAGTGACGCAATTTGATTGTAAATAATTCTATGTATATGCATGTACCGTACGCACGATTTTTTATCCACTAACATACTGTCATGTCACTGATCAACAGGACATAAAAATTTTAGTCCAATAGGATCATGACACCTCATTGGTCAATGCCATCATCGTTC